>JASTWQ010000047.1:600000-1091757 GCA_035220615.1 Leptothorax acervorum | reverse complement strand
TCGGGCAGAAAGTAAAAGCAATTAATTAAGAACTATGACAGGTCGACAGATCAGGCCTGTCTTTAAAATAGATCAAGTCGCGCTTGGTCAAGCTTCATGTCCATTTCCACCAATGTAGATTGACTTTAATCTCGGTTTAACTTATTCTTCATCTTTTTCTAGTTCTAAAGGTACGATTATGTTGGAGCAGTGATAAACGATAAGAGCGACGATACTAAAAAGCAGTGAGAATAAATGCATTAATTTATATGAAACTGCTTATATGAAGCATATAAACAATTGTAAGTACCTACACAATATGTAAGTGCATTTATTCTTGCTGCTTTGTTAGTATCGCCGCTCTTATCGTTTATCACTGCTCCAACATAGGTAAACGCACCCTAAGAACTAGAAAAAAGATTAATGCCCGTTTCTACCAACTTCGGTTAACTTTAACCTTAGGTTAACTCACTCTTCGTCTCTTTCTAACTGACCCCCTTAGAAAAAGATGAAGAGTGAGTTAACCTAAGGTTAAAGTTAACCGAAGTTGTTAGAAAAAGGGCATAAGTGCGTTATATAAATAAATCGAGATTAAAGTTAATCTCCAGAAGACAGCATGCATGTCCAAAATCGGGACATAAGACGTCTTAAAGACATCTTTAAGACATCTTTTAGACGTCTTACAAAATGATGTCTAAAAGACGTCTTATGTCCCGATTTTGGACATAAATACATGATGCTGTCTGGGCTGCATTGATAGAAATAGACGTAAAATCCATCGCGAAACGTGGACGAATGCGAGCGATAAATTTTCGTAAATTTTCTCGAACAGGTTCCGCGAACAACGGCTTCGTAAAACGTCGGGTTTCGCGATTCCGAGATGCGACAAGTGCCGTTCCGCGAAATGCAGCGAGGGTTTGTTTACAATCGGTCGAGAAACTGTCGAAGGAGCGTCGAGCGCGCACGCGCGCGCCCGACCGTCCGTGACGTACGTGACATATATCGGCGCGCATACTAACGCACGAGACGAGAAGCACCGCGAGATTCGTCGTCGTATAAGTACACAGCCGGACAATTACCTCGATCGCTGCCTCTGCTTCGTCTCCGTTGTCACCGGCTCCTTCGTCGATAAAAAAATCCTTTGCCGGGAACCGGGAGCTGCTGGCTAATTTATAATTATCACTTGCCGTTGCGGTCCAACCGGGCACAAATCATTCCACCGTTGTTCATCGGTCGTAAAAATCGTTGCACTCCTCGCGAGATGTGCGCTATACGCACGCACGCATGCACGCACAGGGACGGCACGCGGCGCGCGTAATCAGGTCGCGGCGGGCGGCATCCGCGCGCGTGATACAGAAAGTATGAGAGAGAGAGAGAGAGAGGGTAGAGAGAGAGTGAGAGAGAGACGGCGAGATTATCCCGCGCGGTAACTTGTCGCCGCGGCGCACGTGAACACGTGAGAGGGATTATTATCCCGGTTTGTATCAGCCCCGCGCTCGTTACTCGTTAGGTTATCACAGAGAGAGAGAGAACGGGGGAGAGAGAATCCTCTCGGTCATTAGCACTCGTACTCCCCGGGCTTGGCGCACTCGTGTCACTCGTGATTGTCTCTGGTTTCCCCGCGGCACTCGGTACCACTCCCGCGTTATACGGCACAACGGGGGATGATTACGGCCGCGGACGTACGCGAGACTCGGAGGGCGAGCGCGCGCGCGCGAGCGCTCTCTCTCTCGGAACGGACAACGGCTCTTGCGGGGGCGGAGGAGGGCGATATCACCCCCGTCGTCGTCGTCGTCGTCGACGGCTCGTCGTTTGCGGCAACGCGCGGCAATTGCGGAACTGCAATGAGCAGAGCGAGCGGCTTCGTACCTCGGTACTGTCGCGTTACGAGGTCGGCGAGCGACTGATCCGACCGTCGCTGTAGGAAGTGTCGAGTGAAGGTTGCCGCCAGACGCGCGACACCCCCCCCCCCCGCCCCACCCCACTCTCCACCCCCCCCGCCCCACCCCCACCACCACCCCGCCCCACCCCACCCCGCCTCCCGCCTCCCCCGACACGCCGCGCTGGTGCGCAAGCGAGACGACACGATGCCGCCGGCCACCCGGAGTTCTCCGGAGAACAAGTGGAACTTGCTCCGGCAACCATTGGCGGCGACCGCCCGCCAATCGTAGGCCGCCTTTTGCGGCGGCGCCAGCGGAAATAATCGAACCGCCGTCATGGCGATTGTTGAGTGGGGAAGATCGCCGCGAAGTCGCGACGTACCGGTGGCGCGGCGGGAGGAAGGGTGTCGGGAGAAAGAGAGGAACAAGGAGAGAGTGAGCCCCCCCGGCCCGGCCGACTTCCTCGTAGCTTCCTCGTAATCGCGCGCGATCGTGATTGTCGTCGAGTTAACCCCGGCCGATCGTCTCCACTTTGCGCGCAGCGTAGAACAACGCGCGATGGATGTAACCAGGCGCAGGCGGCCGGCCACACGATGACTTTTCATTTCCTTCCTCCTCGGAGCGGAGCCCGACTTCAGCCGTCTCAGCCCCGGAATACACTCGCGTGAACTTTGCAGCTCCCGCGCGCGTACGATACGCAGGCACGTTCACGCCGAGATTCAAACGCTGCGCTGTTGGCGCTTGGCGCCGCTCGACACTTCGACGAACAGATGAAAATGGTCACTCATCGACGCGACGTTCGATGCTCGCGCAAGATTTTTGCACGCCAGATATGACAGATCGATTTTTCCCGCTAGATACACGGTAAGATAAATATTTGACACAAGAGCGTATGTTTTTCGTAGCTGCCCAGATAGCACAAGCTGATCTTCATGAATTCAAAAAGATCTTCATCAGCTGAACTTTTTGAATTCATAAAGATCAGCTGTGCTATCTGGGCGTTCTACAAGTTCTATATTAACCGATTATATATACAGGGTGATTCAGAAATACACCAACAAACTTGGGGGATGAGTTCTTCACATAAAAACAAGAAAAAAAATGTCATATGAACATATGTCCGGAAACGCACCCCCTCTGAGCTACACCCTCCTAAAGTTTTCCGAAAAAACTCGAATTTTCTGTATATTTAAATTAGAATAATCGCCACAAACGGTTCAAGCTTGGATCTTAATAGCCTAATTTATTTTATTGTATGATACACATATTATCCCCTCCTTCCCTTTAGTTAAATCAATTTTTACCTCCAACTCTTGAAAACTGTGCTCCGACTAGATTTGTCAGACTTAAAAACACAGCCCCTGTTTGAATAGCGAAACGATTCAACTTATGATGTTAAAGAAATTATTGCGAAAAATATTACCCCAGCCAGGGTTTGAACCTAGAGCGGGGAGGTTCCAGGTTCAAACCCTGGCTGGGGTAATATTTTTCGCAATAATTTCTTTAACATCATAAGTTGAATTGTTTCTCTACTTCAACGGGGGCTGTGTTTTTAAGTCTGACAAATCTAGTCGGCGCACAGTTTTCAAGAGTTGGAGGTAAGAATTGATTAAACTAAAGGGAAGGAGGAGATAATATGTGTATCACACAACAAAAATAATAATAGGCTATTAAGATCCAAGCTTGGACCGTTATGGCGATTATTCTAATTTAATTTAATAATTAAAACGATTATTTTTGCATTGCATTTTTTATAAAAAAATGGATTATATATGGCCAAATTTTTCTCATTTCCTTAAACTTTACTTTTTATAAAAAATGCAAATCAAAAATTACTTTTTTATTATTTTTTGGTTCTTTTTTATTATTTTTCCTGTATATACGAATAGATCGAGATTATACAAAAGAAAGAAAACATATATGGACATATTTTATATGTATATAATTCCTATATTTATATATGTTTTTATATGAAATATTTTTTACCGGCGGGTTTTGCCGAAATGCACTTGGATTTCTGATGCGACCTTATATCTTCGAAACTTTTTCGTATGGTAATTTTTTAGGTATTGTTTCTTAATTCTTCGCATAAATCTGTAAGATAAATATTCCGAAAAATCACTCATATGTGCGTGCGCGAACGAAACAATTTTTGACGATCGAGATCTTTTTCAATTTATTTAAAATATTATACTTGAGATTGAGATAAATTGTGTAAGCACATTCCATCTTTTGCAAATGCATTTCTTATCTTGGTTGTCTTGCTTTTCTTCTTACATATCGTTATCGTATATAAACTTAATTATATTTTACTGTATCCGTTTGATTTGACGAAAATAAGCGCCACGATCGCGATCAATATACTGATTGTCTTAATATCATATAAATCGATCCGGATATCATTTGTCGCGGTTGGGTTAATATGTTGCAATAAAGGAAAAAATAAATGTGCTAATTAATTGCGAGATAAGATGCTTAATCGAACGGATAGTAATCAAGTTTAACAATCAAATGATCGTATTGCTACGTCAATCGTGTCCCATTCTACGGAATAAACTTAACTCGAGAATAGTCAGCTGATTTTTACGCCCCAGCGTTAAATAAATAAAGTTCACAAGTCACAGTAATTTTCTTTAACTTTTCTCTACTGACCTAGAATCCATACCTAGAATCCTACCTTTTTTCGAAGGCCCCAAGACCTAGTACATAACAGAAAGAGTTAACCTGTGGCGCTGTTAACGGAAGACGAGGGAAACTCGTCTCTTTAATATACACAATTATATGATAATTGCAAGTAAATTTATTGTTTATAAATTACTTTATACGTGTAACCTGAAAACCCTAACAAGTTAAACTATAAATTGTACTTTTTTATTTTTATTTACGTATTTATTTGTTTCTTTTTTAGTTTCCAAAATCCTCCAAAAAATTTATATATGCTGACTACTCCAAAAATTTATATGCTACTCTAGTAATCTGTATATATTTTATATAACCGATATATTTTATAGTACCTACCAATTGAAACTTACTGAGGTGTAGAAATCACCCTAGGTGATCGTTTACGGTAGAAAAATTAGTAAAGTATTCTAAGAATTTATATTATAAATTAGAAATAATAATATGAGTTTAAATAAATGTGAAATTATATATGAATATCTATAATATGTTTATAAATAAATAATAGTACATAATTATAACAACTATAATATTATAGGAACAAGAGAATTAAATAAAAATATATATGTATACGAGAAAAACAAGTAGTAAAATAATTGTTATAAATTTTATTGTAAAATGTGTTTTGTTAATAACAAATATAATATTTTTTAATATTCTGGAAGAGTAAGCACAATATCATATTAAGTGTCACATATGCCTTTATACAATATGATAACGACTTAGCCTTGTCTTATTGCCTTGTCTTATATAAAATGAATATTACAATATATTTTTTCTTTTTTTTCTAATAACCATTTTTTACGAACCTTTAAATATAATTCTATCGAAAACTCGCAATATAAAAGCGATTTATTAATTGCTATATCTTCATTATGTAGAAATACTGTCACAATAAGTTGCTTAATATGCTTCTTTCGTTTGTTGAATATTTTTTTAGTTTCTTATTACTATTTTCAGAAAATATTGAGTAAATGTATACACAATGTCCTCAAATGTTAATAAATTATAAAACAATCAATTATAATATACGATATATAATAATAACAATGACATTTAATTGGGATATAAAAATCACCCTAAGTGGTCGTTTACGCAAAAAAATCAGACTATTAAGACAAAAGGCTAAGTCGTTATCATATAAAAGCATTTATATGTGACACTTAATATGATATTGTGTTTACTCTTCCAGAATATTAAAAAATATTATATTTGTTATTAACAAAACACATTTTACAATAAAAAATTTATAACAATTATTTTATTAATTGTTTTTTAAGCATTTATATATACTCATTTATTTTTATTTAATTCTCTTTTTCCTATTTTATATTATAGTTGTTATAATTATATATTATTATTTTTTTTATAAACATATACATAGGTACTCATATAATCTCATTCAAACTCATATTATTATTTTTAATTTATAATATAAATTCTTACCATGCTACATGACTATTCTCGGATCAAATAGATCGCATCAGAGATTTCCGTCGTGAAAGACAAGAGAACAAAAAGTAGACCTTCTGGGTAGAAAAGAAAAGTTATTAACGCTCCGATTTTTTGGATTAAATTATTAATGATCTAGATCTGCAGTTTACGCAAACAGATAATAATTCAACTCAAAATGCAGATCATCGAGATTTCGCTGATAATCAAAAACGATCGCCGTATTGATAAGAAAAAACACGAATGTAAATATCGTTCAAATGTAACAAGTATATTTAGCTTGTTACATTTGTTATCGCTTCGCGCGATAAAAAAGATCGGGCGCTTTTTTCAGAAAATAAGGACTTTTTAATGTCTCGCAAATAATGCGTTATATTATGGAAAACGTCTATTATTTGCTATCTTATATTATAAGCTATTTTTAACTTGAGCTTTTTTTAGTGCAACAATTGCACTTTATATGCGCCCGAACATTCGCAACTTCTTTGCTTATACCGTTATTTATCGCGGTATGCAAAAGCGCGATCGACAACCGGTTATTTCACGAATTCGTTCGTCCGCTTGCGATATAGCGAAACGCGTCGCGCACTTCGAACTTGTGGACAAAAAAAGTACGGCGTCGCGTCGAATCGCGCGGGGGAGGGGGGGGGGGGGGAATGCTTGTTAAGATAACACTCGTGGAGAGGTGGAGAGAGAAATATGGAAGGGAGAAATAAGCGAAAGATAACATAAACGAGATATAAAAATTTTAAACCGGTCGAAATGTTTGCTATCCGCAGGACATGAAGTAAGCTGCCGTCAGACTAGCGGACAATAATGAGAGCAATCTCCGAGTAGAAAAATATTCATAAATTGTGAATTATATTTTTCGAAAAATTACTCGCTTTGATATATATTAATTTAAACCGCGCTGTTGTTGATCTGGCCGAACTCATTAATCCGCCATAATCTCGAACAAACAAGTCTTTCTCCCTCCTGCTTCTCTCCTCCCTTCAACGGAACGATCCCACCACCGCCGCTTATCTTCTGGCAGAACGCGAAAAGTGCTATCCTACAATACTTTGCCACGCGCGACGCACGTGGTCTGATTTTCAGATTCCTATCCTCTCTTTATTCTATTTAATATCCCGACGGATAAAAATCGCCATGTGACTCATATCGGGGAACGAGATCCCTCAATGAGCTTGGATTCTTTCCTTAATTAATATCTCGGGGCACGGAATCGATATCTTCCGGCGCATCGATTTATATTATCGCAAATGACGTACGCGTATTCTGCACTGACAAAAAAATTTATTATTTGCAAGAAAATTGATTTCTATGAATTTAGTTTCCTTAATTCAAAGAAATATTAGGTAGATTTAAGAAAATATTTTAAATTCAGAAAAATGTTTTCTCAAATCTACCCTAATACTTCTTTGAATTAAGGTAACTAAATTTATAGAAATTTTCTTGCAAATAATAAATTTTTTTTTAGTGTGTAAACTCGATTTCAGAGGAAACTTACTGTTTACCGAAATAAACTTTATTTTCGTATGGAAGCGAGATGATCTCTCGTTGCGACATGCAACCACATTAGCCGTCATTCAATCTGTATTTAACCCTGACCTTGTCACGATAATAAGCCTAATTTTTGAACGTGTGTCATTTGTCGTGTATAATCTCCCGCTTGTTCCTCGATTTTCTTTTATTTTCTTTCATTCTTTCGCGAAAAGTTTTTAGCAAGAGGCACAATTTAAACAAACTGGAAGTTTTAGAAACCAATAATTCGGACAAACGCCTTGAATTATTATTGAAGAAGAAGATTCTAGCTGAAATATCGTTCTTCCTAGTCGGAAATAGGGACAGCTCAATATGCAATACGGATCTTAATGTTTTCGACGGGCAAAGGTAACTTCCTAAATGAATTGCGTGCATGCCGGCTACATTGTTTCGCTCTAAAATATTAACCAAAGGTCAATAGAATATGCCAATGGCTATTGTAATAGACTTATGCTAAAAAATTTTTTAATTTATTGTTCTCGATATTTCATTATCATTTGTATCTCCGTACCGAAACCGGAGGAAAAATTGGAATCTGAAACATTCATTTTTGTTTTTAATTGGTCGTTTAATTTTACGGATCACGTTCACTAGGTTGCAAATTTTATTTTAGTGATACGGGAAAGATAGGTAAATAAACCATCGTGTATTCTAAATTACCATATTTTTTTTCTCAAGAAAAGGTGGATCCATATGTGAATTTTTCAAAAATATGTCTCCACCGCGCTTCAAATTCTTGTAGGTACTCTTATATGTATTCGCGAATTCCTCGATTTTGTCCCTAGTATCGAAGGTGCGGTAAGAGAGGTCGTCACTATGGACGAGGTGGTTAAAAACATCCGTAGTTTGCCGCGCGATGCACACACTGAGGTATTCCTGGAAAAAAAGCACGCCATGATCGGCACCGGGCCACGATCACCATAGAATCGGTCGATGTTCATATAAGTTGGGGCCCATATAACAGGAAAAACAGGTTTGTGGGCGTCCTAAGAGCTACCTGGCGCTCTTCTCGACAAGTTTGCTTCCACCGAGGGTCCGGTCTACTTCTCTTTTCTTCCCTTCGGGATTATGGCTTCCTTCCCCCGGCTCCCTTGACGACCGCCCACAACCTGATCCTCAATTCCTGCGGAAGGGATCGACGAAACAGGAAGGTGAAGAGGAGAACGAAGAATGAAGAAAAACATGTACGAATATACGCGCCTGCGCCCACGCGAAGCGCGTTTCTTTTGCGGGCGTGTTTACACGACCGCAGAGAGAGACTTCCTCCAAGAGTATGCACTTCATTTCGAAGCTCCCTCGATACGTTCATAGGAGCGATAAAAGTAAAAAGCATTAAAGATTCATCAAACTAATTAAGAACTTCTCGTCGCCAGCCAATAATTAACCCTTAACGGTCACACTGGGTAAAATAGACCCAAGCGTTTTTTTGACTTCGAAGACGACCCAGTAAACCAATGGAAATGGGCTATTTTTTTACATATGTTAAATTAATTTTTTGCAAATCAAACCTATACAGTCTTTTTAAGGAAGACTTAAAGTACAACAGGATATTTTTTTTTTTTTAAAGGTCACCTACAATTTTTTATACACGTGCAAACACGCTTGGGTCTATTTCACCCAGTGTGACCATTACGGGATTCTAGCGAAGTGTGACCGATAAGGGTTAAAAACGTAGTAATTTTTAAAATCGACCCAACTCTGGCCATGTTTATATTAATAGGATGTTATCTAGAATTTAGAATTTATTGCGAAAAATATTACCCCAGCCAGGATTTGAACCTGGAACCTCCCGCTTTCCGTGCAGGCGTCGTCCGAATTCGACCACTGAGGCATGTGGTAATATTTATCGCAACAACAAACTAATATACACATTATCTGCGCGCCGACTTGGTTTGTCAGACTTTCAACACAGCTCCTACTGGAATATTATCCCCTCCCATCTCTGTTAGTCCATCCAATATTAACTGCGTGCCGACTTGGTTTGTTAGATTCAACAAACTGTTTAAACTCAATAGCGTTTCCGAAGAGTGCGCACTAAATTTCAAAAGTTACTAGAAAAAGAACATGATAAAAATAAAAATATCTTGAAGTTAACGCTCATTAAACTTCCAGTTTGCAGTTTTTCGAACATTTAATTTCCGAAACTTTCCTTTATATCGAAAGAAACTTGTTTTAAAACTTTTATTTCAAAACCTGTTCATTTTATGGATAGAATATTAGAGACGAAAATACCTTAGATATAAAACAGTTTGTATATTAATTATATTAAAACTGAAAAGAGACGACTAATTTTAGGCGATTAATTTTTTAATAATAAAGCGACGACTATTTGTTTAATTCTTTTTAATTCTTTTCTCCAAAACACACACAAATGTCTATAGGTATTGTGATATGAAATTGACTACGTCAATCCGTCAATGTGTATGATATGATAAATTCATTATCTAAATCTTTTTATTATTCGTATTAATTCCAACATATATATTGGAAAAATTTTCACAAAGAATCATAAACTTTTACGGTGTAGATTTTTTAATGCTTTAATAGAATCTTGCTACACAATCAAGTAAACGATTATATCTCTCTTCGATTAATTATACCTATCATGTAGATTGTAAAACTATAATACGCTTAAACAGTTGGTTGAATTTTAATAACGATCGTTTGAAAGTTTGAAAGAACACGCACTTGCCACTTGTTCTCCTCGAGTGGATTTTATTATAGTTTTCAAAGTTTAACGATAGTTTTGCTAAAGAATTCCAATCGCACGAGAGATACTAGGAAACGGCCGAAACGGCGCGACTTTCTGTGTGCTGGAACGTGTAAAATTTATCTAAAATCTAATCTTTGCAACGTACGTCAAAATTCTAAAGATTCAGATATATGCAAAATAGCCGAAAAAGAACGTTATCACGAGAAAAAAGAGGGTTTGTAGTACTTTACCGATTATTTGTCGCTTGCAACTGTTTTTGACCGACTGATAACTATCTTTCGTTAAATTTCAACAAAGCCTCGTCGAAAGATCTGCATATTTATCTCCATAAGAGCAAGGTTCCAGACAGCACCGATATCCTATAGATACAAATTATATAACATCCGTGAACATTCCGGACGTAAAAAATGGACACAAGTGGATATCCTTAAAATATCGTGTGCTGTCTGAAAATGAGTTTATACTCGTGTCGGAAACATCATGTGTCACGATATAAGTCTGCATCTTGAAAGGACCATCACGAAGAATTCTCAGCAGAATGCAAACGCTTAAAAGCATTTCAAAGTAGATTATCCCCTTAAGCAAATCTAAGTTTTCTTTATTCTAGGTCCTTCAGTTTACAAAAGTTATCTGAAATCTATGAAATATTATTCAGAATATTTTTAAGATCGAAGTATAGGAAATCGTATCGACAATAAAGTTGAAAAACTTTTCACATTTATTAATGAGCACATTAAATATATTCATAAAAATATTTTATATATTATAAGTAACAAATATCCGTGTTATTATATTAAAACAAATTTTTTTTCCGCGATATTTTATTCCATATTCTGTAAAAAGTTTGGATAGAATTTCATATGTATTTCGGTTATAAACTAAACATTCTAAATCGGCTTTTGAACATAGAACATATTCAAAAAAGGTGGTACCAAATTTTAAGAGTGTGTAGTACTCGTGAGAACAAACCAAAAAGTCTTAATAAGCATTACTCCAAAAACCACTTATGTTTCCGAGGAGTACTAAACACTCCAAAAATTTAGTATCACTTTTTTTGAACACCCGGCATATAACAAACACAGGTATACATATATATTCTAAGCTTTTGAACGATTTCTTTTCGAATCCCTAGGGGAAGAACGGATTCCTTCAAGGATTCTTTCCTTCGGCCGATCAAGCGTAAATATATGAAAGACCCCAACTAGGATTTTGAGGTTCACAATGAGGGCCATCGTTCGCGGAAACAGGAAAAGTTCTTTCTATTCTTACTGCCCTCATATACCTGCTCTTATGATTATTCACGCCTTTTAGACTAAGCACAAGGACGTGAAAAAACAGCAAGTTTAAGATTTTTAAGCAAGAACAATGGAAACCAAAGAAAGAGGACGAAGTAGGGAAATGTGGTGATTGACTGTCTTGTTGTTACCGCCATGTATATATCGAATACAACTGATTAGTGCTGTCAACAATATGATATATTATATTTAGCGAAGAAAATAACTTGGCTTTAAAAAAGATCCTAGATAACTTACCTATTGTTAGCTTTAAAAAGAATTGTCTACACAATTCAACAGAGAAAAGCACCAGAACAGAACTAATCATTTCCTGTAACTTTTTGGAGACTGAATACAATCCAGTTTACCACAAATTGCTCTATCACAATTTTGATAAATTTGCAGTTAAAGTTGCAAAGAAAGGCTGTTTTTACGTACTTTGGCATATTATAATTACAATATGTGACGTGCTGGAGAAGTTTTATTGCAATCAAAATTAAGTTGTTAGAACTTTAAGCCTTCAAAAGGAATTTTTTTTGTGTCGGCTGTCGTTAATAAGATTTTTATTGTTAAGGGGTAACACTATTCCAGAGGGTAGAAAAACGTTTTTTTTTAACTTTAAATCATACTTTAGGATCTTAAAAATAAGGTGCAATTGGTCTGATAGCGCAAAAAATTTTTTTAGCGAAGTTACAGAGCACCGCGTAAAGTGCGTCGCTGCGCTCCCGTACGACTCGCAAAACTTTCGACGCGTTTTTCTCGAAACAACGTTTTTCAAATTGGCTTTCAGCGTAACTTGAACAAATTTTATCCGATTTACTTCAAGTTTTGACAGTATCTTCTAAATTAAATTCTCCACAAAAATACGTAGCAATTTGTTGAAAACTCCTCGTTATAAACAATTTTTCACATTTTTTTTCTGAAAATGAAACCTTTTTTTCAAATGCTTGCCATTTCTATGAAAAACAATATTTTAGAAATTCCCTACATATTTCTCTAGCTATATTATCATGCAGATTATGAAAAATTTTGGTTTTTTGTTTCAAGTCAAAATTTGCGGCACTTATGCTGCAAGCCCCGGAATACCTCCCGCAAAAAACGCTTATACGCTTATAAGGCTCCAGCTCCGCCATTTTGTAGGAAAAAAATTAACAAAAATAGTTTCATACACTTTTAGACATGTACAATAAAGTCCTGTACATAGATTTTTTATTTACTTTTTTTAACCACAAAAAATTCTTAAAGTTGGTCTATTTTTCGGGCCTCTTGAGTGGTGTTACCCCTTAAATATGGAGTCAGCTATTGCGGAAAGCCGTTAATTAGATCATTAACGACTTACCAAATACTTTTCAATTTAGTTTATTTAAACCTAAGGGTTTTTTAGGTCGCTGAATATACGAATCCTAATGTCGAAATTTACATATTCAAAATAGAGGATGAAAATTAAATCATGATTGAATTGTAGCAAATAATCTTTTATATATAGAAATTTTTCACATATTACTTAATACAAATTTGATATCTAAATTGACATCGGACTTTCATATTCAGCGACTTAAAAACCTTTATGTTTAAATAACATAATTAAAAGCTATTTGGTAAATCGTCAATGATCTAATTTACAGCTTTTCCGCAATAAACTTCATATTTAACCATGAATATCTTCTTAATTATAGCCGACACAAAAATTCGTTTGAGGACTGAAAGTCGTTAACAACATAGGTACTCAATTTTGATTGCAATGAAACTACTCCAGCACGTCATATATTGTAGTTATAATATGGCAAAGTATGTAAAAATAGACCATTTTTGCAATTTTAAATTCAAATGCAAAGCAATTTCAAATTTCCCTAAAAATACTCTTGTGTAAGAATATAAGTAGAAATTTAATACGAAATATCTTCAACTTTGCGACGTTTGGAAATAGTGAAGAACAAACATGCCCTTTCTAAACATGAATATTCTAATTGTATAAAGAGTAAGACTCCGTTCAATCGTTTGTTACTTCCACGACGCCAGAGGCATTAAATCAAGTGGCAGATACAAATTACAAATATCTAGATATTTCGTAGCGTCTTTTCTTGCTGAAAAACGTGCAATTATACAGAACAAGCAAGAAGAGAATAGGAATTAAAATATCACCGTCTCTCGTAGCGGTACGAAATTGTTGTGCGTTGTGCACGCATTGCTCTTGTTTGTTGTTGCGACCGCCGCGGCCGGAGCATCGAACGCGTTGTCAGCGGTTTAGTAATCTGGTGGCGGCGACGCTGGCGCAATCCGGGAATTTCTCGCGCGAGGCGAAGGAAGGAAATTGCGTTGCCCAATTAGAAATCGCGGGAGACCGCAGAAAGAACGGACCGAGAAGAAGGAGACGGGGGAGAGAGGGATTTACTCGGAGTAAATCGGGCGAGAGGGAACGGAACGAGGACGCGACGCTTCGCGTATTTAACCCTAATCTGGCCAATCCTGTTTTCCAACCGAAAGAAAGAGCGCGATGATGCTCGCTAGTATAATTATTTAACGAAAGTCGTCGTTGTCGTAACGATAATTATATAATAAGAAGCGAAGATTTTAGCATTTCAAATGTATCAGCGAGATTGCATGAACCTTAGTCAAATCCAGTTTTATTTAATTGATTTTTTTATTGTTATATAATTATAAAATTTAATTTGTATAATAATATATTAATATAAATATTTAAGTTTATTATATTTAATATATAAATTGTGCAATTTATTGAAATTTTATGGACAGTCTAGGGCAGGAATGAAATAGACAAGCAAGTAAAGCTTACGAGAATACGAGATTATCGACACTGGTGCAAACGCGATCATCAGAGATGACGATAAATCATACGAACAGTAAGCTTAACAACTTTTTTTCATAAAAAGATGCAAAAATATCCGGTTCTCCGTGTTGATCGGATAACAGTCTCTTTCCCCCTCATCGCCCCGCGGTCTATCTCGCGCGTGACGGAAATCACTTAGGTCGCGGTGCGGCCTCGCGGCAAGATGCAAGAGGAGCGTGAAAAAATATCGGAGATAATGTCCGTACGTTGATTATTATTAAACGTCGTCACTTGTCCGCGTGGATGTCGCGCTTTTTTCCATGAGCGTGATATAAAAAGGCGGCCGCGCTCTCGTCCCTCCGGCACGTAGATCGCGCCGTTTCCACGAGCGACGATATAAAAAGAGTCCCTTTGCGAGTGATCCTTGCGGATGATCGAGGATTAATAACGACAGGATGAACTTTAACACGCAGCTAGCATTTATCCCGCGGGCGGTTGCCGGTTATCGTCGAAGCGAGAGAGGACGAAGCTCGAGAGCCGGCGCGCGATGTCGGCTCGGCTCTTCTCTCGAAAGGCCAAGCCGCAAGTAAAGATCGATGGATCGATAGATCACGGTATCCGCGCGTTTGCAGTCCTGCGAGTCCTCTCCTCCCTCCCGTCCTCCGTTCGTTAGCCGATGCTCCTAGGTGTCGTTTGACGCGGGGATTATTATTTATCGTTCTGTACGCTTGAGGAATTAATCAGAACTGCGCTACGCGCGCGTGGGAGACTCTCCGAAAACGATGCATGAAATTGACGCGCCGTTTTTGCGAACGCTTTACGTTTCACACGAGATATTTCGTTACGTTAAATTGTCCGTGACATTTTTATAATTGTGTCTCTTATCACAAAATTAAAATTAGAACTATATACTTTGTAAGGATTAGTATATCAGCATCGTACAAGTTAAAAATTAATCTTTGGATTTTAATCATTTGATTAAATATAAACCAATTATATATGAAAAATCTAAGAGATTCTCTTGGCACCTGATATCGAACGCTCTATTTTTTAAAGGAATAATTCATCTTTCATATCTTGGAACTAGCGAAATGGAATCAACGCGTGTCAAATGTTCCCGAGATAGCAAGAATACTTTATGACAACATAAATGTGTTATCCGATCATACATTTTTTTTATTGCTATCGATTCGCCGAACGACGTTGATCACTCTTCTTTCCAGATATTGGAAAGTGTCAAGCGTTACGAATTTCATGCGAAATAACCGGGTTCGCTCGTATTCTTCTGATTTCTGCTTGTAAGTCTGCGAGAGTTTGCTGTTAGAAGTCGGCATCGGGACGCGGTCGATATAATTTCCGGTGGATATATATCACAGGGATTTATGGACGCGTTCGCTGATTTACCATGTCTCACGTTAATCGGGATATTCTCCCGTCGATCGCGGAAGTGATCGCGGATCCACGATTTATAGTAGACCTGCATTGATTTTGCAATGCGATGCACGCGCTTTCGCGGATCTTGCGTCGTTTCCTCGTTTAAATGTACGACTGCCTTTTACAGGCGTGAAGAAAAAGCTCGCATTTTAATTACTTGTTAATTGCGCAAAATTATTATCGACGCTTTCTGGCAGTTTTCAATTAATTTCATTGAATGCATGAGATCCAATTTCTTTTGCATCGAATAGGAACTTGATGGGTAAAATTTAATTTAATCTAACGCTATATTTATATCAGTATATATATTGTGCTTCAACTTCTCTATTTCAATATTTTACGAGTAGGTAGGTACGTGTAAAATACCTCTTGAAACACTGAGTCGCGTTGTTGAAGGGTAGTCCGTTCGAAAAAAAAAATCCACAAAATAAATTTCTCTGCATAGACAGTTTTCATATAGGTATACAGGTATATATGTATATATATTTCATATTTTACTTCTCCGTCGAACGCGCGCGCAGTTTACGTAATTTCGACACGACGTGTGTTCGACTGGCGTATCGGTGCTGATAATGTAAAACCAGGATCGGGAGAGAAAGTGTCTCTCCTTCGCCTTAAGGCTCGTTCACACGCGCTTCAAACACCGTGGCGAATGGCGCGGCACGCTCGCGGGCGCGTAAATGCACGCAGGCCGAACTTATATAATCGATTACGGTAATACAACGGAGTTATGGCAATCTCCGGGCAGCCGCGGTAGGCGGGCAGGTAACCCAATTCCGTGTTGACCGGACATATTGGTGTTTGCCACACCGCGTCGGCGTCGATCGAGAGAAAAGCGCGCGGCGAGGGAAGGTGCAGGCCGGCGCACCGCGGTTCTCGCGGGATATTACCTCCATCGAACTGAAACGCGATCGTTGTTACCGGACCCCTTCGATTTCGCATCCGTTCCGAGCGACGCGGTCGGTCGCCGGAGATTCGTTTCCGTAACACTTCAAGTTTGACTGGTATTTCCAATTTAAATCCCAGCGCCGATCGTTAAACAAAACATCGGTAAGCAAACACTCGCGTTTGATTATTCGGCGTATATATGATTATTCAGTGCGTTTTCTGATTAAAATATATTAAACGTCGGTGATTCGCTCGCAACGCATTTTTCAGCGTACGCGTGAGAGAAACGCCCGCGTATACACGAACCAGTGGGAAATAAGCAAACCGCGGAGTGTAATTACGTAACGAGACAGGCGCAGATTGAGACGCTCCTAACTAAGGCATTTATTTTCCGCGGTATTTGATAATGAGAATTACGGGGAGGATATATATTTACTTTGTATTGACATGTTCTACTTTATTATTTTGAAACTATGTTACATTTTATAACTGATAACCGCAGAAAGGTTGCAGGTTAAATAATATTTAGATTCTATTTATCTGAAATTTAAGGCATTTACGTACGTGATCTTATACCTACATATGAAATATAATACATATTTATATCTATACTAGCTGGTTACTTGATGAATTATTGGTGTTTTTTGCATGCAATCTTGTTAATGTAAAAACCGCAACGGCGCGGCGTTCTAAAGATGGAAAATCGTTAAGAGAAAGAGCGATCTTATTTTACGGACTGCATTATTCGATCTGGAATTAAATTTCTATCATTTAAGAGCGAACGTAAGTAATAAACTGCGTGTACAGAAAATTCGGTAATGAAAATTTAGTTACGAGACTGCAGCTCAGGATAATCAAATAAAAACATCAATTATGGCGATTAATTTTTCTATTTTTAGACATTATTTACGCAAAATTATATTTTATAGCATTTGTTTTATCGTATGTTTACTTCCGAATTAACTTATACACAAAATGTTTAAATTTTCAACTAAATGCGAAATAAAATTTTCGTTGTAGCAGATGGATGAGATACAGAAAGATTATCGAAAATTACCTATTTCGATAAATCAACCGACTAAATAAGTTGGCAGTTATTTTCAAAAATAAGCGGATTAGACAAGAAGAATTTAATCGCGAATTCGCGAGGCGGCAAATTCATTTAATCGACTCCCGCGCGAATCCCGTTCCAATTAGGCAAGCGCGAAATTAATATTTCGAATGGCTCCCGGTGCCATTTAAACGCAATACGTAATAATTCGCGATAACGATCGAACGCTGTGCAACATCGCCGCCGATAAGTTAAGAAATAGTGTTTCCGCACTGGAAACGTCAGAAACATTATTCCACGGGGCATATCGCGCGCGGGAATCTGCTTTAATCCCAGTAATAATCGTGCGGCAAAAGCGAGCACTGCGAATGAGAAACGGTGGAAAGCGAGCCTAATGAGGGCGATATGCAATTTATTGCACCGGCACGGCGAAGCTGTAACGTCGTGGCGCCGGACGGGATGCCGGGGAAAAAGGAAAGACACTTACAGAGGCGTGGAGAAATAGATACAGGAAGTTAGGAATCGATAGAGAAGCATATAAAAATACTTATTCCGCTTCGGGAATTAAATTTGACTTCTCAGATGATTTAAAAAAGTAAATAGCTTAAGAGGGAAATAAAGAGACAAAAACAGAAAGAGACAGAGAGAGAGAGAGAAATAGACAGGGGAAGAGGCATAAAGGGACAAAAAAGAAAAACGAAATGAGCGACGTTTGTAAGTAATCGTAGGAAACGCGCGTGGTATATTATCACTGTGGTAATCGCGGGCTTATTATGGCTGTTGAGTCAACAAGAACATAGATTACGAGCGCGTCGATTAGCCTAACTGCGAATTTCTCTCGGCGGTGTAGTGCGCCTCGAGATGAATAATTTGTGTAATCGGGATGCGATCGTACCGAAAAAAAGGGAAAATGTTGTGCACGCACAACATTACAAGTGCGACGCGTTTGGCCAAGCACTGTACGTAATCATTAAAATGTTTACTTTATTTCGACGAGAAACCTCCTTCGAGCGATATTTCCTATCGATTAGATTAATTCGTACCACTGGGCACTGGCATCGTGCTTACGATTGAATAGTTGATAATTGTATTCTTGTGTCTTTTATCTGTTCGAATTTCCTTATTCTTGGTTTTCTTGCTAATTTTTTTTATTTCCTATATATATATTATTTTTATTAATGCCCTATTTAATCACATCCTGAAAATTTTACTTTGAGCATGATTTTATATTAAAATAGTCGTGTATCATGCTGCCTACAATAATTATAATTACTATCTATCAAAGGACTTGCTATGACTTTTGAGAAATCTGTTTGAATTTAATAAGGGAGCTTTGAAATACCTATGAATTACCTAGTCGGAAACTCTCGAGCTGTTCGTACGAACAAATATACCGCGGATGCGATCACGGTTCACGAGCTAATTTAGCAACCTATTTCGGCGGTATTAATTTCCAGTACCGATGATGCTCGCGCAACTGGAATATTTTCTCAGAATTAGTGGAGGAGCAAATAGCAAAAATAACCACGAAACGTCCTCGTCATCGTCGGCGTATCGTCGCCGTCTACGAAGCAGTATTTAGAGTCCCCCCCGTGGAGAGAGATGATCGTCGATCTATTTACGCGTTTCTGGACGTCTCGGAATTTTGGACGGCGAAATTAAGCGGCGGTATCGTCGTGCAAATTAAATTCCTAGGCGCGTCGACCGGCCGTATAGCCAGTCTTCTATCCGCGGCCGAATATAATTCGCCGTGCTTATCGATCGATTGTCGTCAATTCCGACCGGAATTCCCCGCCTCTCCAGGAGGAAGTTTTGTTGTTGGTTTAAGGCGTTTACGATACACACAGCTATCGAATTAATATTCAATGTTTGTCAAACTATTTTATCCGCGCAACAGTATAGTACCGATTTGGCTTCGGCGATATAACGTTTTTAATTCACGTCAGGCAGCGATAATCTCACAATCAGTTTAAGAGAGTGGCAAGCAGGAATCTCATACTTATTTCAATATTTTTTATCTCGTTATAATTATCGTACAACGCAATAATATATTATACCCATTTTTTAATAGGTCTGGAACATTTCGTATAATCGGACCAGTCTGCGGCAGCGGGTCTTCGTCATCGACCGAAGTTCGCGTTTCTTCCTTCCTGGCGCCATGCAGCAGGGCTTTATCGCAGTGGTGAGTAATTCATCGAATCTGCTTAAGTCTCGGTTTCCCGTTCATTTCTCGCAATCGGCTTTCAGCGTCAGCTGCACAATTCCGTAGAAATTTCGCATGCATTCGCGTAACGTTGCGAAGCAACTTGTATCCGTCCAGAATTTAACGAATCTTTGCACGCGCGTATATCGTCATTTTATTCGATGCACCATTTATTACTAATTATAGGAAAGGTTAATTATTATAGTATTGGAAACGTTGCCACATCGTAACTAATATATTCAGCGCATAAACTCATTGAGTGTAACCTTTTTATATTTCTGTTATTCGGATTAGTTCTCACATTTTTTGAAGATGTTGAATGGATGTCGTACGAAAGATATCGGTACTTTAACAATACCGATTTGAATCTTTTACGTATGTTGTTAGTACATATAGACCGTAGATTTACATTATTAATACAAATATCTTTTTAACCGCAGATGTCAATCTTTTTCAATAGATTTATGTTTAATTTATATTAATTGTTAATTTTATTATATTAATTGTACAGCAAATTACATTCACATTGATATAAAGTTTTACGTTGCAATTAAACATAGAATAGAATTACGTTATCCGTTTACGTGCTTATACGAAGCTTAATTTGCTGTTATATGCTTCTGGTAGCTTAAGGCATTGAAACATTTATGTAATGCAGTGTAATGCGATGGTAGCTCATTGTCAGTTCGGGTTGTCAGATGATAAGGCTTTTCAAATCTTTATGCCATTTCTCCGCTATTTTTGAGAAAACTTATCGACTTATTGTTGAAATTGTCATTATTATTATCATCGATCATAGGCTTAACTTATACGAATCTTGTAGTAAAGTCTCGCTTTTATCAGACACCCTCTGATTTTCCTTCCTAACACTTACGACATGAGGAATGCTTATACACTCCCCATGGGGATAGCACGGGACGAACAAAAACATTTCCCCGTCCGCAGGCGACCGTGACGATTCGATTTTCAAAAGCCCGTCACGTAAGACGAGAACCAGACGAAGTTAGGCAACAAGTGGAAGATATAAGGACCGCCCGACGGGAAAAAGAGGCAGGCAAGCCTCGCGACCCTCGTTGAAGTTTTTCCTCTCTCCCGTCATCTTTTGTTACATCCTATAGCAAGTTGGAGGCAACCCCCAACAACGGCGAGGTCGTTGATGCTTCTTCCTCGCAATGCTTTCTTCCACGTCATTTCCCATCTCGCGTTCGAACATCGCTATATCCTAAATGATATACCACGGATGTCCCTCCGAGCGTCTGCCTCGAGCGTAATTATTACGAGAATATAGAAGACAAGAGTTAATAGTGACGTAACTAGTCTAGACCGCGCACTTTAGAGTATCCGCTTCTTATATACCGTTATCAAATTATTTTCCGTGACCGCGTATACGAGAATCGTTGCCTTCCACGAAAATTTCGTTTTAATTTAAAAAAAGATTATGTAGAATTTTACGAGGCTGAAAATTTAAAAAGTGAACTTCTTAGGCAGTATGGTAAAATCGATTGCAAAGGCAAGCTGTATATAAATATATGCGGAGATCTTCCATAATATTCCACTCGGTGGATAATAAAGTCGATATGTTTTTCATAGAATATAAAATTACCATAAAACCAATAATGCAACGCTATTGGATGACGAAATTTACGATCGATATTTTGGACGAAATTACTTTCCAGACACACATACGACTTTGTTCGATGCAGATTCAAACGTCAGAGACATTAACTCTTATAGTTTTGCATCCGAACTGACGAGTTTCGGTTCGGATTTTCCTTATTCATTTTATCGGCGATGATCGGGCGCGCTAAAGAATGCCACCAGATGTAGCTTTTATTACAAAATAAATAATTTATCGAAAGACCTTGAATCTTAAAAATTTGAAGATTGCATCGTTTTTACTTTAAACTGATTATGGAATAAATTTCATATCATTTATATCATAAATAAGATCATAATTAACAAAAAAGCAATTGAATTGCTAAACCAGGTTCAATTCAACTATAGTGAAAGAAGTCTAAAACATTCTTATTAGGCTTATGTTCGTTGCACGTCGCAGTTTTCGACTCGGCTTCTCCACTTACTCGACGCTTTCGATCCGGGGTAATCAGGACGGGCGCGTGCATCCCGGCGATTGTGTGTCGAACAGCGATGACGAGACCTTTACTGGAATCCGGTCTCTTCCTTTCTCTCCTTACCTCTCGTCCGTCGGCGTTGCATCGCGACCGAAGGAAGAGCAGCCTCTACTCGAGAACGATTACGCCACCGTGCGCTTCTCTCGGCCACACGGCCTCCGCCACACCACAGAAGCGTCTCGGAAGCCGAGAGGATGTACAAAGTAGAAAGGACGGAGAGTGGAGAACGCCGATGACGACGGCAGCGAGAAGGTGGTCAGAGGGAGAGCGTGGGGAAGGGTGTTCCAACCGTCGTCCCGGATGTGCAGCATCATTACACGGCATTCTTCGGTGATGCAGGCGTCCGATCTCTCTCTCTCTCTTTCTTTCTCCCCCTCCCCCCCCCCCCCCCCCCGTTCTCTCTTTTAGGCTTTATTCTTTGCGCAACTCGTACGAACGCGAAAATGCACGTAAGCGGGCTGCCCACGCGAAAAGGACGAAGAGATGGGGAAGATATCGAGAAAGACTACACATGAGATCAGACATGAAAGCAGAGAAGCCTTTAGGCCCCGGGCCTGACGGTGTTTCTCCCCTCTGTTTACGCACATAAGACTCGGTCTATTTGTGTGACGTATGCGATTAACGATTTGAATTTTATGTTCGATATTAGTAATCGAGGGAGAACGTTTAACCGTCGTTTGCTAACAATTCGAATCGACGACAGTGATTGTGTAATAAATAGTCGGCAGAAGATTATAAATTATAGAAATATTTTCTAGACTCTAGAATCTGTTCATTTTTCGAGGCATTAGATTATATCTAATATATTATAATATATAAATTTATTTGTAACGTATTTTTTCATTTTTAATCTGTAATAACTGTAGGAATAAATAATATATTCAGATATTTCATGAGATTAAGTAATACAGAACAATTAACCGTTACATTAATTATATTTATATTAATTGTCTTTTATTTTATTTACGTTTGTAATATAATTTTTACAAATCCATTGCCTCGAAATAAATTGAAATAAAAAAATAACTCACCGGTCGATGCGCAACAGCGAAGTTGTAAGTTGTAACACTGCGTTGATCTGTAACATAAAAAATATTTTTACATTAAAGCAGTGTCCAAGAGTAATTAATACTTTAATTTAAGTAAATAATTATCCCGCCCATTAAGCTTTTAAAACGTCATTTTAACTTTAACAGATAGGGGAGACCGGGGCTAATGTGTATAATCGTTCTCGCGACTTCGATCGCTGTTTAACCCTTAATGGTCACATGGGGTAAAATAGACCCCCGCGTTTTCTTGACTTCGACAACGACCCAGTAAACCAATGGAAATGGGCTATTTTTTTACATATGTTAAATTAATTTTTTGGAAATCAAACCTATACAGTCTTTTTAAGGAAGACTTAAAGTACAACAGGATATTTTTTTTTTTTTAAAGGTCACCTACAATTTTTTATACACGTGCAAACACGCTGGGGTCTATTTCACCCCGTGTGACCATTACGGGATTTTCCGGACGTGTGACCATTAAGGGTTAAGGATGTTTGGGCTGTAAAATACCAGCAAAAAGTGATTAAAATTAAAAAACTGCAGATTTCTTATATTTATATCGTCTGAAATATAAAATAAATAAATTTATATTACATAAGAAGTTCAACTATCGTAAAATAACATGATTCTTAACGTCTTCAAGAAAGGGAATATTTATAATTAATATTAACGACAAAAAATTTTAGTCTTGAAAATGCCCTGAAACCAACTGCAAAAAACGAAAAATCGAATAATTTATAAAACGATTTTCGGTTACTATAGGTATCGAATAATTTAAATATACATTTATTACAAGAGTAATAAGTCATATATATTAAATTAATAATTTAAAAAAAAATATAAACCATTTAACGCCAGCTTTAAATAACAACACCGCATTATTTTCTACGTTGGCATTACTGCCTGTCAAATTTCGATCGCAAAAAGTATAAATATAAGTTCTTTGAATCTTCTTAAATCTTTTAAAATGCCGAAAAATGATAAATATCGTTGGAAAAGGAAATGGGTATCGGAAATTATGTACAAGAAGCGAGTAAAACAAAGCGAAAACTGTTTGCATCGCCAAAAATCAGAAAGTGCCGACGTCCATAACCGTTATTTAATAGTAAATAAATGCAGCGTACTGACTCAAATTTTGCTACAGTTTTAGGTAAATAACTTTTAAACGAGTAAGTGGATCCAAATGAACTTTTGCACGAATATTTATTGGAGTTTCATTAGCATATGTAAAAAATTTGATTTAATTCGTAATGCTACTTACTCTTACGCAATTGTAGAATAGCCTTAAGAAGGAAAATTCATGCGTCAACAAACTTCCGATTAAAATATCTCAGAAACTAAAGCCGTAATAAAAAATCTAACTACGTTTTTTAAATATAATGTCGATACAAGCTTTCTGATTGCGACCAGTCCGAATAAGATTGGTGCAGCCAATCCCGAGATATGATAAGAATCAATGCAAACCAAAAAATCAAGTAACTTTTAAACCAATAAGAGAATTGTGCTAAAATTTTACACAGATACTCAGACGTAATAATAGAACAATCCGCCGGAATCCCGCCACACAGGACAGCAAAATAATAAATAAATTACTAACCTCACGGTAGCTACTCGCTCCGTCGCGTCACCCGATGCCACCCAGGCCCCCTCCTCCTCTCCTCGGTCCTCCTTCGTCGATGCACTCGCCACTCACTCACGAAAATATCGTCGTTCATGGTCGCGCGACACTTTACACGGCACTCCCGGTATTAATTTCGCGACGCGGCACATACTTTATTAGACGGCGACGGACGAATTACGCCATTACGGCGGAGAAGCTACTCGCGAAACTACGCGATCTGTCGAGTGTCGATTCTGTTCGACGCCCTGGCCCGAGGCGGCCCGAGTCCGTGGCCGGGCCGCCGGCGACCCCGTGACGTCACGCACTGGCGACGCGCGCGGCCCGTGACGTCACGCGGGTAGACGCGACGAGTGAGCCCAAGATGGCGGCAGGCGGAGAGAGAATAATCGCGCCGCGCGCGGTCAACTACACTCGCCGAGTGAAGTTGACCGCGGGATTATTCTCGCCGCCATTAGACTCGCTCGTCGCGTCCACCTGCGTGACGTCACGGGGTCGCCGGCCACGGGCCGGGCGTCGAACAGGTCGTATAGTTGCGCTCGTATCTTCTCCGCCGAGATTCTTCCGTCGCGGTCGCTGTGTAATTAAGGACGCGCCGCGTCGCGAAACCAATACCGGGAGTGACCGGGAGTGCCGTGAAAAGTGTCGCGCGATCGTAAGCAACGATTATCACGCGCGAACGTCGTGAGTGCGCCGCGGCCGACGGAGATGCGACAACGCCGACAACGAAGGTGGACCGAGGAGTGGAGGAGGGGGCCAGGGGAGCATCGGGCGACGGCCGACGACGGAGCGACCGTGGGGTGAGTAATTGTTATTTGTTTATTATTTTGCTGTCCTGTGGCGAATTCCGCCACTTTCTCAAGCGCGACTCGATTCGCCGCCCATTGCACGATACTCGTTACTCGTACAATATTGTTACAATTCGAGGTTTTCGCCGGAGTTCGATCTCCGGCGTATGCAAGAAGAGATATCACGGCACGAACGTCGCGTCTCTCTTATTCGCATGGCCGTAATATTACTTGCGATTTTTCGCGGATTAATTATGCGAACGAGTCAATGTGAAAATATGCAGCCGCTTGCGCCAGCCGCGATCGTTCCTTGAATTAGCATTTTAAAATCAGGTGTTTGTTAAAATAACGTTTTAAAAATTTAACGGGCGGGATAATAATTTACTTGAAGTATTGATTATTCTTGGACGCTGCTTTAATGTAAAAATATTTATATGTTACAGATCAACGCAGTTACAACTCATGTTGCGCAACGGCCGGTGAGTTATTTTTTTATTTCAATTTATTTGGAGGCAATGGATTTGTAAAAATTATATTAAAAACGTAAATGAAATGATACTAATGTAAAGATAATTAATGTAGCGGTAAAGTGTACAGTTATTACAGAAAGAATTAAAACATTAAAGATTAAGAATATAAAAATATATTACAAATTATATAATATATTATAATATATTACAATCTATTGCCTTGAAATGGATTGGCTCGAAAATATTAGACGCATTTGTCGCACGAGTATAGACCGATCCGATCGTCTTGTATGCGTAAATAGATGGGATAAACGCCGTCAGTTAGGGATTTAAATCTGGCTTTTCTGCATGAAAGATAAAGGAGCGATAATCTAATTGCATTGGGGATCAGAAAATTTGAGAGAAGATACGTAAATTTGAAGAGATGTAAAATTAAAGACTTATCAAAGCTCATTTTTGTCGTTGATCTTGGAAACATTCGAAAAAATCGAATAGCTTGCCCTTATTTAATTTGGAGAGCTCGTGTGAAAGAAACATGTATTAAGATTTTTTAATTACATTTCTTAACGTTTTTTTCATATTTGATAGCTTTTAATACTGAAATTATTAATAATTGAAGTAAATTTTAAGAGGATCCTTTCCATGATGGGATCGAGTATCAAGTGTCTCGCATTCTTTGGCCAGTTCAAATTACTGATGGTCCTTAAATAGAGATTAAACATAAATAGTCTGTTGGCAAAAATATTCGATTACAATTTTACGACATAAATGCACGCGCTGAATATCTCCGACAAGTGTGTCGTATTACCGGGAGTCGAATTACCGATTAAAGAGAAGACCCGCGTTCCAGGAAACTATCGCTTCCTCGATTACTATGCGAAAGACGGCATTAGTGTCACGTAGCGTTCACCCGTTTTCCGGGATACGGGGAGATGCCTCGATCATTTATGCAAATTAACATTTTCCCGCTCCGGACACGGACAAGATCGCGGTTGAGCGCCAAGCGACGCGACGGTTTGCCGAAGCATAAACAAGCCGTCTATATCTCGAAGACGATATATGTCACATTTTTTATTTATTGCAAATGAGAAATACGATATATACATTATACCGTTTTCGTACCATCCTTCATCCAAATTTAATTTATGCTCATACTCTTTCAAAAAAGTTTTGAAATTGTTATAATATTTTTATTAACACATTAACATATATTAATTACTTTTTCGTGACTACGGAGAAACGAAAGAACAATTTGTTCGGGTTTTCAACGATAACCTAGCGTTTTTTAATTATGCATACAAAAATTCTAACTTCTGTATTTACAATATTTTTCAATTTTTACATATACGTTGTTGTACAAAGAAACGTTTTTATTCTCACATTATATACGCGAGACATTTCGTGTACGATTGAGTCGTAAGATAGCTAATCCGCAAGTGTCAAGGGATTGTCTCATTGTCAGTAATTATCGATCGTCATTATATCGATGGTTTTCAATCAAGACCCCTGAGATTTTCGAAATTCTCTTCGAGGCTTGGCTCGAATTGTCGGACAGAGCGGGGTCCCCGTGCGTAACATTGGACATGTTCGATCTCTCGAACGAATCGTCCTCGCGTCCCACAGGATTAGGAGGGAGAAGGTAAGTGGCCTAGGAGAGGTAGCGGAGTGTGTCGCTTCTGCGGGCGTGCAACACGCACGTGCATACGCAATATATACGCATACGCATACGCACACACCCACGCCCCTGGCGAACGGGCGACGAGGCGGCCGTCGTAGTACACTCGACTCGAAATCAGTCGCTCGTACGAGCACTTACGTTGGAGGTGGAGACAGAGAAAGAGAGAGAGAAAGAGAGAATCGGATAGGAAGACGAGAACGAGCGGAACTGAGGTCCGCGGAGCTTCCTTTCCTTCGGACATGCCTGGCTGCCTCCTCGTCCTCTCCCACAGATTACGACCGACTTCTCCTCTCCCTCTGCGCGCACCTCGTCCTCCGTCCTCAGACATACACACACTCTCTCTTTTCTTTTCTTCTTTAGCGTATTTGGCTCTACATTCATTTATCGTGATACCTAGCTAATTGCTTTGTCGCTACATCTAACAAACAAATTTGAGTGAACAGATAATTCAAATATAATTTCAAAAAACTGTTTTCTCTTTGCATAGAATTAATAATTATTTCTATAAAAATTCTTTTAAACTTTTAAATCTATTTCATGCAACATTTCCGCAATATTGCAAACTTCCTGTGTAATGAGAAAAATATTAGATTGTATTATATTTAAGGTAAGTCGGGGAAAATGTCTTATATATTGTATGTGTGGCACTTGGTCATACATTTATTTTAAATAAATTCTCTTTCTTTCTTTCGAAGTCTCCTCTTTTTTTTTTCTTTTACACACTTGTCTACTGACGTTTAAACGACGACGAGCGAAACACAGTTGCTAATATCGAGCGCGTAACGACAAAGATCGCAAGACCATTAGGAACCTTCTGGCCTCGAAAGGAGGAACTACGTTGGACGCACCTACTTCCGGGACGCGCCATGCCTCGTCGCGCCTTCACCTGCGAGGAGTCCGTTCCGCGGGCCAAGCCGTGAAAGATCCTTTAGGTATATCCGATGACTATCGTACACAAACTTGATCGCGTACAGCGACTAAAAAAAAATTAATCGGGATATAACACGCCGGTGTATATCTCTCATTTTGACAATAAAACAGCCTTGTACAAATATTTGATGCAAACTATGACTGTTTTATATGCGGTGCATTTTATACATATATCAGTAACGATTTGCAGCAGATAGAAATTTTTACCGAATATTCGGGTCTCTTGAATTAACTTCACTTAAATTAACTTAAATAAAAGAAAAATCAATGAAGACAGAATTTATTCGAGAGAATCGCTCACTTTGTCGCACGTTATTATCTATTTTATGATTACGTTTTTGGCGAATGTTCGTCAAGTAGTTTGATGGTTGAAAGTTGCGAGTTACGAATTAAAAGCTTAGAACTCAGAGAGTTAGAAACTGGGAAACTGGAGTTTGTGTATAAACATCCGATATGCGTTAAGCTTCTTAATACATATAATAATCCTAGGTACTAAAACTTTTCTCCTGCATTTGTTGTTGCGTCGGAAATGACAGTAACAAGCGTGCGTGTACCTTTCCCATGCATCGTTGCGGCTGATCGAGCGGCGGATTGACCGAAGAGGTATGGGCGAGGCGCGATGAAAGTAACGGGGTGATCGTAAGTAGAAACGGATCGTGCGTGCCATACGATAATACGCGGTAGGTAGTACGTAACAATGGGCTACCGTACCGCAGCGCTCGAAAGCGTCGCTGATGCAATCCGCAGCAAGTTGTGACACTCGCGAACACACACAATGCAACGAGCGTCGCCAGGGTACACATAAATCGCATACTTATCGCCCTCCTGTAGGTAGCCTTGAGACACCACGGTGGTGTAATGTGTATCGAGTTCAAAGATCACAATACCTACACAATGATTTCGTTCAGGTTTCTTAACACTAGAAACTATCAAGGGGGTCAAAATTACCCGTTTGACATTTTTTAATAATTTATTACTCATTTTTAAAACATCTTAATTTCTGAAAATTTCCCTGACTTTTATTTAAATTATATAGATGATTAATTTTATTAATTTGTTTTCTTTTTTTCTCTTTTCTTTTTTATAAGATTTCTTTGGTATAGAAATAAATATAGATTAATCTCCGGTAGTTCTAGTGTTAAGTCTAAGTCAGACGGAACGAGACGTGTGTTTCCAACTTCTCGTCAACTGTCTTATAGTCATATTTTCTGAAGACTCGTATATCTATAGGAATCCCTTTGGTTTTAAATTTCATTGATTGATGATAATCGCCGCGCGGAAAAGACCTAGACACGCCAAATTTTATCACATGTGACATCGTCACGTGACGATTTGACAGAAGTATCGTGTTTATATCTGTCTTAAGTCAAACCTAAATTTTGACATGTTTTTTAACTCACTTCAATAAAAATATTAAAAAGTATATAATTTCTGAAATAATAGTAAAGGTCACGCATAAATGGTCTCAGCTGTGTTGACGGTGGAAGAAAGGTTGCAACAAATGGGCAGCATAAGCAGCCATGTACCAGAAACCGTGCCATGTTTGGGCCAGATGTCCTGCATCACTATTTTCGAATTCCTAGCAAAGTCAATTTACGGCGAACAACTGTTTCGAGAAGAAAGTTCGAAAGGTCGTTCCGTGTGATTTGAGCTTTAGTACCACGTGTCATTCCACGGTAGCGGACCTTTCAATTGGGTAGGAGTCGATATTGCCTTGATACCGTCGCGCACGGTGCACGATTTATTAATCCACCACGTGGTGCACACGCTCGTAAGATAATGCCTCGTATTCTCAGCGCACATTTACAGCTAAATGTGCCTGCCTGACTCTCAATGCGTACTTAAGTCGCGTGTCACGCTCATATTGTATTAGACAAATTGAACGAGAGATCAGGTTGTCACGTTTAGCGCTAATTGCACGGCGCGAATACCTTTGAGCATGTATTCTTACCTTTATTTAGCGCTAAACGCGACCTTCCGATTGCGAGTTTTATGCTTTTGATACGAAGATCACGTACAACGTCCATATGGTGAGAAATCAGGTAGACGTATTTAGCGTTAAAGTGGAATATTACTCCTGGCTATTAGATTGTGTAATTACGTTGAATAAAGATATAAATATAATAATCCTGCAGAATATATAACCTTGTATACTTCCAATATAGCTAAAAACAAAGACAATGTGTATATTAATTAAAAAGTGTCAAACAATTATCGAACTATAATTGTAATTCATATTTTATGAAAATTAGTTTTAATATAGAAAGAAATTAAGATATCTGATATAATAAAATATTTTGGAAAATAATACAGAATTTATTTTTATGTTAGTAATCAAACAAGTAACTAAGTATGTGGTTGTATTTACAATTAGAAATATTCGGTGCAATGGGTTTATTCTAAAGTGAACTGTATCCGAAACACATTGTTTCTGTCAGAAGCGTGTAATCTTGCTAAAGCAAGTGAAATGTAGAGTGATTAATATTCTTGTTCAACTTGTTGCCATATTTGCAATCCAAATTAGACATTCCGTATAAGATGTTCCGCAAGCAAATGGATTTGATCGCAATTTGATCGCAAAAACTTAAGGCCAAGGTAAAAAAAGTGGCAGTTGCTTAATTACTGAACAGTTAATAGTTACGGAATTTAATACCGAAGTCAACAATTTTATGTGAGTTAAGCTTTAACAACGAAAGCAGATAACAAAAGTTTAGTTTTTAGTTTGTTTGCCATTTTATGATATTATACGTTTCAATTTTATAGAAAAACATTGAATCTCTGATTAAATATCTATTAATTGTCAAAATAGAAACCATTAAAAATCAGAAATTTACTTTGTGATTATTTTACCAAAAGACTGGCTTTATATTTCACAAACAATTTACGACAAGATATTTTTAAATCTGAAACACTTATATTTTGTGAAAGATATATTTTAAGCGGAAAAGGATTAATCAGCCATCAACTCATCGTAAATATACATCTAATAATTTTTTACGAGCATATACTTTCTCCCACAATCGGCCTTATACATATTACATACCTATATGTATATAAGCTACCCATTTAGTATGTGATAATTAGAGTTTTTCGTCGTGTTACGTGATACGCCCCCCGGTAAGAATCCATTTATGGTATGATAGAAACGGTGACGTAAAATCATCGACAAGCGGTCACCATCGATCGCGGAAGAAGAAAACTTTGGACAACTACGTCATCATCACGTCCCAGTCTTCGCCGAGTTCCTGTACTCCATGCGGTTAGCGTTAGATAACAGCAGGAAGCCGATTCGGTTGCATAATATCGATGTTGCGCAATCGATACCTTCACCTTATGCGCGCCTTATATCGTTATGTCGAGAGAGAAAATCCTGTCCGGAGAAAGGGGACGGCGATGAAGGAAGGTGTTTCGGATAGAATTTCGCCCAAAATTTAATCCTGCGTTGGTTTCGTATTATAGAGATTATTAACATGTTCCGTGCTGGACTAACTTTACGTGATTTGTCCTCCACGCAGTATGTTCATAGTTATTAAATAAATTGTGTTCCATAATAATTACAAAACTAAAAAAATTATTATATATATTATCTATTATATATATTATTATAAAGAAAAATGCCTAATGCACAAAATGCAATGCAAAACAAAGCAAATACTTTTATTAAATATTTATTTAATATTAACATGAAAATACCTATTATTAATTAAAACGCCAAAATATCAAACGATCTAAATGGAAAGTTCAGCGTGGTTTATTGGTGACCCATCGTGACACGGAACATGACACAAAACGGTAAAGTTTTGAAAGCTGTAATTGAACGATAACAATTGAAAAATTTGATATTATTTGATGTACTAAGAAAAATATTGTTCTCTAGTTTATTGAACATAGTATAAAACGGATATATTCTTTTTTCCTTATTATATTGGTAGTGTCTGAATTTCAATATTACCTTCGATTTCGTCTCTTGGGGATGAGAGAGGGTGAAATCATACCATAAAATTTATTTATTATTGAAAATCTATAATTGATATTGGTTTCTATTATACTCAGCGCATTTTTTTTATATTTTCGTTATTTCGCTAACTGCGCAATATGCAGCATTTTTATGTTTCAAAAAAGAAAAATAAAACAAAAATATTGCATTTAATCGTCAATACTAATAGCTTGAAAGCGAATTATGCTTTCAAACGTGTTTTGCCTGATGAATTTAATTGATGAATCTAGTCATAAGCTTTATTGATTTGAACTTAAGTCAGATTGCATTATAAATGCGCATACCTTGAAATGTGATTATCGCGAGCTCGGAATTATTGCCGCTACTGTTAACGATGTTCAAACAGAGAGACTCATTTTAATACACTCGTATGTTACCGCCCGATCACAATAGACTAGCTAATATTTAAGCGGCGCGGAGTAACAGCGATACCCGAGTGACTAGAATGGATATTCGCGTTCTGCTTAAAATTCCGCTCGTTCTCGCCTGCTATACTCCGGTAAACTAACAAAGGTTGCGTTAGCGACCGCCCTGAATCTCTGATTCTTGCTAGGGATCGGCTCGAATTATCGCTACTTTGCCTACTTTTGTCGACCCGAAACAATATCGAGTGACTTCTTGAAAATCCCGTTACATAAAATTCCTTACGTTCATAAATAATGAATCTTTTTTTTAAAATTAAATTAATATTTTTTGGACTGTAAGATGAGAGAAAATCTCATAAAAAAAACGAATTGACTCGAATTGCAAGGTGTGTGTTGGAATAATTATATATATTTGAAAATTATTTCGCAAAAGAGAGGGGTGAAATTTTTTCTTTGAGAATAAAAGCAATCTCTTTTCTTGCTTGCAACTCGGCAACCGAGTGTCACACCTGAGCGAGCATTATTGATAGTGTTTTCTCTGGCGTGTCTCTCGAAGGTGGCATGGGCACGTGGGCAGCTGCCAGCTAGGCGTGTATCGATATGTTTCCGAGATATCATGTCTGCTGGAAAAGCCGAACGCGATGAGGTAATCAATGCGGGAAACCAGTGCTAACAACGCATACGCGTACGGAAAGCGATGCAATGGGTTCGCTTCTTTTAACTGAAACGAGGCCCAGCCTCGAGCTGTCAAGTTGATCGACTACGAGCGTCAAAAGTCAATTGCTTATAACTTATAAATGCATTTTTTGCGTAACAAAAAGGTGAATCAAAGACCATCCACGGATTGTGTCTTTCAAATTTGTTTAAAAAGTTATAAACGTGAATAACGACAAACAATCCAATATAAAATCATTACGCAAATGAGGACGTAAGTAACGCAGTACGCTCTTGAAGCGGCACAAGCTTTGCGAAACGTCCTACGCAATCCATACATACATATATGAAGTATTTATCGAGCAAGGATATGTCAACCACCGTTGAGATATCAACGTACAGCATATAAAGAGCGAGAAAAGACACTCGGTTGCGCAACCTATTCAGCCTAAAGTCGTACATTTCCGATGGACCGTTTCAGAAAATCTTATTAGGACGGCGAACGAAGAAGCTCCAGTGCAAAAGAAAAACCGGAAACGAAGCGCGAAAAAGGGAAGAAAGGGAGAAAAAAGAAGTTACGGGTCAACGGCACACATCGGGCACGACATAAATCAACCTCTCGATTACGCAACGTTGATTTATCGCCGGCGTTGGTCGCGCTCGTTAGACGTTTTTCTCTCTCTCTCTCTCCTGACCACGTGCGTTTGTGCTGCGCTCGCAAGTCGCGTGCACACGCATTCGATCGCGTAAATATCGGTTGGTATACGCGTCGTGCGGTGCATACCGGTGTTGCAGGCAACCCGCGTGTGGACAGCTAATCGGCGCTGTAACATCGTCGCGAATAAAAGAAGGCTATTAACGCGCGCCAACCAGCGCCGTTTACTGCGCGTTTGTTCCGGCTCGCCGGTGGTCATATGGATTTTAGCGTCTGCTATGTCATAAACAACCGCGGTGCAACGGGAAAGTCGCGGGGCACTGTGTAACAACAAAATAAACGTTATTGCAAATTTATTTGCGCTACAATTAAGTATTTTATCGAATGACACTCAACCCTTCAATTCTTCGCGTTTTTTCGCTCTTCAGCGTTTCATTTGTTGGAAATAAATTACGAGTAACTCCGTTGTTTTGTATCTGACGCAATCTAACGTCCCAAATTGCACGCATGTCTAAAAAAAACGTCTTAAAGACATCTTAAAGATGTCTTTATGATGTCTTTTAGACATGCGTGCTGTCTGGGGTCCTCTATCTAAATTTCGCGAAACAGTTTCTATCTTGGTTCAGCCATTCGTCAGATGTGAGCGCTTGTTTCGATTTCACGCCAGAAATTCGCGGCAGTATCCAGTCATACTCTGCGCATATGTGTATAATTAATCACGTTGCAAAACGATTGTACAAGGCAAGTGGTGTCTTCGATTTTTAATGCGTTGTTATGACTGTCGGACGCGCGTTTTTTACGCTATTTCTACATTCTCGTTCCGGCATCCGTCGTTTTCTGATCGCTCGCGGAAGTTTCGCTGCCGTCGTTTCTTTTCTATTTCCTACGTTATCCTGTACTGTTTCGGAAACTGTTCGATATTGCATTCTTGGTAAATGCACCTCTTTTTGTAAATCCGCTGCAGACCTTACCGATGCACCACCAGCCGGAACATTGTCTACGATTTAAACATATCTATCAATATAACGTATAGATATAATATTATGAATAATTTTTCTCGAATAATATAAGTACTTATATTTTTTAAGTAATCGGAAAATAAAAATTACTTAAAGATTATATAACAATTACGTAAAAATAATAATAATTTATTACTATTATTTTTCTCTTTTGTAAACTTTTATACATCGTGTCAGAATAAAATCGACATAATTTTTCTGATTCACTAAAATCACGCATCCCGGAAGAATTCTTGATTTATCAAAGTCACATTTCATTCCTCTCGAGGCGTAAAAATTTGGCAGGAAATAATAGTAATCAATTAAATTACATAAATACTTTCTCGATCGAGATAAGATAAATTGTATTCTTCAAATCAATGTTAGATTATGTATGGCGTGTTCGCCGAGATTAATTTCGAGCACGAAAAACAGAGTAGGTATTCGGCAAAATTAAATTCTTTTGTGTCAGTTATTAAAATATATTACGGACGCGGACGGTAACATAAGTCGGTTGGTGAATGTACTTCGTAATTGTGTGTAGCGCGGCGCGTTGTTGCGTATGTACATACATACATACATACACAAGGTCACTGCGCTACCATTTGCACTCAGGCAGTAACGCATTTTATCTTCGTATTAAAACGCGCTCATTCTTCACAATCGATTACAGATCTATCTACACGACTAATTAATTCTCGCGACTACCGTTTCGTAGATGTTTCGGGCCTGTAGAATTTCTCGAAGTTACGATATTTCGTGCGGCTTGCTTCTTTGAAGCAAGAATTAGAGATAAAGAAGAATTAGAAGCTATCGTTTCGTGTTAATTGCGGGATATCTTTTTAATGACGCCTGCATTATTCGGATCGTTTATCGCGTCGCGCTTATAATTATATACTTGAATTTAAGTGCGATTTGTCTATCACTTTCATCGGGAAACGCGGGATAACACGCTTTGTACAATATACCTACTCTTGTGATATGTGATTGATTCGGACTGATACGTAACGGGAAGCCGAACGATACATCGTTCATTTATTAAAATAATCTGAAATACGGAATATTTAGCGTACACTTATTTTACAATACGATGTACCCCTATATTTTGTAGAATCGGTTGACGTGAGGTCTTGGCCTTGGTAGATATTTTTTTGTTTACGACGCACAGCGCGCTATTTACGAAAGGTCGTTTTGTTATTACTCAGGCAGCGAGACTTGAACCGGCAGTACGGCATGGCATCCCGCGTATCGTCGCGTTATTATCTATCGAGATTCCATCGCGACAAGTACCGAGAGAAAACGCGGTTATTCTCTGCGAACGATTAGTTACTACCTGTCCGTGCAATTAATTATCCACTGGAATTAACTCGACTCATAAAACGTACCGAGGCAACTTATCCAAGCAGACGTATCGTGTTATTTGTTACGTAGGGCGAGCTGGTTCTCCTGATATTTTTATTCAATTATTTTGATACGCATTTTGCACAGAAAAAATGAAGTGTCAAATCAACACTCGATATGCTTGTATATACGCAAGAATATATGTATAATCTTGAAATAAGTTTATATTGCGTTGGTTCAACTATATAATTCTTCGTTTAACACTAATTTTCTTCGTTTAACGCAATATAATCTTATTTCAAGATTATATATTCTTGCGTATATACAAGCATATCGAGTGTTGATTTGACACTTCTTTTTTTCTGTGCAAAATGCGTATCAAAATAATTGAATAAAAATATCAGGGGAACCAGCTCGCCCCACGTATTCTTTTAAATTAATGCATTAATTGCATAAAATATTTCTTTCATATTTTCTTAATGCTTAATTATTTTCCGTTTTATAGAGTATATTCTTCAATTTGCAAATTTCTCCGTTTAAAACGTATAGTTGACAAGAGAACACCAGAGTGCATCTAACGATTGTATCAGAAAGTTTATAGTTAAGTGCTACGGTTAATTGCTAAAATACTTAGAATGAAAATTAGGAAATTAGAAAGCAACGATGCGACCGCGACGTCGAGCTTTCTCATTTGCATTTTAAGAAGAAACCTCTTCGAGAATGCCGGTATAACACCGCGATATCTCAGAGATCTCAAAAGGCGAGGCGCGCTTGCGTCCTCTTAATCGCGATATCAAGAGAGACGGGACTGTTCGATGTGCCGTTAAGGTTTCGAAACAATGCATTTCTGAGTTTCGTAGTACGGTATTAATTACGACGCGTTAATTTCCTGAGTCAGGTACCGGGCGCCCCGATCGGCCGGAGGTCTTATGTCATTAGCGTGTCATACTTTTCACTATGGACTCGCACTTTCATACCGGCAGTAATAGCGATTGAGACGCAGATAAGCACGCGTGTGCATAACGGGCTCGCGGTGTTCTCAAGGCTGAAGAAAAACGCCGCTGTCTATGCACGTACACACAGTGAGAAACGCAATTTATAGATAATGCACAATACAGTAACGTACCGTTACAACCGGTACTCGGCCTCGACGTTACTTCACACTAATGCCTCTCGCGCGCTTTTCGCCTATTAATCGATACTTGCCAATGTCTTTTTGAAAATGCAGAGTGTCCCATAATACTCTGCACGTACGAATTTTTTTAAGTGTATTTTGGAGTTTAATTATCTGGAATTAATATAGGCAGATAGACTATTATATACTATAGTTATATGTACGATATAATGATCATTATATAAAGACTGCGGAGTAAACGTATCGATAAAGAATTTCCAAATTTTGTCTCGACACGATTCAAACGATGTAATATAGATAATTAATTATTATGACGCAGTCAAAAAAGGAATCGTAAGATAACGGGCGCGTTTTAATTCCGCACACGGAGAGAACGGTTTTGCTGAATTATCCAAAATTATAGCTGGATATAAATCTGAAAATAATTTTGTTGGACCATCAAAATAATTTATGTGGGACAACAAAATTTTTGACACTAGCAAACAGTTTGAGTGTCCTACATAAATTATTTTGATGGTCCAACAAAATTATTTTCAGATCTATATCCAGCTAAAATTTTGGATAATTCAGCAAAACCGTTCTCTCCGTGCGCAGCAAGTAAAATAATAAATAATAAAAAAAGGCTCCAAGGCCTCCTCCTTCCTTCTCCTCCTCTCACAATCAGATTCCTCGTCGTTGCACAACACTCACTCGCGAAAACGGAAATACGAAATCGCGCGACTTTCTGAACGGCAATCCCGCGAAATACCGGCGAAATATTAATACGATCGCGATACATCACGGGTTGAAACATTCGGACAGGCAGGATTCGTGTGTTACTCCGCATTCTTGATCCTGTAAATGAACAAAACAAACTACGTTCAAGTCGCGATGCGAGTTACATTAAAAATGTTATAATTAAAAAAAAATAACAGCCATCGCGATTAAACAATGATTCATAATGCTCTATTTTTATCGTCTCGATTTCTACTTCGATGAACAAATAACACGATACGTCTGCTTGGATAAGTTGCCTCGGTACGTTTTATGAGTCGAGTTAATTCCAGTGGATAATTAATTGCACGGACAGGTAATAACTAATCGTTCGCAGAGAATAACCGCGTTTTCTCTCGATACTTCTTTTTTTTCTGTGTGAAAAGTCTCATATTCAACTTTTTATGAGATAAACCCTAATTTATATAAACTATAATAGAGGCTAAATTCTGCTCATTTACATTTGTCTTGATTTTGTGTTCAGGATCTTTTATCTTTCTTCAATTCGTGACTGCTACCGTGTAAGTTACCTTGTTTCCTGTTTAACTTCTAATATTCCCGATTGAAAAATGGGGTATCTGCATCAGCTTGTTAATTAGGCACTAGATAAGACGCCACCGAGAGCGAGCCGCCGGTTTAAATGTCGCGGACGCGGAGAAAGTCAGCTTAAATAATAATGCATTCGTAAGTTTTTTTTTTTTTAAACAAATGCGCCGCCGGCATTACGTCAGGGGTTTAGTCGCGCGAGGTGCGCGCACGTAATGCATCCGTGGAAGCGTGGGAGCCGCGGGCCGCCGAGTATGAGTGCGAGAGCGGCTTCCTCTCACGGCGTCGCAGCCGCGCTTTATCTCGCCGTTTATAAATAAGGCGACCTCTCTCTTTCTCTCGATGGAGGTGGTGGAGGAGGAGGAGGTACGCGTTGCTCAGTTCCGGCTTCCAGTCGCCCGAGTCTCTATTAATACTCGATCCCCTTAGTCTGTCCGTCCTCTATCTCTCTTTCTCTCTCTCTCTTCTCTTCCTCCTTCTGTTCTACAGCCTCTCTTTCACCTCGTTCGTCGATCCGTTACTCAATCCTTCTGTCTTCCCGCCACTTCGCGCGCGCGCACGCTTCTTCCATCGGCAATTCCCAGGGAAATCGTATACTCGATGAGTCTGCTCTAAACGAGATTCCGTTTTAGGATTTAGTTAAACAAAGGAATCTGGATATTAAGAGACGAACAATTACACGGAGAAAATTTTATATTAAATTTTACTATGATTGTTTTTAAAATAATGACTATAGTATTTAAACTTATAATAGTTATAATAGTTATAATTCCTTGATGGTCCGCAGTTGATGCGACACTATAGTAAAATTTAATATAAAATTTTCTCCGTGTATAATAATATCGTTTCATCGTTCTATATAACTTTGTCGCGAATAGGCTATAAAATTCTTTTCCCAATTCCCTTTATGCTGAAGGATGTAGAATATGTAGATGTAGATAATCTCTTTTACGAACTATTAACAAAATAATGAAAAATTGGTGTCGTAATTTAGGTATAACTGAAAAACGTAAATTCTTATTTTAAGTTGTACTAGTGTAAAAGAACACTAGTTAGGACGTCTAGTTTTAAATATCGACTTGTTCCTTCTACATTTATTAATTTTTATTAATTAATAATATCGAGCTGATATTGTAAACGTGAGAGAATACTTGACATTGTCCTTCCCCAATACCGTCAGAAATTTTCGTTTGCGGTGTAGCTATTGCCGGTTTAGGTAAGCGCATAATCGGGCTTACGGTCGGGCTTACGCACGCACGCACTCACGTATACGTGGTCCCGCCTGTATAGATAACACTGTTGTTCGACACCATTGTAACCAACAGGCATTTGCGTGCGGCAGGAATGTCCACGGTCACGTCTAATCACGGTTAATCGGTATTCTAATCACGCGGCCGCAACCAAATCGGGATAATCGATCGCGGTCAACGCAGAGATCCCGCACTCGTGCGCTCGAAGCGAGCGCTCGAACAAAGCGTTGTAACGTAATTAAGTGATTACAATTAGCTACGGGCGTAGAATAATTTTCTCCTCCCGTGATTCACGATATAAACAGTTGATAGCCGTACCATATGCTCGACACCCGGAAATGATTGTAAAGCGGAGAATCATAATTGATCGTCTCTTATTTTTTTAAGCATGAAGTTGTATCTACATGATTTTTGGCAGTTTTGTTATTTGCATTGTTGCTTTTATACCATTTTGCCGACTTCTTTTTAATTATTATGGATGTGCTTCGTATTTTTATCTTTTTGCTAAGATTGATTTTTTATTTTAATTATTTTTTACTTTTATTCAGAACTTGTCGCCACATGTTTCGTTTTTAATGTTTTCTTATTAGGTCATGTCTATGTCGTTATTATATGTTTTTCGTTTACTTGGACAAAAATTTATCTTTCTTAAATTAGAGAAACCATAAAATAATCCATACGCCAGGTCGATTGAGCATTTTTATCCAGGTTGATAGCTCAAGTTAATGTTTTTTTTATGTTTTTTGGGTCGTAGAACAAGAATCTGTAAATAGTTTTTCCGTAAGTTGATGCAATAAAAAGTTATTAACAATTTATTTGTTTAAATTGCCCTAGTGATCAAACTATACATCCTATAAAAAAATGAACTAGAGAAATTTGTCTCCTCTTTTCACGACAAACAAAATAGCGTTTGAATTTTTCCAAAATCTTGATTATTGACGGAAATATGTCAATTTTTTTTAATTTTTTATATTTTTTTTCGTTTTTGCAAGTTTGAACAAGTTCAGTTTCAACTGTTTTAACGATAAAATTTAGCGCAAGCGCGCACGCCTAACAAGGCTAACATGGCGTGCGCGCTTGCGCTCAATTTTATCGTTAAAACAGTTGAAACTGAACTTGTTCAAACTTGCAAAAACAAAAAAAATATAAAAAATTAAAAAAAATTGACATATTTCCGTCAATAATCAAGATTTTGGAAAAATTCAAACGCTATTTTGTTTGTCGTGAAAAGAGGAGACAAATTTCTCTAGTTCATTTTTTTATAGGATGTATAGTTTGATCACTAGGGCAATTTAAACAAATAAATTGTTAATAACTTTTTATTGCATCGACTTACAAAAAAACTATTTACAGATTCTTGTTCTACGACCCAAAAAAACAAAAAAAAAACATTAACTTAAGCCATCAACCTGGATAAAAATGCTCAATCGACCTGGCGTATAGACTAAAAAAAAGTATACGTTACATGCATTTTAAAATACTTTTGAAGAAATTATGTCAAAGCAAATAAAAATACACACTGGTCGAATAATCAGTCTAACTCGTACGTGTCACATATATTTCGCTTAACGATATAGAGCTTTGAATTAGATAATATCACTGACGCCACTTATCTTTAATCTTGAGCACTAAAGATCCCGCTACTTCTCACCGCTTTACTCTAACATATTGGAGCAAGTATGTTACAATAATACGACAGAGAAGGCGATTTCTATAATATCCTAAACGTATGTAAATTTCAGATGGATAGATATATCATATCGCGATAAGATAACAATATGACTCTAATTCTGAAACGCGTTGTACAATTTTTTTTTATTAGCGGAAAACATTCCGATTTATTTTAGAAACGCTGCTATCGTCGACGATAACGATGAGATGTGCAAAATGTAATTTTTATCGCGTTGAGAGAAAGAATAAATCGCACACGGCGCCGGCAGTCGTGACTTCGTCAGTAAATCACGCGGTCGGTTTATGGATTATTAAGCTAGCCCTCTCAAATTAGCCTCTCGTCTATTAAATTCGCGAATTTACTTTAACCAGAAACAGATAAAGAGCACGAATTAATCGCCAACTTTATTTCGTGCATTTCTTTGTACTGATAAAAATCATATGTATACATATTAATTTTCTCTTCATAAATTACAATATATGTAAAAGTAAATGAAGATAATTCTATAAATGTGGACACGATCTTTGCAGTAATAATATTTATGTTATGGGTGTTTCATCGATTGTAAAATTAAATGAGATACAGATATCGCTATAATACTCGAGCATAAGGATAACGTGCAACGCATTTCACTATCAAGATTAAATTATGATTATGAAACATTCGATCGTCGGTCAATTTTTTAAAGAGGTATTAATGCGTCTGTTAGCATTTAAATGGTTAATAATTTAACGAGCATTTACTTATATCTAATTTAAAGAAATCGGGCGTCGTAAACTCTTTATTACAATTACAACACGCGTCAATAAGGACTAATTTACTTGGAAAGGATATCTCAAGTACGCCGAGGATAAAACCGCGCCGCGGACAAGCACGTACAAAATGTTTATGATAATTGCAAATTGCGGAAGAGTACGCGTATCAAGATAAAGAGCCGGCGTGAAATGTCGACGACAATATCTCGCTTCTACGTTAAACACGAGCTGGATCACGTTGTTTCAAGAGCTTTCAAGAATGGCTCGCGCATTAATTCTAAAGGATACGGAATAAAAAGTGCATTAACGATAAGACGATAAATTCTCATTACGAATTTATCGCCTTGCTCTTGTTTATTCTGTTGAAGAATTCCAGATATTAATTATTCGCTTGCGTTTTTAAAGTAATAATTCACTGTCATAATTTGTTGTCACACTTATAATTTTAACATCATTCTTTGCTTATCGCGATCAGTGACCGTTAAAGTTTTATCTATCGCATCAAACGCGCTATAAAGGTTTAATGCTTCACGCTAAAAGACGTCTTTCTTAAATTTTAAAGAGCAGGTAACGCGAAGAGAGATTTAAATTAAATATAGGTATAGAAAGAGATTATAATGTATGATAAAGTCTCCGTTAATAATTTCTATTAATTAGGAATTCAGCATTTTTTTCCGAAGGAAAGATTATTAGCCTCACAGAGCGTTTAGAGTTTAATTATATTTGTTAGCCAGAATCGTAATAATTGGAATCGTATCACGAAGGTTTAATATTTCACGAATACTTTACCGGGTTCTAGAGACACAGAGCTCGCACCTGAAAGGTATGCCGCGATAACGGTGAAAGGCGAATAACACAAGTGCCTCCGAAGTCGCATAGTTTCCGTTTAATAACAGTAGCAACCGCCGGAGACTCGTTATTACAATTATTTTAAACGCGCACCTTTAACCGCCCTGTCTATTACCATTTATTAGTCCGACGTGCAACAGTCATCCGCGCGTAAAGAAGGCAGCCTTCTTTCGTTCTTTTCGATTTACGTAACGAATCCGATAGCCTGACCACCGTTATTGCGGTCCATCAATAATATAAATCTGCTACGCTAAAAACAGACCGATCCTATTCCCGCGACAGCATCTGCGCGCGCGCGCTCGCGGAATTGATGTCGTTACTGACACCGCGAACGAGATCCCTATTTATGTGTCGCCGTGGAGTATAGCATCGTGAATTCTCGCTATATCCGGCGATCGTTTCCTGCCTTCTCTCTCTTGTTTAACAGACTCGGCGGTTTGGTGTTTCATTTTATAATTATCGCGAGTTATGACATCCGTCCGGCACTGCGTAGCTGCACACGGCGCGGCGTCTTGCCGATATCTGCGAAAAGTTATCGGTATTAAACAGGTTTTGCTGCACGGACGTTCGTAAAATATTCACTCGCCGCGCGCGTGCGGCGAGCAGAAAAATTTCGGATTAATCGTGTAAGCATATTAGGATCGATTCTCCGGCGGGGAACGTTGAAGCTTGATACGCTCCATTGTGGCGATTTTCAATTTTCTATACACGTCGGTTCTACACTGTAGAACTAAACTCCAGCTGCTGCCAGGACTTGATATCGCCCAAATGGATACATTGTTCTAACCGCGGTTATACAATATCAGAGCATTGGACATTTGGTTTATCCGAGATCGAACTTGGAAACTTCGGGAGACTTCGAAACTTGTCACGTGAAAATCTTTCCGATATATTAACTTTTGATATTAAAATAAACTAGATCTTTTCGTCAGCAAATAACACTGACAGCAATTGTATGAATTGCATAATCCCACTGCAACATATTTTCGTCGTATATTTCCAGTTTTAAGAATTAGCCACGATAGTCAAGGATGTTGCATATCTGCGGTATTAAAAAGCTATATTATGTACTTCTCGAAATAGCATGGTTTAATGGAGAAGTAGATATTTCTCCAAAATTTTATTGCAACAACAATATTTATTCTTTTAAAACAGTCATATCATAATAAATCATGCAGAGGAACGCGATTGTCCACCCTTAAAGGGTTACTAAATAAACAATTAAAACAAGAAATCCGCGCAATTTAACAAGTACCTATATAGAAACTCTATACATTGTTCCTCCTAAAGAATGATGATTTTTGACATGTTAATTTTTGAATATTTGTATGGCTTGGAGTTTACATCTTCTAAAACTAAATAAAATGTTAGAAATTCCGGGTCAGGCATGCTTATGACATTTTGATGTTCGTCTTAAGCTGGGTATACACTTAGCGAACGAACACCGAACGAACAGCGAACGAAAACTTTCGTTATCATTATTTAGCATATATAATAAAAAATCTCAAATTGCTACATGCAGCAAACACCGAATTCTGGTCGAATTCTGGTGTTTGGTGCAACCCAGAAAAAGAACAAACAACCTAAGAACACAAACGCGAATGCCCGAACGTTCGCGTTTGCTGTTCGTTCGCTAAGTGTATACCCAGCTTTACGTCGAAGTCGCGAGATTCGATGGAAGGCCGAAGATTAGACGGAGGCAGGGAAATCGCATCGGAAGACGTTATTAATAGGCCTGATCGTACCGCGTGGGAACCGAATCACTGCTGGAACTAATTGTCACGGGTGTGTGCGACTCACGGTCGGTCAGGGTCGGTGAGCGCCGGGAGTTCCGTCGCGACCGGAAGTCTCCGCGGGCTTTTCAACGATGCCGAGGAAACGGAGCAACGCGCTACGACGAATAATGCTATCGTGTCATCGGCACGTCCGTTTCACGATATCGCTCATGGCTCTCGTGCGTCAGAAAGAGGCGGTCAGCGTGTGCTCGAGATACAGATCGCGAAGTGCCCAACCGCAGCTTGACATAACTTGACGCGTATGCGAAAAAAGAAAACGATTTTATCAGTTTCGCAATCGTGTATAACCCGCGATCCTGTGGGAAGGGAAGCCAAAATGATCGATATCTTGCCCTGCAGTAAGATGTCCCACAACTCGATCACGCTTTCCCTGATTTTCAAAATCATTAAAAAATAGGATTTACAAAATTAAAAATTGCGTGAAAGTTTCATTGTAATTTATTGTTACATTACAAATACAGATTGTTATATTTTAATCAAGTATATCAATAAAACTGCATTACATTTTATAGTTCTATGACAATCTTGAGGTATCTTTTGTCCTTTGTATATATAGAATTAATAATTAACGTAATATATATTACATGGAGACATCTCACTATATGTCATTGTGATATATGCATACAAAAACTTTTGCGCCATTCTTTTCGATTCGTAACGCTTGTGGCGAGTTCTTTTTATAGTCGCTGCCACTCGTTGCGACGGATAATTTGCCCGTTAAGAGCATTCTCGAATTAACTCATGTTCCCTCTTACTTACGACGAGCTCGCGCGAAACTATTTTCGCTACGCCTCGGGTACGCGCGCAGGAAGCAGTAACGATTTCCACAAGATGACGTAATTTCGCGCAATGAGTCCGACAATGAGCGACGACGAGGGCGACGCAAAAATTACTTAGAAGAGGGAGAAGACGGCGACGGCGACGATGGAACGGAGAAGGAAGTGACGCGACGCAGAATCACGCGGACTTACCGGAAATAATCTCATCGGAAAATAACGCGTCATCCATGCTGGCGTGCGAGGAACACGGACTCTTTACACGAATGCGAGTGCATGCGCGTGTACGTCGCGTGACGTATTCTTGTTTCTTTATAGCAATAGCAACGACGACAGTTTTTTGCACGACGAGCGTTTTAATGCGCTATTGCTCTTATTTAGATAATGGCGATGGTAAGTAACCGCCAGTGGCTTGACGGTAATAAATGATAGTTCGCTTAGCCGTCATCAACTTGCTATAAACCGCGCCTTTTAATTTTTTCGCACTTTTTATGTGAAATAAAAACTGTGTCTCTTAATTGTTCTAAAACTGCGGCGATTAATCAGGCAAATGTAAGTTGAACCATTATAATTTTATAGATATTTTCTTTCTGTGAAACTATGAACGGATGCTAATACAAGTGTTTGCGCGAAGTACATAGAAATATACATATATATGTCGTAGCCAGATTACAAAATCCGTCGTTTTATAAAACGTCTAGGCATTTTATAAAGTGCGGCCACATTCTCAAATCATGATTGAAAATGAAATGTTTTACAATCTGGCTAAGAATTTTAGTCGTTTTATAAAACGCTAACAAGCGACCCGCCACATTGTCAAACGCAACGATTTGTACATCGTTTTAGAATCTGGCTGATTTATTTCAGTCATTTTATGAATTGTCTTTATAGAATAACCATTTATAGAAAATTAATAGGTAATTATGTTATAATATTAATAGATAATTATTATGTGTATTTTTAAATGAGAAAATTTTCAAGCTTGTATAAACACATTTATTACGATTAAGATTTTATAAAAAGTAACATCAGCCATTGTTTATAGCAGTGAATCGTTGATATATTGAACAGTCTTTTTGTTAAAGCAGAGAATAGTTGGTATAGAAAAGTATATATATGTACGATTATATGTGTTAGCATAAATATAAAGTATTCTCTGCTTTAACCATAATTGTACAAAGAAACACGAAACGTCGGTATAAAAACGCGCCGTTCATAAAATGACTGAAATGAACTAGCCAGAAACTAAAACGGATGTACAAATCGTTGCGTTTGACAATGTGGCGGGTCGCTCTTTTTAGCGTTTTATAAAACGACTAAAATTCTTAGCCAGATTGTAAAACATTTCATTTTCAAGCATGATTTGAGAATGTGGCCGCACTTTATAAAATGCTTAGACGTTTTATAAAACGACGGACTTTGTAATATGGCTACGATACGACATATAGACTTTTAGTATATTAGTAAGCTATATTATTAGTGAATAAACATCCTGGATGGTTTGACCAATATCGTGCCGGAACTAATCTTACTATGCGCAATCAAAATTTGCTAAAGATAAATAATGGCAAAACATAATATAATGGCAAAATATAAATTCCATCTTCAATAGAAGGAAATCGTAAAGTACGAGTGATGGTTACACCCATCATCACTATATTATCACGGTAGATGTTATCGCCGTGACTACCATTAAACATCGACGACGAGTCATCGGAGTTGGTTACTCAGCCTGCGGCCGTGCGACTCTGACCGACCTCCCTCTTTTTTCCCTTTTTTTTTCGTGGATAGAATTTGAATGAAGAACTCGATTAACCGGCGTTCGAACTATTCCGGGAAGAAATTCCTGCACACGGACGGAAGTCGGAATATCTTCGTTCACGCGCGCGGCGTCATCACGTTCGCCAGATACACGCGAGACTATGTTTACTGAGAAGCGTCGCGCTCGTAAAAAATGACAATTATAGATTATGACGTCAATATCTTTTTCCGCATTTTAGTTATTGGATTAGATAAATGCAAATCAAGCGGTAGAAAACGAGAACCCTTTAAAAATCATTAAACAAAAGTATATTTTACATTCCGTTCGTGAAAAATCTTTAATCTTACTATATCTTATTTATAAAATGACGACTTATAATTACGATTGATTTGTTTATCAAATTTCACGTTTATATACTAATAACATATATAATAACACGTTTATACGTTGATGCAGGGCTTGAATCACTGAGGAATATAAGTCCGTATATTTTTTCATCGCACGCAACGTTCTTCCTCCTCTTCTTATTTTCATGTCTCTTGAAATAAGCGCGAACGAACGTCTCTCGAGACCCTTCTCTCGTTTTCTCGTACTTGACGCAAGTTCGACGCTACCTCACTTCTCTTCGCCCCCGGCCGTCACCGCCACCGCCCTCGCCATGTTCCCGAGAAAGAGGAGAACTCTGGAAATCCTGGGCGAGGAACGTCGGTTCCGGTGGGCGGGAGGTGGCGCGGTAGAAACTCACGGGGGTGGAAAGGGCGGCCTCCCCGGCTGGGAGGCATTTCATTTCCTTGGCGACTTCCGGCAAACGCGACGCTTCCGCCATATCGGGGCCGACGCCGACGCCACCGTCGACGTCGAGTCTGTTCGTGTTCCTGCGCTCCCTGGTTCCGGTTCCGGTCTTCCCCCTCCCGTCCGCGTTCACCCCCGCGGTGCCCACCGTCGTCTCGACTCGAGCTTCCACCCACGCCTCCGGGCGCACCGAGTCCTTCCGCTCCCTCTCTCCGACGTTCTCCTTTCGCTTCCGTTCGTGCCCACCCTCTGCACCCCTCTCGGCACCAGGCTTTTCCGCCGCCTCGCGCTGCTGGTATGGCTCTTCCTTCCAACTCGTCTGCGACACCCGCTACGCCGTTAACGTTACTAGCACTGTTATCGTTAATAGTGCCGTCGCTGATGCGGTCCGGATCGAAAATGTATCGTTTAAAATACGCCCCTTTTCGTAGGAAAGTGGCGTATTTTTGGGCGATACCAAAACCAATCTGATAAATCAATTTGACGGCTTTCACATTTTTTTAATTAAATCTATTACCCACTCTCGTTAATTTAAATATTAATTTGAACTTGGAATGATTTGTCAATAGCTGAATATACTTAATAATAAGGCGGGCAACTTTTGTCAGTTTTTTTACATTAAGACCGATATATTTTTACGCTGCACTAGGAAATATAATGTTTACTGATTTGCGTGTCTGCAATAATTCGGAAGAGCATTCAAGCAATCAGAATTAAGCGTATCGAAATAACAGCGATTTCATCTCCAATAGAGAAATGAGGAAAAGTCGATCGATCGGAGAACTGTCTATTTGCCCTGCGATGGATTATCATGGCGTGTCTTTTTCAGACATCTCGATCGAATCGATTGGGTGGCGAGAAGAGGGAGGGAGGGAGGAAAATCTCGATCAATATGCGACACGCGCGTCCGATTATTTAGAGATCCACTTAACTTCGCCGACATCGACGTCGACGCCGACGCCGACGCCGGCGTTGACGAGAGCGCGGATATAGGTATAACCTCGTGATGCCCTTTGGTTCTACGGCGGTATTTCGTGTAACGGGAGGAATTGGTATGCCCGCGTGTGTCGCGGGATTACGTATTCCCGATGAGAAACCGAGCGGTTCGTGCACTTACCCCGGATGTACGTGTGCGCTGCGACACGCCGCGAGGAATGGGCCTTAAGCACCTGTCGCGCGCGACGTTTTCTTGATTTTGCGATGCCAACGAACTCGCCGCGATACACTTGGAATACATTTTGCGCTTGGAAAAGGGGCGCTTCTTCCGGGTCGAGTTTACTCGCGATTGGGTGTCGATGGCCGGTATCTTCCGCGAGATGAAGTATCTCTCCAATCTTCACTGGAGATTTTGGAGAAAATGGATTATCGATGAAACCACTCGCGCGTCTCATTTGAAAGTATATATACCCTGCACGTATCCTTCATCGAATGTGTTGGAATGAAAATAAGAGGTACTAATTGTAAGTAAAAGTTATGTCATTATCATATGCGTAATTTTTCTGTAACAAAATAATAGGTAATTAATATATATTAAGACCGTTAAGATATACAACAATAGATAAGGGAAAGAGCCATTTACGGTCCAAACTTGAATCTTATTGTTATACGATAGCTTAATAATATTTCTATGTTATACGCGTATTTTCCAACATATTAAACTGCGCGCCGAATATTTGTCGGACTTAAAACACAGTTATTATTGGAACATTAGAAATCCCCCCTCCCCTCCCTAATTAAATCGATATCGATTTAATATTAAAAAATCACTGTAATGAACTTATTGCGAAAAATAATAGGTATTTTTAAGAGAAATATATGTTTTAGATAATATATAATTGACTCCATAATTTGAATATAAGTAATATCTATAAAATTGATACACGGAAAAGAAAATTTACTTGAAACAAGTAAATTTTACTTGAAATAAGTAAAAATTTTTCCGTGCATACACGGAAAAAAAATTTACTTGTTTTAAGTAAAATTTCATTGCTTCAAAGAAATAAATTACTCCAATAGTCTCTAGCAGGATTTACTTGTTTCAAGTAAATTTTTTTTCCGTGTAGTATTTAAAATGTGATAAGACTTGCTCATTTTAAAACATATTAGGGAAATAATTATTTTCATGTAAATATATTAAACTCGTTATATTTTTTGACTTTTCTTGATACATAAATTACTTTATACTTTTATGTTGATTATACTACAAGCGCATCTCAGAAAATTGATTAGAAAATGTGTTATGCCGTGCGCCTAGTTACCCGTAAAAGAAGAAATACCGCTTGGATTATATTGAGTAATACAAATGTCTCTGGGCCAAGTAAATAAGATTTCCTCATGACGGAATTAACGACAAGATATGTAAGCAATTAAATTATCGTCGATTTACGCACACGCAAAGCGAATGGACGCGAAGGGGAATAAATGAGACAAATGAGAACCTGTCACGAGGAAGTCGTTGTTTTTTGTGAAAGAAGTCAGGGAAGTAATTATCGAGGGACAAGCGCGCGAGGGAGAACCGGCAAAGGAACGCACGTGTGTTGCATTCACCCTCGGCGTGTGATGGGGGTAACCTTTCACACAGCAGCCCGGAGAATATAAGTTTTCCCGAGAGGGCCAACAACGTTTCTCCGAGTTTCCCGTCTCCAGTTCCATAATGTTCCTCTCTGTAATACGAGCGATGGCACGAAATTGAGGCGTTTATATCCCGCGATTAAGAAGTTTTGTAATATTGTATTTTTTTGCGCCGCGTCTCGTCGATCTCTGTCAAAGTGACGCGCTTGCGAAACATCGCGGGGAAAACCGCGGCCGAAGTTGCGCATTACATCGACGTTCTTTTTGCCGCCAAACTTTCGCGCGACCATAGCAATTGTGATATTGTTACGTCGTATTCTGACATGCAATATTTCAAGAGCCTCGGTTTTAATGTTAATAGATTCTTCGGCGAATATCGAGTTGATTTTTCCTTCACACATATTAAAATATTTGTAAAATCCAATTAAAACAATAATGGAATATCCATGATAGGATATCTATATAGAGAATCAATTCACAGAACTCTGAAGACGTTCTCTTATATTGAAATTGCGTTATTATACTATTACAGCGATGCTTGCTCATTTTAAATTCTTTGTATAAATATTTTACTTCACGTTTTTCCAATTCTACTCGTTTTCTTTAAATCGACTCCCCCTAGATCTCGTGTCCTAAAACTCGTCGATAGGTGAAGTGAAACAGGGAGTCGTATATATTTACCTTGGAGACTAGGTTGTCGCAGGTGCAAAGAAAGGAACCATCTTCAAGAGGAGGAAGTCTTTCAGAAATGTTGGGTGGATTCTTCCGACCCTTCGCAGGATGGACATTGAACACGTTTAAATTCCAGTGAATCGTTTCAGCAGGTATCGACCCCTCGCGTGGTCGAAGCTGTGGAATTTCTCGATCGAAACACAATGCGGAGATCACATTCCCGGCCACATCGCTGCCACTCTTTTTGTATGAAAGCTATCTTGTATTAAAAATGACCAGAAAAGACGATGCAGATATAAAAAATGATCTTTTCCGAATTATCAAGTGTTCAATTTGTTTTTACTTCTATTTTAATTATTAGATTAATAAATAATTATGATACAAAAAATAGAAGCAATATCTGTTTAACCCTTAATGGTCACACTGGGTCCAATAGACCCCAGCGTTTTCTTGACTTCGAAAACGACCCAGTAAACCAATGGAAATAGGCTATTTTTTTACATATGTTAAATTAATTTTTTGGAAATCAAACCTATACAGTCTTTTTAAGGAAGACTTAAAGTACAACAGGATATTTTTTTTTTTTTTAAAGGTCACCTACAATTTTTTATACACGTGCAAACACGCTGGGGTCTATTTCACCCAGTGTGACCATTACGGGATTTTCCGGAGGTGTGACCATTAAGGGTTAAAATACATGAAATTACGAAAGGATGTTTCTTTCAAATAGTTTACGTTCTTAAAATTATGCTTACAGTTAAAAAATTTCTTAGTTTATAAATTACAGCTCTATAATAAATATAACATACGTACCTATAATGAATCTCATCTAAATTTTGTTCAGAAAATAAATATTGAAAACTATCTTTAATTATGTGCATAATCTGTAAACAATTTTCGTGACGAATTTATTTAATTTATTCTATCAAAAGAAATCGGTCAAGAAATCTAATCAGTATGTAACCATATCTTAACATTGGTATGCAGTTTGCATTATTTGAAAAATATTTATGGAAATATTATAAGAAAATAAATAATACATGACAATCAATCTTCAAGCATTTATCGCGATAGTCGATTCTATCGTATTATCGAGATTTTTTCCGTTATTATGTTTACGCTTTGGTATAGATGCAAGATAGATCATTAAATTATACAACAAAGTGGTCGCATAAGTCGAACTCGAGTCGGCCAGCGAACCCCGAAATCTGGAAGTATTTTTCGATGATTTACGAGCTACGTGCCGGTTCGGTTTCCGGACGACCAAGAAAGCATTGAAATTTTGGCCGATACTGAGGACGACTTTGCGTCTCGACGACTGCTCTAACAGCAGTTAGGAACGTTAACGATCGGTCGTGAGTGATAAACGATCTTGTGAAGTTTTAAGACAGTGGTTCGAAAAGAATTAGTTTTTGATGGCACGTAGGGATTTTAGGAAACTTACGATCTTTACGTTTAATTGGAATTATAGTCTTCTACTATTTTGTTTGAATTATAGTCTGCGATTGAAACATTATTACAAAATGTGGAAACTAAATCTCAAGCAATTTCTTAATTATTTAAAAATTTCTCATTTCTTAATTATTTTAAAATTGAATCCTTTTTTTAATTATCTGCTATTCTTCCACAATCAACACTTTCTGCTATATCGATACTAATTATCTGAAAAACTAAACTAAGTTAAAATTTAATAAAATTTATTTAAGATTATAAAAATTACTCAAATGTACAATAAAAAACGCATTCTTTGTTTTTCACGATTAAACTTACAAGAAACCTCTGTGGAGAGGCGCGATTTTCGATTATTTTCACGCGAGATATAGTTTTGCGTGCGATAAGTTTCGGAAAGACGGCATTGAATTTTCCGTCACGACGAACGCGATATGTTGTGTCTCACGAAGACAGGAGGTTGGCGTGTAACGGCAAGTGTATCGACCCTAAAGTGCACAACCTGCGACACCCTGAGATCAGGGTGTTTTCTTCCACGGGGTCGCCCCGTAAAAATGGAGGAACGTTCCCGACAAGAGCAAGAGAGGAGGGCGACGCGACGCGGCGGAGTATACGTCATCCGACACTCTCGCAGGTCCCCAGGGTGGGTTAAACGGTATCATCCCCATATGGAAGGGTCCGTACCACGTCGTAAACCACACGGGGCACCATCTGCGCTCGTTTCAACGTCCCGCTACCGCCTTTTCCATGAACCTGTCCGCGTTCGTAAAATGCGTCGACGACGAGGCATCACGCATGATGCAACACGGATGCGTTCAGTAGCTCGTGCACGCAGGACAGATTTATCATCATAGGTTTCCGAAAAATTGTAGAAGAACGGCATTGTGCGAGGATTGGGAAAATATCTGCGATTTTATAACGAATGGAATAGAATAAATTTATTACTTCAGCTTACATTGCCAAGAAGGGACGCGGTTTTATAACGAATATACATATTTGATAAATGTGGTAATACTCATTGCAAAAAATGGAGATTACTTTTCTTCTGTCAAAATTTAATTCCGCGCCATACTTGAAATCTGATGATAAATTTTAACGTCTGAATAATGAAACTAGAAGTAAATAGAAATTAATTGTAGATTAAGATTTTATTATTTATATTTGCATTTCTGTAATTAAATGTGCATAATTTTTAATTTTGAATTACGAAATTTTTGTAAAATTATTTTGACTTTCGGAGAATGGTGTATGTATGCGCAGAGTCATGTTACATGTGCTCCCCTGAACGAGCATGCATGTGCGTCTTTGCGACAGTAAACTCCAGGAGGTCCGACGTGTAGGCAGGACGTTCCGCGGGCTGTGGTACACGTGGGACCTCCCTGCACGTCGTCGGAAAAAGAGCATACAAAAACCATGGTTTGTTTAAAGATCACTATTTCTTTTCAGGCACTTTGCCTCGCTCATTCTTTTTTCCCCCATCATGATCCTCGTGACGACCGCGATCTGTCGATTTTGCAGGCTTGTTACGATCTTCATTACGATCTCAATCGCAGTATAATGTAACTGACATTTAAATTTGTATCTGAATCTTAAATTCACGTTTTCGAAGAACGAACATTATGCGAGACAAAGGGATGAGATTTTCTTAAATACGCGCCATGCAATCAGTTTAATTCAATTTCGTCATTCTCGTCCTGGTCGGATCGCCGAACGATACTCTGATGACTTATAAATCTATATTAAGCGAACATGAGATGCGTAACATTTCGAAATAATTGACCGACGCGACGCCCAGTTTCCTGTCTGCGGTCGGCAGGATCCGGCATGTCCTGAGCGTTTGAAACGTGACTCATGGATCATGTCGCAATCGCGATCGCCATTATGACTGCAACGATGACTGACGTCGATGCAGATGTTGGCACGGCGTCTCATAAGAGACGCCTGTTTATGTGCCGCGCATAAGCGGACTTGCCCTCTTTTGTCGTCAGATTTTATGGTGTCTAATTCGCCGCGTGTTGGCATATTGCCCTACCACTTGATGCATATTTCGCTTACATAAGAGGATGATAATATTATTATTATTGCACTGCATCGCGATATTACAGTAAATTCACTCCATTATAAATCAGAAAACAAAGATATAAATGTCTTTATATCTTTATATATCTGGACATTTCTATATTTTTTGAGGATGAAATAAATGTTAAATTATGCGTTCAAAGAAAAATATGTATAATGCATTAAATTTTTACCATCTAATATTTATATATAATAATTTTATATTTTGTTTTGGCAGATACGAAGTTTGATACTGTCAGATACAAAGCATATCTAATTATATATATACAGGGTGTTAAAAAAAAAAGTCGGATATTCTACCCACGTGTACTAGTACTCGTCAAAAGAAGCAAAAAAGTCTTGGGCAACATAGGTCCGCGACGCGGTATTTTTCGTTAAAAAATCTTGTATCTGTTTAACTATTAGCGCGTTTACTGTTCGTTTTTTCATAATAATGCCATTTTTGAAAGAGAAAACAAAAAAAATACAAAAAAATAAAAATTAAAAAACAAAAATAAAAATACAAAAAAAATACAAAATCAACTCTAGCTCTGAAACAGTTGATTTGCGGATCTATGTTGCCCAAGACTTTTTTGCTTTTTTTGATGAGTACTACACGTGGATAGAATATCCGACCTTTTTTTTTGAACACTGTATATTCCACAATATAGGCAGTTAATCGAAAAGTATGGTATATGATTTCCGCAATTAGCAAATGTCGTGTTACTAGGGAGTATTCCATGATTGTCTCGACAGAGGAAAACATTATTTTCCATTAGAATCTCTCGGTGCGGATTGAATTGCGTGGAAATGTTGCTGTATATCTCTCTCGGACGAAACCCCATCGACGCGACGGTGACGGGATAATGGTGAAACAGAGAGGGACACCGCGTCGGTTTTTCAGCGGCCAGAAAGAGCGTAAGTCCGCCTTCGCCATGTGTTACACGACATGCGGAACAGGAGAGAGATGGTAAAAAAGCATCACAGCGCGGCGCGCAGGGGTAGAGAAGGCAAAATGGACCGAGGGTGTTGCGAGGGGTTGAATTATAAAGATGAAAGCCGTTGTCAATAGGGAGGACCACCGCCACCCTTCTCTTTATCCTCTTTTGCACCCTCTACCGCGGGATCGAGAGAGCGTTCTCTGTCTCCTTCCGCCGTCTCTCTTTCACACAGGGCGCTCTCTTCTTTCTCTCTTCCCTTTTCCATTTCTCTTGCCGCGTACGCGCCCGCTTCCACCAATATATAATACGACTCGCGTCTCTCAAAACGGGCGCTAGTACCGTCGCGTCGCGTTCGTTCCGATAGCGATGAGTTTTCAGATCTGTCTACTGGAAGACAAGATACGCGCCGCAGTAATCAACCGCGGCGGCTGAAACTTTGCGACTGCTGGTCCAGTTTCGCTTTACGCGCGAGACTCTGCTTTTGCATAAATACGTTCAAAAGTTCGTATAGCACATCGCTCGTCGATGACTCGTTCCTTCGCTTACATGCAGCGTCGAGTATATTTATCGTATGTTTTTAGAATTTGTCTTAAAAAAGGTATCGATAAGCAATTACGTATTCTATCAATTTTTTGTAGCTTACATTTATAGTGGACTTTCAAGCCCTTCCTGTTAAATTATACATAATATGTCATTAAAGCAAATTGAATCCGGTTCAGTCCCGGACAATCTTTCAAACCTGATAATAAGTGTTACGCAAATGTGTGATAAATTTACTTCGACGAATAACAATTATTCATTCGACAAGATATTACGTCTCCCATATGAAATCACGAGGATCAAAGGGGAAATGTATAACGATGGATAACTTCTCGTTTAATGAAATTATGCGGTAATGAAGCGCGTCGTGAGTAGAGGATACTGAAATAAGCATAATGCACGTAACGCGATATTCGCACTTTGCGAGAAGATCAACGAGATAGTTCTTTCCATGACTTTTCTATCGCGCACGTTGATCCCGGCAATAGGTCAGACTACAAAGACCGGTTCTTTCCCGAGATGTTCGCGCGATCGTAGATCACAAGAGGATCTCGTTGAGATCGTCGCCATCGTTCTCCGACTACAAACGAATCTCGTTAGAGATCGTTGCCGCGAGGCCGAGTCTGTAATTCCTGTCTGTAATTTCAGGGCCGTATACTCGGCCACATGCTTTTCTCACGACTTTACGTATATGTACCTGATTTTGCTCGTTATTTTTATTGTATTCTACTACGAGAATTTAATCTCTGCGACAAGTTATTAGAAATTACTTTACTATAATATATCAGACATAAAAAAATCACGCTTTTATAAATCAATTTTGAACACAATGTAGCATGAGAAATCATGATTGTTATTTAGATTCTCCGAAACTAAAAAAAATATATATGAAAATGAAATAAATCTTTCTGAATTGATCCTCTGTTTGATCCACGGTCCGACGCCGAGCGTCAATTTCGCGCGGTTCATATATTTTTTTTTGGCCGATGCAACAATAGCTAACTGCCCCTTTGAGGGCGTGGTGCACGCAAAAGGGAGGACAATCGAATCGGCCATTCGTTTCAACCCTTGACACCCTACCGACTCGGAAAACGAGGCGCGCATCGCGAGACGGATCGGTTCGCGACGCGCGCCTCGAAAATCGCCGTGTAATTCCGATTGCCGGTTCGGAGCTGGCTTGTGTTTTCCGACTCTAAAAGGGGGGAGAAACGCCAGCTCGGTGGCGGCATTGTGGCGGCATTGTGCCAGCGATTATGCGTCGTGCTACGCTGCCCGGGGATACGTGGGAGCAACCGGGTGCGGGCCGCGAATCTGTGACGAATTTACTTTGGCGATGTTCACCCTATACGGGATATTCGCGAAATCGCTAGTTGATCCGCGAGATTACGATGGAGACAAGTCAAGAGTGATTCGTCATTTTGTTTTGCAGAGAATCGTACACATAAATATCACTACGAAAGAGTCAGATTAATGATGTAGCTAGAATTTTTTCATATTGAGTCAATATTATTGACATCAAGTACCAGTTTTTATATCTCCTTGCACTTCTATAATATAAATTTTGAGTAGGTATATTATTATTGTAAATTTTAAGTAATTTTAAACGAATTGAAATCTATAATTAAAATATGTACGCAATAATAAGTGAAATAGAACCGATATGATTAACAATCAATTCGAGAAAAACGCCATTTACAGTCCAGACCAAATGTTGGTTATAGATAATAATATTGTGTGAATTTTGTATACTTTTTCCAAACTCGGTAAACTGCGCGCCGATTTTTTGTCGGTCTTTAAAATACAGCTCTTTTTGTTGGAGGACAGTAAATCCATATATTTAAATCGATAATCGATTTAACATTTGATGTTAATAAGTATCTTTATTAAATCATTGTAAAGAATTTATTGCGAAAAATCATCCTAACCAGGGTTCGAACCTGGATCTCCCTACATTCCGTGACGGGCGTCTCTTATAGCAGAGTCTCTAGAAAACAAACTCTCTTATTAGATATCGGATGTGGTACATCGGATGCAGTGTGAATTCTCATTACACTTGCACATTAAATTAAGTTAGATTATATATTTTCTGTAATAATTAGAATTAAGAGAAAGATATACCTAATTAAATTATTTATCAGTGTAGGTACTTTATTTGTCGAACCCAAAATCTTTGTTGTTTGCTTTGTTCTTCATTTCTTTTTGATAATTTATAAATTATAAAAATTTAACTAATGTTTATTTCTATCAATGCAGATTAACTTTAATCTCAGTTTATAATTTACTTTTTATCTTTTTTTAGTTCTAAGAATTAGAGAAAGATAAAAAGTAAGTTAAACCGAGATTAAAGTTAGTATAGAAATGGACATAAGTGACGTATAAATGGCGTTCTTCTTTAATTGATAAAATTGTATATACGTCAAAACAAATGAATTATTTAAACTAACTTAATAAGAAGACTAAATGGATTTTTAATATTTTTATTATATTATTTCATCACATTTTAAAATTTGATGAAGTAACAAAAGAAATAAAAAAATCTGTTTAAATACTAATTTTGCTGTTACATCGATTTAGTAATTTTTTTATCTCTTTTGATATACAATTTATTCTCTCCAAGTCTTGACATTAAATCACTTTAAAATGGATGTAGGCAAGCTTTTTAATTTTCACTGAAATAAAATGGTTCCTACATTCTGCGCAAAATGATAAACCAAAAAAAGTTTAAAGATATCTTATTTTAAGTGCTCACATATTAAGTGTACTGTTGAGCAAAAATGGCATCACCAACTTCGTCAACACTTAATTGTCCGGAAAGTCAAACGCATTGTCGGAGGTAAAGAGTTCGATCTCCGGATACTCTCCGCGGAAGGAGTCCGGCGAAGTTCGTTAAGCTGAGAGAAGACTCGCGCGAAAGGGAGGAGGGGGAGAAAAAAAAAGGAAATGAACGGCGGGTGAAATCTCGCGAGAGAGAATAATGACCCGTCGATTCGATCGACGATTATAAATTGCGGCACGCAGCTGGAACTATCGACGCCGTTGCTCGCGTACGGATGGACGAACGATGTACCGGTCTCTTGCCGGATCGATCGATCAGCTGACCGTCATCATGGATCCGTCCATGTTTCTCCTCTGTCATTAGATGGACGGGAGATTTTGCATGAATATCATTTGGCGGACTTCTTCCGTAGCGTTAGACAAAACGGATTCCAGAATGGAGAAATAATAATTTGTTTTAGTCCGTGATCAAACATGGAATATTTTTTTGTGTCTATAAACTTTTTTTAATTGTCAGACATTTATTTCACCATTTATTTTCGTTTATTTTTCTCGTTTTCATCGAATTCAATACGAAGAAATTAAAGGAAAGTTTAATCAATTTGAAATACATAATTTGCACTGTAATAAAAGGATCTGATCTGTCTTTATAAGAAACGTATTAGTACATTTTTATTTTTTATAACAAGTTACGTTTAACGATCAGAGCGCGTGCTGAACGTTTTTCTGCCATCCATAGCGGACATATATACGAGCGTTTACGATTGCATACAGGACGCTTTTAGTAAATTGAGTGTTTGCGCGTCGTTCGTGCTCGTGCGTACAAAAATCCAGCGAGGCCCCGTTAGCCTAATTAGCCGGTTGCATCTCGCGGCCAGAAGATCGTCGCGCCGGCCGGCTCGAAAAGTGAAGAGGTGATTCGAGCGGAGTCGAGCGTGCGAAGAGGTCTCATTCGAAACAATTGCTGCCGGTCCATCAAGCTTCATCAGGGTGATTAGCGAACGACGTACCCCGCGGGTCGTCCCTTTAGATTAGCCACAGCAGTGTCCTCCCGCTCTCCCCCCTCCTCCCCTTTCCCCTCACCGTTTACTGGCCGCCGTCGTCTCCACCTTCTCTCCTCGCCTTCGTCTTCTTCTCGTTCTCATCTCGTGCGATCGTGCCGCTCGTTCCAGCCACCAATGAGCGTTGCATGTCGGTCAATGACACGCGCGAACACGCGGACAAAGTGGCACGTCGACGTCACGCAGAGGTTCCTTCTTCCAAGCCCATTCCTCTCCTTCCTCCTCGTGTCTCTTCTCTTTTTCTTCTTCTCTTGGTATCATCGTTGCCTTTTTATCGTCCGGAGCGTGTTTAAATTAACGATAGGAACGCCGGGACGAGAAGGGAGAGAAGAGGAAGCATATGTACGGAAATCATAGGCTACTCCTTCGTTAAAATCCGCATCACGATAAGATTGGCTTCATCAGGTATTACATCATTAGATTAAACTGCTCTGTTATTGGCACTTATTCGTAATACGGCGATGACTTTAACCGATATTTCTTTAATCGAAGACTTAGAGCTCAACGGAAGCTCTTGCGGATCTAATTGTAAGATGGAAATATTTGTCGAGGAAAAATTGATCTAAGATTTCTTCCTGAGAGATTTTTCACACTGGTACATGCATTTATTATTGCTTTTTAGGATAATAATCTAGAAGCAGCCTGTCCTGCCTGTCTATAAAAACAAAAGCGCACGATGCACTTAATTTTCCTCGTTTCCTGAAATCATCTCAACTACTGTCTATTTAAGTTAATAACTGCGACACGATGGCAGAATCGGGGAGGAAACGAAAGTACCTTCCGCATGCAAGAGCAACATTGTAGGTTGTAATACGTTCCTCATTTTTGCACTTTTTTATTATGTTTCTCATCTTGTCGCTGTCATTATCCCGTTAATAACGTATTATCAAGATAGAAACGTTTACATATTTTCTTTTCCATTTTTGTTTCTATCCGCTCGAGGACCCGGACCCGTTTAAAGACGCGCAATTATGTCGTATTTGCATAAATACGATTACAGTAAAGCTGAATTAAACCTTTTTATAATAATATTTCATGCAGTCCACATATGGATATGTAGATAAACTTTCCTGATTACTGTCCCCGCTATAATGATTAAAGTAACGATAGGAAGTTAATGGTCAGAGGAAATGAAATGCATATATCTTAAAGCGCGTGTTACATATTATCGATTAGTCTTATTATATGTATATCTTTTTGGAGAGTGCATAATGTTATGAACCATTCCATGCCATAATGATCATCTTTTGAAGTAGAAAATCTATATCTTTACTCTCCCGAGATTTTAAGCATCCTGTAATTATTTTTATGTGTACGTTTTTATGAAAAAATTTTTTAAGATTATTGCCAGCATACCAGGAACTCTACGAAAATTGCACACACAAATATACTCTCGAAAATATATCTTTTAAAAATAGTCTTTTTGAAATTTACGTCTTTTTATTGTACGAAAACTGTAAATTTTTTTTATGTTCTTAAAATTTTTATCTATATTCTATAATATATTACAAGATGATTAAAATTCTGGAAAAATAAATTTTTTGTTTAAAGAGAGTGATTACTTTGCTATAGAATTGCTTCTATAAATATTGAAAGTTTGCTATATGTATATAGATATTCATATTTGTTGGTGCTTTTATGTCTAAATTCTAGATTGGTGTTAATAAAAAAAAGTTCTCATACATATATTTGATATTGTTGAGTAGTGTCGTTATTCAATAGACTCGTCGAAGGCGGAATCTCTTTGATGAAACCTAAATTAAACTTTATGAGTTCGAAGAGTCGGTTATTGATGTGGGAAAAATCGCAGTTGAACCTCATTGATAGGCTTCGTGGATAAGTTACGTGGAACTGACCGCGTTTCACCATGTGATCCATCTATCGACTAAGCGTTTCTGTAATTTCCTACTTTATTAGTACACGTCTTTTCGTCTATAACTTATTACTTTTAGGATAGTTACGGCTGGTGGGGGTGATCCATAGCTTTCTCGATCCGTAATTTTTAAAGTAGATCACATTAAAAAAAAAAAGAAAATTCTCTGTATCATAATATAATGCACATTATAAAAATATGCTCTAATGCCTGAAATATTTTTTATAATAATTTCTACCGATAACATAGGATTGCTATGATGTAGGTACGTATAACTTGAAAAATTCAGGATATCATTAAAGAGTAATACATATGTTTCAATGAACAAACTTTTTTCCTTAAAATACGCTATGATATAACAATATATAAAAATGTAATAAAAGAAATTATTTGATGGAAATTACTTGTTCAAAAGGACATGAAAAAAATTTCTGCCTTTTAATGATATTCTCTAATGGTCAAAATGGTGCTTGTCACACACGTCGTTTCTGGCGGGGCTTTAACTATCCATCGGGCAGGCATTATCAATGCACCCCGATCGATTTTGGTGGTTCGATAGTGCGGCGCGGTCGCTATTTCTCGGCGGGAGCCCAGTTTCCTGGACCAATGCCACGCGCGAGGGGTAGCGGGGGACGACAAAAATCCATGGGGTCTCTGCCGACCGGTCGGGAGTAGTCCAACTACCCTCCTGCAGAATAAGCCGAGATTGATTTGGCATTGCGAGCTGGAGGGGGGGGGGGGGGGGAATGACGACCGGCACCCCCGGGGGACCGATCCCAGCTGCGCCAGGAATGACTAATACGCGAAACGCTCTCGGGGTGCGTCCGCATCTATAGGGGCGGTAAGCGAGAGATGCAGGGGGTGGATGCACCGCTCACCGAACCCGAGATCGACGGTTGAAGCGGACTTCGCACCCTTTTCTCAATTTTTGTTCTAGACGAAGTTCGAAACTCCCTTTGAACAGACATAGACTGATCTAATGGAGTCATAATGTCTTGCGTATAACACTTACAATTAGTTTCGTGATTGTAATTCCAAGGACTTAATTTTGTTGAAAAAATCTGGTGGAAAAATCTATACGGATTTCCCTTAGAACGCGTATCAAACATTTTTCATCTAACATCCTAACATATTCTTCGTTTGAATTGAAAATTATTCGCAACGCAGCAGTTTATTGGCGTCGACGCGATTCAGTAACACTGCATGCGGTCTCTTCTCTAACATTCAAGTGGCAAATGCTCCGGCAAGAAGAAAGATATCCCGATGCACGAGCGGGCGACGCGCCACCGAGCACGTCGGACCAAGTGGGAACGTCTATCCGACCATTACTTCACCTCGTGCTCGAACGGATTCTGACTCCACGGGTTAATTCGACGGGATTGCGGTGACGGGGAGGGGTGGTGAGGGCAATCAAATGACCGATTGACAGAGAGGAGAACCGAGATAGAGGGAACGTGCGCGTGCACACGAGAGAGGCGAACAGTTTAGAGCTAACGCGGAGAGGAGAGAAGTAGAGAGAGGTTTGCTCTCGAGATATGTGGGAGCCACTCGGTCTCCTCGTACACACAGATAGTTTCGAACAACTTTAATTGATTTTAGGGGGACACGCGATCGTACCGGAGCGCGACAGTCGATCGCGCTCGTTCTTAACCGTACGAGTCACGAACGCGTTCGGACGGACGAGCGAACATTTTCGGTGAGATAGTGTTCGATTGGCTCTAGAAACAGCAAGATATTTGCAGCTCGATAAATTTTAGCGAGATGCAATTTAAATGCGTATCATCATCATTAATTTTATATGTAATAATTGTATCTTACAAGATGATGAATTTATCGATTATATCACACTTTAAGGAAAAACTTATAAGCGATTTTCGATATTATGTTTTAATTCTTACAATTGTCAACCCGACTTTCGGAAATCAACCTCGATTTTACTGCCCTCGGTAATACCTACTTAACATGATATTTATTGTGTAACCAATTGCGATTCCGATAGGAGACGTGAGCTTCCGATCGCGATTCCGTCTGTGCCTTTGATTTTAATGTTTTGTCAAATATCCTAATTAATCATGTGGCAGATATTTTCTTTGTTACATCACATGTGCTTGTCTTATTCCGAGTATATGATGAACGCGTATCGTCGCGCCGACATGAGGTAGAGCTCACGATTTCTCTAGAGACGCTCTGAAGCGTTGAATGGACAGCGTTGGTAGGTTCAAAACTAGAACGGAAGCCGGTGCCCTATAGTTCTCCCCACAATCGATATGAGGCGACGCGGACCGGACTTCCATCCCCTGGAAACGAGGTCGCGCGACTCCCAAAGGGTGACACAGGGAGAAAGAGACGGGGGATGTTGAGGTAGGGGGGGGGGGGCCCGACGAAGGTTCGGCCGAGGGCTGAACTTGTTTGTCGGAAGCGTAGGTTCCCTGCTAATGCCCTGGTTAGTACTCCGGTTTCCTTTGTGCCACCCCACATAGGCAATGGCATCGTCCACCCCTCCGTACCATATCCCAGGTCGGTTTCATCCCCCGCGCGCGTTCAAACCATGTGGTGCACCCTTCCACGCGCGGCCACCATGGTAACACACCCCTAGTTCTATGCAATCTAAGTCCCGTCCACGCGCCCTATTTAAGCGGACCACGTGCCCGGGGAACAGGGGAAAAGGAGAGGGTAAAATCTCGCGGAAAATCGATTTTCCGAAATTTCATAACGCGCATCAATTGTGCAAAAAGTTTGAATTTAAAACAGAAACTTTTTAATGATACGTAATCAAAAATATAGCTTTGTATTTTTAAGAATTATAATTAAAACAAAGATCCATCGCGTTAATAATTACTGTTTAGATTAATTAAATTTCCATTTTTACTCATACATATGGTTATGTGCAAGGAAGTTCTAACAACTTGTTAATTTCAGACTAATTAATTCAATTTGTGGCTAGTGCTGAAGGCAAAACAATAATATTATCTTGCTCATTACTTTGCTTTACTCCAGAAAAGAAATTAATAATATTCACACATATACGAAATAGGCTTATATTATTTATTTGATATTTTTTAAACAAAATTATTGATAGGTATCATTATAGTATTTTACACACACTATTTTATATTCATTGCTTAATAATGGGGGAAAGGGATGAAAGATCCCATTCCGTAACGAGACACGCGTGCCGCGGTCTTCTCCAAGCTGCGAAAGGGTTTCCACCTTCCAGAGGAACGTCTTCCCCGTCTCTGCTGGCCGCCCAATGCCATGTTCTCATTGTTCGTAAACGGGCCTTCACACCGGGCGCGGCGCTTTACATGCCGCACCGCGAGCCACTCTAAATGATGAGATTTTCGCCGGCGGTCGAAAGAGAGCGACGGGTAGACGGGGAACCTGAAGGGCCCGGAAAGGGGAATGGGGCGAACGAAGCCGCATTAAAGTATTGCTCCGGCCCGCTTTTGCCACGGCTTTTGCGTCGCTTTTTGGTCGCGTGGAACAATGACGAATCCCCGACGTCATTGTGACCGCCCCCGGCGGAGTCTGAGGAAAAGCGCAGGAAAGAGAGGAAAACGTTGAAAGGAATTCGACGGGGGTGAACGCGGGGAGGAGGAGGGCAAACGCCGCAGAGGGTTGCGGGCGGGCGCAAAAGGGGGTACGCTGAAAGAGTTGGTGTACGCGTCGGGTGACGATCACTCGCCGCTGATTACATGGACCATTGTGCAAGGACAACGGCATTGGCACACGTGGGAGTGAAAGAGGATAGAGCGCGGAAAGGAGCGCGGTACTTTTGCACGGCTCTTTGGATCGGGAGGGTGGTAAAACGCGCAGAAAGGGCGAGTCTTCTTGATTAAGACGCCCGAGGATGCCTCGAGATATAAATCTCATTAAGACATTTGGCTAACGACCTGATGTATAGTTGTACCAATATCTTGAAGTGGTATTTCGTTTATTTTGTTTATTATATTTATTTATTTTCTTTGAATTGTGTGCAAATTTTGCAACGTGCAGTTCTTCTCACTTGTGTGAATCTTTTGTATGAATGTAATATCTCGTGTTTCATTATCTCCTCCCATTTATCCTCTCATAATTTGTCGTATCTGCGACTTCGACTTTAACAAATCAACACAAAATATTGAAGTTACGACGATTCATTATCTATGTAGGTATTTATTATATTTTTATTGCGATATTTTCTAATAACATGTATTTAATCGAACAAGATGTTAGTCACCTAATATTCCAAATATAAATATTATAGACATTTTATTATATCTAAAATATATACTGCACACAGATTTGTACAACTATATACATATAAGTCGAACACGAATATGTTTGTTTTTTTCTTATTTAGTTTTATGGTGGCTATCGTAATCGCGATCTTTGCGGCGATGTCACGTTAAAATGGAATCGATCGGCGAGCGGCAAGAGGAAAATCAGATCCTCCATCGAGTATCTTGATTGGAAGGGCGTGGTTTCCGGTATTTAGAGTGTTCCCCGATCCTCGACGTACGCACTTGCGTAACGACGTGGAGGAGAAAAAGAAGGACGACGACGACGACGACGACGACAACGGCTACAACGACACGTTTTTCTCGAGCGTGGGAACACCTACGATTGTCACGTTACGCTAGAGTTAGAATTGACTAATATTAATTAGCTTTATCAGTCCGACGATTTTTATCCGACTGTCGGTAGATCAATAATCCCACGTCCTTCTCGTTTCGAAAAGTCAGGATTTCCACGATAAAACGTTGGAAGGTCTTATAAGATATTTCGAGACGTAAATATTGGAAAATAATAATTGTGATAAAATAAAATCATTATTTAAACATGAAATCGGATAATGTTAATTAACTTTATCGCACTGGCATCGATAAATTGATATTATCGGAAAGCCATCTTAGTTTTCGAAATTAGTGGTTTCCGCGAATATGTCGTTTCTAAGATACCGCAAATATTGAGATTAAATGTAATAATTAACCGACGAAGCCGTTTTATTTCGACATCTCCGATTAATATAGGAAGATAAAAAATAATAGAATATGGAGAATAATAATCCTTGCTTTTTTGACATATATGCTGAAATGCATTATAATATCATGTATTTATAATTATAACGTAAAGATTAGATATAGATAATCTAAGTGTATCTTGCTTCCATTCACATTGCTAGTACTGACAACTTTGTCTGCATGGCTTACATGCAGACAAAGTTTACATGTAGTTTACGTCATGTAAACTATAGATTTTTAGTACTGGCAGTGAATACTAGAACGCAGCCCTTGCAGACAAGGATTTCAATTAACAAAACAAATCTTGTTCTACAGAGAATAATGTATAAGGTATCTATTTTTAAAAATATTAATTTTTTCATTGATATTTTTTTTAACTTTCCTATTAACAAATTGTACTTCTATTATGGAATTTTATGTACATACATAAAATGTCACTCAAAAATTTCTTCATTATTGCATTATTCTTTTATAACAGAATAAATTGTTAATAAAAATAATTATTTTATATATTTTAATTTTGATCTCAAACTTATATTCTGCTTTATAATATTTTTTTTATTTCAAAGAATAAAAACTTGTGTTAACGGGCCATGAAGCTTAATATATTAATAACCACGTGTAGGTCTTCGATAAGACTTCGAAACATTCGAGATTTAGTTAACACGCTTTTTTTTTAGAAAGAGAATAGCATAGTTTAATTTGCGAATGATTGTGTGGAAATATATCTGGCTTAAAAGTAAATATATCAATGTAAATATATCTAATTAAGACTATTATATAATTACCGTTTCTATTTTCAAATTTTATTTGTACATTTGTATATTTGTTATTTCAGTAAATCAGAGGAAAAGCTTGATTAGTCTATTCATAATGTAATTTATATAATGTACAAAAGAGAGAAAGAGAGAGAGAGAGAGGCAGAAGAAAATAATGTTTTATCTGAACATGTTCTCAACGCGACCGCTCGGGGATTAGTCCGTGATATAAGCAACGTAATATCAGATATTGATTATCTAGAGCTACTGCTATAAGATATCGAACGGTACACCGGTACATCAAACGTCGCGACCGTTTGCAAAACCAGTCGCGAAGAAACCGGAAACGAGTCGGATTCTTACATGGAAACGCCTCGATCTAACGTGGCCGGGCAGGTAGGACAGGTAAAACGGGTGGGGCTTCCGCCGTGTGAGATCGTCGAGATCGAGATCGATCGCATCGATCATGCGCCAGCGGCAAGAAACACCCCGATAACCGGACGGAGTTATCTCTGCAGGTGACGCGAGCATCGTTCTCTCCTGTTTATCGTCGACCGACGCTGCCCTTCTTGACTTCTTGTTTCCCGATCGGGCGGAATCGGTTACGCCATAGCGACCTGCCGTTTGGTAATTCAATTAAGAAAGCGCGAACTGTGCGCATGACGTAACGGAACCGCTTTCGTTACGTAAACGCGCCTTCGTCTTCATTTCCGCGCCGTCTGTAAGTATACGCGGGATCCGCCGTAGAAAGAGGGAGCTGGGAGAGATAGCGGAACCGAATTCGTTATACCCTTCGATACGTTTCGCGATATCAAGAGGGTGATAAGTCTTCTGTTACATGTGCGAGCCGGTTACTTTCGTCGATTGCGAGATCGTTTCTGTGCAATACGATCCGCGTGTAACGCGCCGCGCAACACGTAATCGGAAAATCGCGACTGTTATATATATATGTAGTAGTCTCTTTTACTTGGATTTCTATTATACATATATGTATATTTTCACTTGGCCTGGAATAGGAAGAACCTTATAGTGATGCCTGCACATTTTTCTAATTGATGCATGAGCTGCCGCAACGCGGTTTATTATACGTTACTGAATTATACACGCCTAATCAATAATATCAGGCGCATTGGAACGCTCAATTTCCGAGGAGAATCGGCGAGATCTCGACCTCGAAGTTCTTCGTATCCTGGGGAAAAGATTCGATATCGCGTAACGGCTTCCTCCAACCCAGGTGCCACTTCCTCGTTCCCGAGGAATCTCGTATAAATACACCTGCACGCAGGTGGACGCGGATGAAGGAGTCATTGGGGAGAAGAAGGTGCGTCCGCCGTTATATTATTCTGATGCCGCTAAAGATGGAGAGATATATAGAAGCGCGATGAACAATGACAAAAAATTCGCATCTCCTCTGTATTCCGGAAGTCATAAATTTAAAGCGACTCTGATTGACATGAGTCTTTTCGTGTATGTCCAGTTTGTAAATATTTAACAAGTTATACCTATATACATTATATATGCTTTCTCTCGCATTATGACATCCTATCGAAGCGTATCACGTTTGGTGCGCAGATTTATACAATTTTTTGCAACTATCTACGCGTTACATACTTACGCAATAATACGCATGATTTTATCTTCTGTAGATGTCAAGCGAAAATGTACATAGTTATTTGCATTCCAATGTAGCTCCCTCCCATACATTTTTCTCTTTTCATTATTAGTCGTGCCGTGTCATTTCGTTTCGCCGCATTAGAATTTTCGCGTTCAGGTGTGAGCCGCGTGGCTACAATCGCGAGGTGAAGCGATAATGCCATTTTGCTGCGGTAAAGGAGCGCGTCGGTCTTTGCCTTACGAGGCGAACGACGGCGATGTACCGTACACGCGTTTAGGTCGATCGGCAGAAGCGCATAGGAATCCGGGAAGCGGGACCCCGGGGGCCCCCGATGTCCCTCATATCTGCGCTATACGGCCTTCCGACCGCGAGAGGGTTGGCGGAGGAGGGCACCGGGTACCGTTCTGTCCCCGGGAACCTCGGTTCACCGGGTCGGTTCTCCCAATGCCTCTGGCTCCCCCCCGGCAAAAAGCCGCTCTCGTCACCCACCGTCCCTCGTCGCCGCGGCCGTCGTTCCCGCAAACCACCATCCTCGCAGCTCACTTCGGCCGACGTTCGAGCGGATTTTGCCCCCTGAAGGCGCGCCGACGCGCTTCTCACCCGTTCTTTCTGATCCCTCGTGAGGAGGAGACTCGTGTAGCACGAATGATTATGAATTCGTAATGAGAACGTGAGAAGACTGCGGATGGATCGCTGTTTAAGACCGATCCTGCTTGAACGCGGCATCGGTTGTTAACTGCCGTGCTTGTGTGCGACTCGTTATCACATATGTACGCGCTTTTTATGAGTTATAATACTCACGTAATATCTTCCGATATTACAAAGGCATGCATATTATTTTTAAAATATAATTTAAATATATTTTTCTTTGAAATAATATGGTATAACAAAAAGTAAAGTATATGCTTTCTATACAAATTTATATTCGCGCAATTTAACTTCGCTCGTCAAATAACTTTGCTACGAATCTTGGTGAAGTTTAAAGAAACTACACAACTCATTTTAAAGTAATTAAGAAGTACCTAATTAATTTGTAATTATTAAAATTAACTTTTGCTTCTACATTCTAATTCGTCTAATTCTCAGTTTCAATTTTTAATCGCTTCTCTCAATAAAAACAAGCATATTTTTACTTTGATTATTGAAAAAACTGCTTGATTCTCCGGGAGGAATTCTACACGAGCGTATCTTAAGTCGATCCGGATCAGGAAACGCGAGATATTCAGCGGAAAAGAATTCTCTCGTAGGCGGTGGAACTAATGCGCGACGCTCGCGACTCGAAAGCCTCCCGAAGATCAGGGGAACGCGGGTCCCCGGGTCATTCCAACGGTGTTTCCTCACCTCTTCATGGTAGGACCGTTCGATTCCTATGCTCGGTGAAAGCAACGTATTCCCCGTAATGACTTCCCCGGTCGGCGCTGTAACTATACCGTCCACCCGGCGCGGCGGAGTAATGTCTGGTAACACTGGTAGTGGTTACTAGCAATCGTCGTTACGGGACTCCAGACGTATACGTATACCGGCGTGCTACCGAAAGAAGGATTTCTCGTATCACGCCTCACCTCGCTTCGCCGCGATCATCGCGTACTTTATTTGCCGCCAGCTTCCGCAAATTCTCGCGACCGAACTGTGACCGTCTGAGACCTCGTGGGAGTCGCTATAAAGATCTTTATAGAACATATGATCCAAGGATTCCGTTACGGTAATTACTTGCGCAGTGAAGACCTCGCCACACTGATAATCAATCGTCTTGAAAAATTTTCTCGGAAAATATAGAAATTATAGAAAATCTCTTGGCGAGTTTGGAAATAAATCCTTCAACTTAAAGCTTATTTAAATTCGTTTATGAAATATAAAGGGATATTATCGAAGGAATTGCATCAACAAAATTATAGGAGCGCGAAGGCATTTTGTGTAAGTATTAAGTATCGCGTACAAGAATAAGAATAGGATAAATTCCTAACGTGGAAATATCGCTAATTGCAACGGCAAATGCCTCGCTGTAGAATATCGATGACCGATAGTCATTTTTATCCGCAATATCGATTATCTAAAAGCGGCAGCTGGACGGTGTTAAAATTGCAGAGAAATCAAGACGCGTCATTTCGCAAACCGTTGAGATTATTAGCGTCGACAAAAATCGAGTACTTTAAACGATCTGCGCGCGACTAAAATACGTTGGCTAGACCGATAAATGTTGAATATTTTCGCCAGTACGGAGCTGTCACTCCATGCACTTAATAAAATATAGCATCTTAATTTCATAAAAACCTGTCAGTGTTTGATACTGAGATATACCTAATCAAATGATCTATTTTCTTGGCTGTACAAGCTTGGTCTGATTAAATAAAGGACACAAATAGATTTAATTTATGTAACCCAATTTTTTAAATCATAAATAAAAACTTTTTAATTTAAAGTAGTTTAATTGAAAGTCGATAAATTAATATAAATATGACTAACAATGAGCAATAGGATATCATTGATATTTTTTTTTATATAAATGTAAAATATTGTAAGCTTCTATTTTTGTTGTTTTATCGCAATATACATATATGTTCTTTTTCTCATTAATCGCTGTTATTTTTTTATTTTACATTTATTAAAGGATGTGCGATTTGTAAAATTACATTATTAATAATATTTACACAATGTAATCACAAAAATGTTCTCTCAAGTTGGTTTTCCGTCGCGAAAGACGTAGTCATCCTATCGCGATATAAGATGAACGTGAATCGATCGTCTCGCTTGAAGAGAAATAATCGTGCGAGAACGACGCCGAGCGTCTTACCGGAAGTGGCCGCTACTCGATCCACCTCGTAGTACTTGGGAGGGACCACCACCTCCGTCATCATATCACCTCCATCGCCATCTCAGCGAGACGGAAACAACCGAGGATGAGCGTGTAGCTTTTTACGCGAGCAAGAGCGACGAAGAAACCAGGGGCCCGACGACGTGAGTGAGGAGCGCGGGCACCGGTACCGAGGGAACCCGGACGGGAGTTGTAGGGGGGAACGCCACGCGTGATCGAGTTACATGGACGAAGTGGCGTGGCACAGGTGAGGTGAGGTTGGTGCACGGACTGCGGGACAAAGAACCGCAAGAAATACCGATACCACCTTACTCTCCGGCCCGTAAAGTCGTTGTCGCGCTCGAAAATCGGGCGTCTTCGAAGAGACGCGCGCTCGCTCGCTGAAGTTATATAGAAGAACTTCCTAACTTCCCGCTTATCGAATTGACACATCGACATTTGCGAGATGTGCGGATTTATTATGACATTAAATTAAGATTTAATATGAATTTCAGCTTATATACAAATTAGTTACCAACTGATTCGATATAATAAGAACATAAGGAATAATTTTGATTATAATAGTTATGATATTAATAGTGATAATAAGATTTATATTAATCTTCGAAATCTTATCTATCTGGGATATATTCGATGCGAGATTCACAGCGCGACACAGCGTTACCAATTAAATTTAATTTCTACTTTAAGAGAGAGGATATTCACGTCCAATATCTTAACTTTAATTTTATTTCTAAAACTGGAAAGTCAATGTAATTTAGATATTTCTCGAAATTGCTAAATATCTACCGGCGTTGATGCTACAAATGTTCGACAATGCGTTCGTGCTGAGATTGCGAGCGCGCCTTTATGGGTCTGCTGACACGCGAGCCGACGAAGACATCGATACATCGAAACGTTGATACCCCGATGGCGTTTCCTCATCCTCCCTTCTGTGGTTTACATACCGGTGGGGTAGCCCTGTATCGTGTCGCGATCATTATGTCGCAAAACCTTCGCCTTACCGCGATTCGGTGAAACATTATTCTTCCAGACCTGGCAGTTCTTGGCGCGATGGAATTTCGAAATACGAGAGCGAAGTTTGGTCAAGCATCTCAGCATTTTTGTGCCTTTTCCTGCAGCTTCAACCCCTCCAATAAAAATTTCCTTGGACGAGACACGACTTAATACTTTTATAATATTTTATTAAATTAAAACTGCAGAAAGATTCGCTTAATTATAAGCCTAATTATAGCTGAATTGAATTTTTGGTAATTTAAGATTCTGGATCGATTCTTTATTTCCGAATAAGAACAAGAATAAAATTTGTGTATCCATCTGAGCCACAGAAAGTCGAATCATCTTTTCAGTTTTCGATTACTTAACAACGCGGAAGCTATATCGGCGCTTGACGTTTTCGTTAAGGAAAGATTCGGATTGGTTAAAGAATCTTATTACGCGCCATGTGCGCGGATGCATATGGCCATTTTGTACGAGCGAGACATCTACGTTCCGTTATCGTGCCATGCTCGGGCTCTCTGCGCGTTCTTGGCGCATTTTTCGTACAAACAGCCGAAGGCGGCTGGCTCCTCGTTACCGATTCCGCGTACCCTGGTACGAGCGCCGATCTCTCGTTGCGCGCCTTCTCCTTGTTACGGGATCGCATGTACTTTATTGCACCGTGTCCTTCTCGTCACGGCGCCGACAAAGGACCCTTCAATTTTCCCCCCAATCACGTAGGAAATTCTCTCGCCGCGCGCTCGTCTCGCTTATATCTCTCATTGTATCGGGCGCGTCTTTTGTACCGGGCACAATTATCGCCAGTTACATATAAAGTCCCTATACACGCGATAAAGCCTTTCTTCTCTCGGACGCCCCTGCGTCCAACGAGATCCTCGTTGTTTCTTTTCGTGCCTCCTCACTTTGCGAATTTTAGGCGACGCGGACGTACGCGCCTTCCACCTCCTCGCTTCCTCCTTCGTGTTTCTTCGTGACACGCATTGTGTGTCGGCCGGAGGAATTCATGCCTGTCGCGAGAGACGATAACTATCACATGTCAAGCGAACGTCCTGACTCAGGATCATTAGGGCTCCAAAGATACTTTAATCCTCGCGCGGATGGGCGCGTTATTGCACGAAACGCTATTGGGCACATTTGAGGTATTTTAAGGCATCTCTTGTTTTACAGCAGTTACACGTTCGCGTTTCATATGATCACGCCGAAAATTTCTCGAAAATTTCTGCAGTCATGCAGAAGCAACAAAGTTTACATGTTTATGAAGTGAAACTTCTATGGGCGCGATTCGGAACGGAAGTCCGTCAGATCCGCGCGTCACGGAAGTCCGTCACGAAAAGTTTATAGTATCTGAATTAAAACCTGTGTAATTAACAAATCAAATTTTAATTATAAATTAAAGCCGATGCACATCACAAATCAGTTTTGATTTGTAATTGTACTGGCTTTAATTCACAAATCAATTTTTATTTGTGAATTGCATTGGCTTTAATTTATAATTAAAATTTGATTTGTGAATTACACAGGCTTTAATTCACAAATCAATTTTTATTTGTAAATTGCATCGGCTTTAATTTATAATTGAAATTTTATTTGTGAATTATACAGGCTTTAATTCAGATACTATACACGAGATACTATCCTATTTCTCACAGCTAGAAGAGTTCACTTCTGCCGCGCGTGGAGGCCACACGCAAATCTTTTTTAAGTAGAAACTAGTATCATCTTTAAATGCATTAGCTAATTTTTACTGAACTACTATTTTCTTATCGTTATTTGTGGATCTAGAAGATCGCTTCAGAAGACTTCTGGGGCAGGCGTTAGTAAAATCAGTCTGTCAAAGATCTGAATTTTTCTGTTTAAAAATCAAGTCTGAGAATCAAAGAGATTAATCAATATCAAAATCACATCTTGATATATTTCATCGTTCTATATTTTTAATTCTCGTCCCCGTTCTAAAAGAGACATAATATCTGTCGTGCAGCAGGGATCGTTGCTCCCATTATCGTCTCGTGGAGATAATCCACGCAAGACGAAATGACGCTTTGGAATAAGCTCGCAGGTCGGCGGCAGAAAGCAGTGATGATTCGGGGGCGTAGAACGAAGGAACGAGAGTAGACTCGACGGGCGAGGGAGGCGAGAAAAGAAGTGTAATGAGAGAGAGCGGAGAAGCGGGACGAGGGTGGAGAGAGAGAGAGAGAGAGGCATGGTCGCAAATTGTCTGAATTAACGGGCACGGGTAGGGTCGTGCGGGGGTCGCGTGGCGATGAAACTCCACGTACGCGATGCGCGTTCGATCGTCGATCGGCTATACGTCGTCGTCGCGATTCCCGATCGCGAAACGACGTCGCGACGCGACGGCACGAGGACGCACGTGGCTCCGCGGATTTCGCGGAGTCGCCGAACCGCACGGATCGCGCCGAGCCGGACAAAACTTTTGCGGTTGTCTCTAAATTGACGCAAACCGAGCCGAAATGATCTCAATTAGAGAGTTCGGGCTCGCGAACAGGCCCGACGAGTCTTCCTCCGGTCGACTCGGACGCGGCGCGGCGTGCCGGGCTCGAAAGAGGTCGTCGCGTAATTGGGCGAGAAGTTATTTTCAAGCGGGTGCTCGCTCGACCGATGCTCGGTGCTCGCTAGAACGACAAAGTAAGAAAAAGAAGAAGAAAGAGAGAGAACGGAATGAAAAAGCGAGTTTCTATCAACGAAATTTATTTCGGCTCGGCAGATTATCGAATGTGGACGTCAGGTGTGAATTATGAAATTGTATCTATGCGTAGTTTCCAGTGATCTAAAGTATATAGGCACATATTTCAACATATTTTGCCTATATTTAGATATTTTTTGTATCAATTTTTTATATCGGTATCGGTGTCAACATGGTATTTAACTAAAATATTTTTTTACGTTGTTTTTTTTTTTTACATTGTTAGCAATTTCTTTTATCTGCATCTTAATATTAACGTATATTATGTGTGATATTTGTTAAATATCATAAATAATAATAGGTGATAGTGACATTTAGCCAAAGAACGTTAACTGTCTGTTAATTGAAAATTATCGAATAAGTATTGCTGGATAATTAAACGAATTTACAGACATACAGACAAATACGATAGATATTAGATAGTATCGATAAATGGTTTGTTATCGTTAAAAGTTTTTCTCCATTTGCGCAAATCACATGGAGAACCGCGAAGCACTGAGAAAGACGATGTAGAGACCGAGCTTTCAGCTCGACTCCGTTTAGGAAGTAGGCTAGCCCTCCTAATTGCAGTTAATTGACCATTCGTTGGCACTCGCTTACTCGCGATCAGCGGAGGTTACGCAGGGCTACCCGATGCTTACGTAATGACCTCTCAGCTAATATCCCCGAACAAAATCTCGCGTCACAAAGCACCGTATTTCAAGTTCGATGGAAAAGAGCAGTTTACGAGATTTATAGGTTTAGAATATCCCACTTTTTCGAGTTGCGTCCAGATCCCAGATTACAAACTCGTTTTCCCGTAAATCTTTGTCAAATTTTCATGCGGATTGGCGAAGTCTATTGGCGACATGCAGCGAATTTGGTATTTTTGCTTCAGCGAAAGTACGTTTGTAGCAACGTATAGATGAAGTGCGAAATGCATCAGATTGCACAGGTTAATCGAAAATCCGGTTGCAAATGAAATGGGATGTGCAGGTTTTAGTACAATTTGGAGTTAATACTATAAACGAAATGCGTTAGAATGTAAATTACAGTAGCCATTTTCTAAAATCAATTGTTTTGTCTTGTATAATTAAACAGAATGTATTTTAGATTTTTTATTATCTCTTTGCGTTTAAAATAGATTCTTCGCGATATGGGCAAAATAAATCTTTGCTTCCTATACGTAGAAGAGATGAAAAATTTTTGAAGAGTAAATCGCAGTTTTCTAGTTAATAAATGCGTTCTCTCCGTTTTAATATTTCGGTGTTCGCAACGCTCGACCGCGGAATGCGGACTGACGCGCCGCAGCTCGGGTTAAATCGCGGGTCTTCATTGATTTTCGTCTCTCCGGGAGGGCGTCGGGGGTGTTAAAGCGCTACAGGCAGTTTTAGAAGCCGGAAGCAAGTTCTAGCCAACCCGGAAATTGCCTCCGCGCGGCGGCCGGGGCCTCTGGCGCAAGAGATAACCTTCGGAAAACCTCTCGCCTCCTCGTTCCTTTGTCCTACCTCTCTCTTTCTCTTTCTCTCTCCCTTCATCTTTCTCTCTGGCTCGACGGGCACACAGATAAGGCGCTACCCTACGGATGTTCTAAGTTTCAAAACGATTTGTGTGGAGATGATGTGATCGAAACTCAGCTTAACGAAGCAAATTTGCAATATCTGCTGCCACGAGAAATTTCTTCGCGAAGACAGTCAAGCTATTTCTTTACTGTTTCTGCGCGCATTTAATCCAATACAAATATATAAAAATAGGGAAAATATAAACAAGTAGGCCCTAGATGAATCAATCTATAATTAAAATGTGATTTTTATTATAGATATAATATGGCAGACAGAACAGTGCATCTCTCTTAAAAGTAAAGTGTCTTATAGTTGCGCAATAAATTTTCCCTTATCTTACATAATTTTATATTATAGACAAAAAAAGTTACAATATTATATTTTAGTAAATGGATAAATAACAAAGAACTTTCGGTTATTAGTTATTAAAGATCGATATAACGTTGACTTGATATGACTACGCATTGTCAACCGCGTTGTATTCTCAACGCCCCTTTTTACTTGTCACTTGTTAATATTATATTTTCCGCCATATTCTTTAATTCTTATAAAAGAAAAGCAAGAAATGCGCACGTATAAATTTAAATCGCTCTTATTATCAAGAATTTAAACCAGATTGGTCAATCAGGCCGCAACCAATCGTTCTCGGGTTAACCATAACTTCGGCACGGCAATTCATCGAATTAAACTCTCGTTATTCGTGCGGGAGGAGTTCTCGCTTCGTATACCGCTGTCTTTCCATCGCTCCTTCGCCCTTTCCATTTCTATCTTTCGATACTCTCCTCGACCTCTTCTCCAAGGGTTATTCTTCCGAGAATCGCGGTCGTTATCGAAAATGAAGTGGATTTGATCGAGCAGACCTCGTATCTCAAACGAGGAAGGTGTGCCTGGCTGCCTGCATGAGATTTGCTTTGCTTTTTCCATGATTACTTTTTCTGAGCGGAGAAATTACGCCGCTAAAATGACGTGGTGAAAGCGAACTGGTAATAATTCCACAATACAGCGAATAATTTTTATAAAACTTAATTTTGACAGAAGCTGAACATTTTTCTTAAAAAAAGGACATTTAAGTGCTTAATTTGTAAGAAATTTTTCAATGCTATGCCACGAATCGATGACAAGTATTTAATTTAGAGACGAGTAATTAATACAATCTATGTATTTCTTTTTAATCATATACGAAACTTGCTAATTCAATCTTTTTATAATCTTGAAGTTGTCTTGAGTTTTTCAAAGACGATCCTCGGTTAACGCGAGTAAGGGGGTGGGTTTATCAGTCGCAACGCGCGGAGAACTGAGAAAGGAACGAAGGTGGGAAGACAGAGGAGTGAGCGTAAAGCCCTTGTCGAGGGAGTTCTCAACCGCCCTGCGGCCCTTGCTGGTCGTTCGCCAGGGATGCCGGAAATTGAGCAGAGTCCCTCGCGCTTCCTGCTTCCGCATACGTCATCGATTCACCCCCATTCCCCGCGCTACGGCCCAACTTCCTCCTTCTACCTTTCTGCCACTCTCTATGGGATACCTCCGGAGTCTGGATCCCTCTCCTCTCGTCGACGACCCTCCGCGCGTCGCCCTTGTCCCTCGTCCTCGTCGCCGGAACGAAAGCTTTGGCAGCGACCGTCGGAACTTGGCAGGGATCGATAATCATGGCGACGGCGCCGTGTTCCCGTCGGATTTTCACCTCCTAAGCTCGCCGCCGCTCGTTTGCACGCAAACACCCCCAACATGCCGCCCCCTCTCCCCCTGCTCCCTTTTTCCTCCACGAGTATCCCAAGTGCGGTTTATGGCAACGCGACCACCTACGTCGAAATAACGACGAGAGATTTTATCTGGACGAGTATCCGACTCACGAGAAAATTCGCGGGTAAACATCGTTGATTTTGTCCTCGATCTTTCGAAATTGAATAAGGCCTCTTTTATATTAAATCCAACAACATCATGTTGCTTACGACGAAACATTATTAACAGCGAAGTGCTTTTTGTCTTTTGCAAAATATCACATTATCTGGCGTATCTTTTTTTATATAAAAACATTAGCTAATAATTATTATTTTCTAGCACGATTATAAATACGTTTTAAAACTATGTTTCTCGGATTTCGCACATTAATGATAATGAAGCTCTTAAGCAAAATAAGATTGTATAAAGCGCGGAATAAGTAATTAATATTAATTAACAGCTCTGCAGTGTGGTTCGTTTTCTTCTGGAGAAGTTATTTATAGCTGTCAAGAGGCGCGCACCAATTGCTGCCGGTAATACATCCTGTTGTAGGAAATAATAACAATATTGTTGCAATAATGTCTTATCACGTAACTCGTTTCTTTCGCAATCGCGCCGTCACGGTGAACGAAAGAAATCGACCGCACGATGCGATCGATTGGTCGCGAAATCGCGACCAATCCGCGCAAGAAACCCGCGCGCGTTTCACCACGCGGTACTTCCGGTATTTCCGCTTACGTCAAAGCTAGCTATATCTACATCGTCCCCTTTTGCACACACATCTACATGAAGACACACACACACATCCATACCGCCACGGTTCATTTTCCACCGACGCGGACGGCTCTCTTCCACCCTACTTCCATCTTCTCGCTTCTCGGCTACCTTCTTCCGGGTGCCACCCTATCCGTCACGATCACTCAAACCACCTGCCTTCGCCTGACTCGGTATTCGTATTTCTATATATATGCGTGTGTGTGTGTGTGTGTGTGTTTGCGTGTGTGCGTCAAATGTGTGGATGTCTGCGCGCCGTCATACAATAACGCGCAAATCTGCTTCAATAAAGGTGGCCCGGAATCCTCGGAATATCACCGTGGGTTAAATTGAACACCTCATCTCCTAACACGGCTACAATTACGCGACCTACTTTGAGCGACACGCAGACAAAAGGAGCCACGGCATAGCGTTAAAATATGAAAACAATTGAAAAAAAAGTGGAAAAAATTCTGAACGTTATTTCATGCATTTCCTGTGATTCAGAATACGAACATTGGTATCGAGAAGAAATCAATTCTTAAATGGCCAAAGCATCTACAGAGATGTGTAGATGAATTATTCTGTACGTCGAGTGACATTTGCTTAACCCTTTCGTCCCGAGTTATACATAGGTGTCATAATTTATAATTTCATATTCAGGGACGAGAGGGTTAAATAAGAAGATCAAACGCTTTAACTTTACATTTGTGAAACCAGATTATTTTAAATTACTTCAGGATATCATTTCTTTGTTAATTCTAATGTGAACCTATTATTAATATATTTAAAGAGAAAGAGGAAGGATGGAACAACCTTGTTGATCACTTCCCTCGCGAAACTCCTCGCGATTCCTCATCCCACGCCAATGCGCGCTCGCGCTTGTTTGCACGCGCTTCGATCCGCGACTGCTCCCGCATACACACGGGACGAGTAATCGATAATAAGTTAATGGCCACGTTCGTGAAGCGTACGGCGAATGTCGGGGCTATCCAATCGTACCGATGACAACTTCCGGTCGCCGTAACGACCGTCCGACACGCGATAGCGATCGTGGGGACTCGCGGCTCTCAGCGAGAGATCGCCAGATTACCGGGACGAGCAGTCGGTTGCTCCTGGCGATGCCGGATCTCGATGCAGCCGACTGAGTGCTGCAGCGTCAAGTTTTGTATATGTTACCCTGATTATAAGCTCGAGGAACAGATCTCGATTGGTTGCGCTTGCTTAACGACTTCGACTTACTCTCTCTCGATCTCTCTCTTAAAAATAATATTATAAAACCAAGTTTCCGAATGAAAGGATTGAATATTGAAACTTTGTGATACTTTGCATGTCATAGATGGGACATATCTGTATTTTTAAAAATACGAAATTATAATTTATAAGTTACTTTATATAAAAAATAACGCATTTGTGTATCGTTATTTAACGATATGAATACAGTTTGCAAAACATATATGCAGCTTCAATGGACATGCATGTATCATGAATGTAGTATTAATTCTTCTTATACTGTCTCTGATACTTATCTAGTATCAAAGTATCGTAAACATCTTCGAGAGCACATCTGGCGATCCACTTTCGGTCAGGTGGCTTCCTCGGCGGCTTCTTACTGTTCAGGATTACCAAAAGTGGTTATGCGCCGAGCGCAACGCCGGCCGCTGGAAGACAAGAAAGAAGAAGAAGAAGAAACGGAGGCCGGAGCACGAGGGCAAGAAGGAGAAAACGACCGGTGCAGGAAGAGTGGAGGACGTTCCGTTATCGCTCACCTCCGCATAACCGTACCTCCGTAACGGAGGGCGCGATCCCAGATCACCTCGTGTCTCTTCACCGAGGAGGCCAGGTCATCTAGCCGTAACCAGTGCGATCCGACCGTCTCTCCGCTTTTTTTCGCCGCTGTCTGCCAATTCTTTTTGTCTTTCTGTCTTTCGCTTTCTCTCTTTCTCTCTCTCTCTCTCTCAACTTCTCGAGCCAAGTGAATCGATTAAAAGCTGTAATAGCCAGACGCGCATCTCGACCGTGTGTATTTCCACTCGGCATACCAAAGAAAGATAGAGAGAAGGGGAGAGAGAGAGAGAGAGGGCCGCATTCGCGAGATGATCACATTTTCCGGATCCCCGGAATGCCGCCGACCGATCTCTTTTGCGCAGGGCGCGATCCTTTCCTTTCGCGCGAACATCGCACTTCTGTGTACGGGTTACGGTATACGTGTGATATTTCAATCGCTCCGGTCTCGTCTTGATTCCGTTGGTCATAGTTCTTGCTGGAACTTTGTAGGACGACTTGGAGCGCGATTCGAGTTACCAAACGAGAGAACATTTTACTTCCGTGTATCGTCCACTTAATGAGAATTCCTCCTGACTTCCAGCAGCAATTTCGGCGTCCCCTAACTGTTTCGGTCGATGGCGAGTACCTTTGGCGTCGTGTTGATGCTGTGTATTTGATCCCAAGTAGATTCTGCAGAGTAGACGCGGCACTGAATATGCGGAATGTCAAAGGAATAGCGATGTCTTATCTCGTGTATGCTACAAAACGCTTTCATAGTATTTTCAAGACAAAGAAGTTTGCATTTGTCGCAAGATTTGAAGTGGCGAGAAATCTTTTTGAAAAATTTTGGTATCCGTTTCTCGCGGGTAAAATAAGAGATAATCATAAATTCGTAATACAGTCGTGATTTATAAAATAAATATCGATTTAGAGAGAAAGAATACATTATTAAACGCACTACACGAAAAAAGTTTCTCGCAGAGAAACCTCTCTTACAGAACGTATTCCCTAAAACTTCGCAAATGATTATCACCCTTGGCAATCGATGTCGTCGCACTTGAGACAGGCGCTATCGTTTCCGGCGGGTTGTCGCACGCGGCGCGACACCCCCGCGATTGCCTTTATGTCCGCATGTAACGGCTCTCCTCGTGACGTTCGTTTGGCTTCCGGGACAAGCGAGGGTCGCCGAAGACCCGGAAGTTCGTCCAACTCGGCGCATTAACCGGCCTCTCGTCCCCTTCCTTCTCCTCCCTTTCTGCACGACGAACGAAGGCGTTATGGCGCCTTTTAGGCCTTCGAGAATCCGACAGCCTCTAGCACCCGGAAGTGGACGAGAAAACGATCCATAATACCAGACCCGGTACGCTCGTAACCCGAACGTTAAGGAATTTACCGCCGAAATTATTCTCAACCCGCAATTACGCCCCGGCGAGCCGCTTTTGGACTGTATACACTTCATCCGCCTTTGTGTGTGTATGTGCGTGAGTGTGCTTTTTTGCCAATCGTGTTTTAACCTTCCGAGACCCCGCGTATCGTGCACGATACATTAGGCGAAGTAGTCGTTCGTCGAACCTGTTAAAGCACGGAATTTATATCTAATCTCGTAAAAAATGACCATTTAGATCCTCTTTAGATGACCCTTGGATCTTTGCGTTGCTTTTGAAGAAACCCCCCCCCCCCCCCATTTGAAGAATTTAGCATAAAGTAAGGAATAATCATAAATTTGTAAAACAGTCATAATTTATAAATTAAATATCGACTTAGGGAGAAGGGATACATTATTAAACACTAGATGAAGTATAAATTTTTATTTGAATATCATGCATCGCAATATAAAATTTTCAGTGTTTTCTGCATTTATTGGCAGCGCTATTTTCTATAATTTTTTTTCAGTTTTAAAAAATTCAGGACATACTGAAAGCTCTGTATTATAGTGGCGAATGCTTAAATTACTTAAATATATCCTTCTCACTCGCAAATCTAGTCTCAAAAAGCGACATGCCTCTGACGGGTTTCTTTAAAAATACAGTAACAGTCTGAAGACTCTGAAGACTACGACGGTGCTTTATTTCTGAAATGACACATATAGATTTTGTCAAGCGATCTCCCGCAAACATGACGTCTTTATCGGGCGTAGAATCGAATCGGAAAGCTGATTATTTGACTTCGAAGGTTTTTCGAACGACTTATTTTCGTCCACTTGACGAGTTCGTTCAATAAACAAATCAATACACAATCACCATCGTTAAAAAGCAATCGAGTGCAACTCGATATCAGAGACTTTCAAGTGAAGAAATCTATCATTAAAGCGACATCGCCGTGATCGATAGTCCCACATGACGAATTAGATAATTAAGAACATACAGAATCTTCCAAACTTATCACTTTTTCTTACTTATAAATTCTTTGAAATTTATTTCTTATTAATATAGGAACATTGCAAGACTACAGCAATAGTTAGTCTTTATAAGTGATTGAAAATTTATGGATTCTTGCAAAATTAATTAAGTTTTGAAAATAGATATCCCGTTCGATCTGAAGTGTACTTTGTTTTGCAGAATTTCAGTTCGATAATTTTAGTTCGATTAATCTGTTATGAAGTCTGCAAGAAGAGATGACGTTCAATCAATTTTTTTCCGATAATTGTTTTCGCAGGACCGATTAACGAATCCGTAGACGAAAAATAAAGATATTTTTACATATCCTATAAATATTGCATTTTTCAAAATCTCGAATAATTAGTGCCGTTGACGTTCTTGCTGGCATGCAATATTGCAATCTAGATATTCTATATTTCAAATTGATTTAGAATCCGTGTAAGGAAGCACCGGAGACTTGCGGCAGCTTGCGTAAAAGCCAATTTGCGGACGATTCCGCAAATTGATCTTGCGCGACCCCGCGCGAGTCGGGAGGATCGAAGAAACCGCGAATGCTTCCGCGGCGGGAATCCGAGAAGTCGCGGTGTCGAAAGCCCGAGGAATCGGATTGGCTCACCTACTGGGAATCCCGCCAATCGTCGTGGTTCCCGAAGACCTGGTCCCCATCGGGAAAAATCTTTAAGGTCGCTCCGCAGGAACAGTTAGCCGATCCGGAAAGCCGTTATATCTCCCAATACCACTCGACGGCGGTGGCGGCGGTGGCAAGCCTTCGTGCTTGCTTCGGGGAACTTTCCTCGCAGATGACCTTCGGCTCTCCGCGTGCGAACCAGTCGGCGACTACCTAGGCGCAAAATTCCACATCGCTACCACTCAAATTTCCTCGCGCATCTATATACGTGCCAAGAATGTTCCAACTATATATACGACTCGCGGCTATTCGATAAGTTTGAAAGGCCGAAAAGCAGCGAGTCCTATTCGTAAAATTCCCAGTTCAATCCCGGCGACAAAAGTGACTCGATGGTATAGAAAAAATAAAACAAAACTTGCCGTAAGAAACTTGACGAAACTTATTTGATTTAATTTGTGAATGGCCGATCTTGCAAGATACCATTCAGAACGTTCATTACTTAAACGCTAAAAAATTCTTATCTGATTTAATATATTTGGAAACCAATGAGCCGCGTTAATGCATGCGAGTTAACGATATCACACATCTTCTCAGAAATACAGGAAGTGGTAATTGCTGCTTTTCGGCCATTAAAAGTCTCGCGCGGGCATCGGACCGGTCGTCTGATAGTTAGGAAGTTGTCAGGAGTCATTGATCTTATCGATGAAGGACGACGGGAAACGGATCGGAGATCCGCATCTGCGATCTCTTGATGCGTAAGCGAAAGAGCGTGGATGTCGCCAGACTTGTGCATAATCTTGAGACATTCTTGCTTCTTCTTTTTTTTTACGTGAGAGAAAATAAGCGCAGGAGAGAAGTTGAGAGAATCCGTCGACCTTACTCGATGCGACCTTCGAATTCCGCCAACGTCAGCAGCGATATCCTCGATACTTTTTCCTCGATGTTCCCATTAGAGTATAGATGCGTATTATATAAATCTCACACAGAAAATCTCATTTTCACAGTTTTTCCTGTGTTCTTAAGTCTTAAAACGCCCGTCTGGTTTGCTGCGACATTAAAAACAGTAGATATAAAAAATATCCCGACGCAAAAATTATGTTTAATATTATGATCTATTAACAGTAAAAGAGAATAATTACTTGGCGTAAAGATGTAGATATCGAACAGAGTTCAATGTGTACCGGGGTACAAACAGATATAACAAGTTCTATTTATTCTTCTTTTATTATATTGACGATTACTGTCATTACTGACATGATTAGCTAATAATCTCGTGTTAATTTCTCGCTACTCGAGATAACTTCGACAAGTGCAACCGATATAAAGTATTCTATTTTTATTTTGACGTTCTCGGTGTTACGCAATTTAACAACTAGTCTGAAAATATTTTTCCGTAATTCTCGCAAGGATGATTGATCCGCGCAATTGTTTGGGTTTAGCGAACCCACGGATATCCGAACTCGTTACACATGTACATCTACAATCCGCAATCATATACACGCGTTTTTGTGTATAACATTGCAGTGAATAATTGAAAGTAGAAGCAAAAATAGATAATCTAGCTTAAAAAAAAAAAGAATAAATTGAAGTGCAGATATGTGTTAATTTCAAATTAGAAATGCTAAAAAAGAATTTCTACGATATTATAGTTTCTTTCTGTTCTAAACTAGCTATAAAATTAAAAGGGGATGCTTGAAGTTTATTATTTAATTTTAATGCCATGCCGTAGAAATATAGACACATATTAGACAAGCGCAATTAAAATTAAAATCACAGACAGAAAGGTAAAATTACGCGGTGATATCATCTGGCGAGTGCAGAAAGTATGTCGAAGAAATTCGACTATGAGTTGTTGCGATATCACGCGCTTGATTATTATGCTTCGCCCGATGTGAATTCTAGGCGTTAATCGGTTGCAAAATCGATAGCGGTATGTGCAACAATTCTTATCGCTTGTGCCTATAGCTCTTTTTGCATTTCTTTTGTGTCGCCTTACACGGCGCGTAAATATTTCTTTCATGTATATATTTCAATACAAATTGAAGACTCGCGTACACTTTCAGATGGCTAAGCTTTGCGAGAATTTGCGCCGTCAGTTACGAGTGTTCCTTCCTCGCTTCCGTCAATCGTGTGTGTCGAATTAATTGCTAAATATTATCCTTACTTAATTTAATTTTATTTTATTTGCGAAATTTTTATTTGATAACGATAAAATCTTATTTGATAATGTTTTCTAAGCTTCCAAATTAACTCATTCTGCCTCAGATTTAACATAATTTACGTTTTTGATCACAGAAATCGTATTAACTAATTTCCCATTAGAACGAAGCGTCGAAATTTTTAGCCAGTCGCGTGAAGTAAAATTTCCTCCATTATCTAGCGAAATCCTTTGATAAGCTCTCTTAAAATTTATTAAAAACTTTCTATAATAAAAACTATTCATTAAAAATATCGAGAAATTACAAATAATTTTCATAAATTAATTTCGTGCAACATAATGAACACGTGGTTTTTTAAGCATTTTGTACATATATAAATTATCAGATAGTAATTTTCCTCCTTTGTATGTGATGTTCAACAGACCCCGCTACACGAGATAGGATATGTAATCCGCGTCCGAGCCAGCGAGTGACAAAGCGCGACGAATTTCACTTGGCGCGCCGCAGTAGATACAGACAGACGCGCACAGACGCGGCAAGTAGATAGGGGCACCTATGTGCGGCCAGTAAAGTACCTGTTACCGCGCGGAGTGGCGTGGAGTGGCGCGGCGCCGAGACGCGCGCTCCGCCAGGCTCCGGGCGCCTCGGAGAAAAGGCGGTCTTCACTCGGGCGTGGGAAGCTGCGTTGGCGTTACGTTACGTTACGACAATTGGCCCTAACGCGCTAGACGCCGAGCCAATTAAGAGAGGAGGTCTCTCCTCTCGTCGATGACGCCACCCGGCAACGATCGAGAATGCCGGGTCGTCTCTCTCGCGGATATACGCGAAGCGATCCTTTCACTTTCCGCCGCGAGTCCGCACGCGAGAGCCGATAAGGCCTTGCTGTCCTTACTGGAAGAAAATTTCAACAGTTAACGGTATCAATAATACGCTACCTCTCAACGGGTTACTAGAGTTACAAAGAGTTCTTCAAGCTCCGGGCTTTTGATCGCGTGAGCGTGGAAATTGCGTGTTTTCGCCGATTATAGAAAGATTGTGGAGTATTTGTTATCACGTTTCTTTTTCTTAAGATAATTATTCGGAGATGTTCCTTTGTCTTTGCTAAGTTGTCGCTTAGAAATAAAATGTACATAGAAAAAAAAGAACATTCTTGATTTGAAAATATCTTTAGTTTCAACGTGGAAATCTTGAAATAAGATTACATATTACGTTATTATGTTAAACGATTATATTGAACGAAAAAAACTTGCTTGAATAAAACATTTATATATGGTTCAACCAAGAAAGAAATGTTGAAATAAAGAATTAAAATTCTTATAAGAAGATTATAATTGTTTCATATATAAGAAAGATTATCTATAATCTTGCTTATATACAAAACATTTATAATCTTCTTGTAAGAATTTCAACTCTATTTTAACATTTTTTTCTTCGTTGAACTATATAATTTGCTTCATTCCAGAAAGCTTGCTTCATTCAAACAAGTTTTCTTCGTTTAACATATAATATTTACTATAATCTTATTTCAAGATTTCCACATTGAAACTGGGCTGAAGGTATTTTCAAATCAAGAATGTTCCTTTTTTTCTGTGTATTTTATGCATCTCATTTTTGAAGAGGATGCAATTCACATCAACTTGGCACGCGATAAAATAACTTTGATTCTTTCATGATATGCGCGCGTTATTTAACATAGTACATGTACGTAAGTAGATACACCGGTGAATCAGAGGAAAATAACTTAACTCACAGTCGGAAGGAAGTCGCGAACAAAGCGTCGTTTCGCGTATATACGCAAAGGGGCAAAGGGAGGACAAGACGAGGATAAAATTCTACGTGCAAAAGTGGAGAAAAAGTCCTCCCAGGGAATTCCAGCGAGTTCCTTCCTGGTAGCCGTCACCTCCCTCGGCCCTCGTTTCTTCCTGTAACGAGGAGAGGACGCGAGAGAGGAAGAGAACGGCGACGGCAGGGTGGTGGCGGAGGAGGAGGGCCGGGTTTGCCTCGTGGGCGACTCGTACGTTCCTAAACTGCATTCCAGCCTGCGTTGCCACGTCTCGTTTCACACACGCGGACACGCGTGCAGACACGCACACATACACACACACACACCGAGTTCACACACATGCACGCACTACACCCATACATACGCATACATACACACGTATGTATACGTGCGACACACACGCATCACGAAAGATCGCAAAGCAGGAGCGACTTTCGGGTGGGGGTGCATCGAGCTCGACTCCTCGTAAATATTCCGGCCAATATATCCCTCCTTTCTTCTTTCGCTCTCTTGTTCCGCGCCCTCCTCGCGTCTCGCTCCACTCCTTCCGTTTATCGTCTTGTTCTTTCTTTTTTCGCGTCGTCACGTCCGCGAAACTGCGCCATGAGTCGAGCCAATTTCGCGTCGTCGTCGTCGTCGTCGCCCGACATAAGTGAATTCTGAGACGCTTTTGAGCGGAAAAATTTGGAACGCGCGCGACAGAAATGTCTCCGCGGCCCCGTCTTCGAGTTCGAACGATATCTTTCGAAAATCCTGTCGTCGTCGCCGCGCGAAAGTTGCCACGCGATACGAAAACTTCATGGTACATTTGCTTGTTATTTTTCGCTCGGAAAAAATATCCGGTGAATATATCAGTCAACGCAAATAGTAGTCGACGCGACAAATCATAAGAAATAGAAAATCTCTTCTTTGCATCTCTTAAAAGCAGGTAAAGATTCAAAAAAACAGTTGTTTTCTTTCACAGAAGAGGTATACCTATATGGCTAATTTTACTCTTTCTCCCATAACACATAATTAGTGTTTTATAATTTACATTATTAGAGAGAAACAATAAAAAAGGAGAATGGGTGATTTATTCACATTTTTTATATGGTATCGAAATTTCATTTTATTATCATAACATTATAAAATTTTTTAAATTTATTATCATGACATATATTTTATTTTATTATTATGGAAATATAAAAAAATAAACACATTTGGCGATGTCTTTCTTGTAATATATATTTTTTACATTGCTAGCAAGTAAACGAAGAGAAGAGCACAAGAAAAATATAATTATACACTGTATGCACAATTAGTTTAGAGGAGAAGGGTACGTCTCAGTATTGTTAATCTTGATAGAAATTCATACAATCTTTGTGCATTTTAAATAGCGTGTATATCTATTGAAATTGAATTGCCGCGCGTATACCTAATGCGCTCCGCCATCGCGGAAAAATTTCGCGGAAAGTCGATCGAATGGAATTTTAATCGCGCCGGTTTTGTCTAGTCGAGACGACGCTGAATTAGTCATATTTCCATAAGATTTGCATATGCGTTGCGCGCGGAGAGAAGGAGAGAAATAGGGGGAAAAAAGAGAGAGAGAGAGAGAGAAATCGATACCAAAAGGAAGTAAAATAAACTCGCGGAATGGCGGTAAACAAAAGGCTCTCTTTTCCTTCGCGAGAGTAAATCGCGATACTCCATCGTATCTCGCAGATTCGGTATATTGAAAGCAAATATCTTTTCTGGTTAGACATTTTCCCGCTTATTTATTCCTTTTTGCGCGTCTCGACGTATCGAATGTAAATGTTGTCCTTTGATAAAGATCAAGTTGCCTTCTCGAAATTGTTGCAGTAGAAAATGATTTAACCTCTTTGATGTAACAAACAGACTTTCGATTATAATAAATTATGAAAACCGTGTCAGAGAACTAATGTTTCTCGATTGATTCGCGCTATATACGAATACGTGAAAGTAAGTATTAGACGTACGTTCGTAAAGAACGTCGTTCTCAAGGATACCTCGGGACAGCAAATGCCTAATGATAATAATCGCAAACACATCCACATTCGCAGCGGTGGAATCTACTTTCAACGCGCGCACGTGACGATGACGAATCCCTTACGCGAACTATTATCGGAGGCTCGCCGAGCGTGACAGGATTCGCAGAGACAAAGGCTAAAGACGCGCGTAACATGCTCGGTAACACGACGGGGCGTACGTTGCACGTTCGGAATGGAGGGTGAAGGGGATAGCTCGAAAATCCCTTTAAACGACGAGAGGATGGTCGATCGGTTAATTTGGGCCTGTATTGGATGGTACTCCAAGGAGAGTGTGCAGGAAACTGTGGCGGTTCCGGAGCAGTTTCGCGGTGGAAGGATTACGATGGACGGCCGGAGGTCAGAGCGAGTCGTTCGGTCATAGCAAAGCGTGCGCGCTGTGTGCACTGTGCACGAGAGATAGAGGGGGGGGGGGGCGGCATTGAGGATATTACTCGGAGAGCTCGTTACACACGAGCTGGCCTCCGGGGTAAAATTATGCCGGAAGAAGTCGGAATCCACCTTTTTTCCTCTGTCTCTTATGACCACGAACACAAGCGCCGACGATTGCATTCGTTTCGTTGCGCGAGCTTCGGAAACAAACGCGACGTGTCAGCCTCGAAAAGCCTTCGCTTTCCTTCCTCTTCCGCGAAGCGAGCCGCGCGCGGATGAGCTGGTTTTGATTAGAGCGCCGACACATGTTGCCGCGAATTGCTCGCGCGCTTTTAAACGAGAATTATCATCCGAGTGGCAAATCGCACTGTCAAAATTCCTTTATTTTGCACGGCGATGTGCGGTACAAAATTAGAGAGGTCTTTGCGCATAAATCAAATCGCCGTTGGCGCTCGACGTGTTGAAGAGTCTCGACTTCGCTTTGATCTACCAATTAGTCTCATCTATTTCCGTTCGTATTCCGCACTATCTTGCCAAAACAGCAATGCTCCTGGAGTCTCTTCTCTGAAAAAAAAGCACAAAATCTACGATAGAGGTCGAAACGCACGCCGCGTACTACTAATTATCACTAAGTTTGCTCCTATTATCGATCAGGCAACTAATTATTAACACTAGAATTACCAAGGAGGTCAAAATGACCCATTTGACATTTTTTAATAATTTATTACTTATTTTTAACATCTTAATTCCTGAAATTTTCCCTGACTTTTATTGAAATTACATACCTACATCATGAATTAATTTTATTATTTTTTCTGTTTTTCTCTTTTCTTTTCTAAGATTTCTTCGATAGAAATAAATATAGATTAATCTTTGGTAGTTCTAGTGTTAATACCTCCCAAACATTACAATTTATTATTAATTTTTATCACATTGCAGCGATTAATTATTGGCATTATCATCGTATAGAGCAGTAATTATCATTGTAAGTAAACGTTTGACAAGATTGCATCTCTGTTTAATGTAATATACACTAAAATCACGTCTCTTTATCATATATTCTTCATAATGTTCGTTATGTTGCGCTTTATGTTAAATCTGTGTTTTACGTTATAGCCGCGTGATTGAGGCTTAAAGTTCGTACGACTTGTAGTTTTACCAGTGCTCCCATCTATCTGCAAGACTGACGGACTGGTTTCTGATGCACAATGGAGCACAATATTAAAATAATTATATAAATGTTATTACGCGTTGAGTATACGTTAGCGAAGCGTTCGTGGCATATCTACTTTCGAACGACACTCACAATCAGACATGCGTGCGATAACGATTTATAATACCCTAGCTTCAGTTTTGAAGCTCTGAATCATTAAAAAAACCGTTTTCTTGATATTATTTATAAAATGTAAATAAAAAGCAAGTCATTGATTTTTCATGATTTTTTGATAATTACGTAAACGCGCATAGATAATATAAGCTCGTTAAAATCGGAGACCTTTTGAAAAAATTAACGAACAAGTTCCATAAAATCACTATTCAATTACGTGATAATTGCAACAATAGCGAGGGAAACAGTATCCAGATAGCGCAATTAAATATCAGGATAATATCCGCTCATAGCGTGCAGATGGATAGATAATAAGTTTATTGAAATCCGCGGGGGGAATCCGTGAGAGATTCATGAATAAAACCCATAAGACTCCCCCCCTGCTAGACAACCCGCAGCAACAATAGCAACAGTAAACAATGTGCGAAAATAGCGTCGATTAACGTCGAGATAAGGGCCGATGCCTCTCACGTGGCCACTGCGCGAAGATCTACGGTGCTCATGTTGCGCTTCCGCGTTCGCTAATCGGCGGATCTAACAGATCGATCGCGCGATCCGAGGATGACGCACATCCGCGTAATGCGTCTGCAAAGATCGATGCGTCAACGTTCTCGGTAAACGGTGCTGTGTTTGCTGCAGATATTTGTCACGATCGCGGATATTTGTCACGACAAACTGACCACCGGGCGCGATTTTTCTCGGCGCGGCGCGGCGGTTGCGACGAGACGAGAGACGAGCCGCGTTATGATCTCACCGTTAGTACTTTCTTAATACGCAATTTCGCCTCGGATTCTTCCTCGTTCTCGCGGCAAGACTAATCGCCCACATCTCACGCGCACGATCCCGCGATCATGTCAGAGTCCTCCCATGAGTACGTTACATGTTTAACATCAACGTTTATATGCAAGGTATCATGTGTATAGTCCAACTTAGCATGTGCTTTGATCCTCTTAATTGCGGGACATTTGCGATGTCAGGGACACTAGTGTGATAACAAAAAGTTAATAATAGTATAAAGAGTTATTCGACCGTGCATATGAAACTAAATTAAATTAGAATAATTGCCATAACAGTTAAAGCTTGGATCTTAATAGCCTAATATTATTTCTTCTGTGAATATACATATCATTTATTTCCAACTTTAGAAAACTTCGCGCCGACTAGATTTGTCAGACTTAAAAAAGTTGGAAATAAATAATATGTGTATTCACACAAGAAATAATATTCGGCTATTAAGATCCAAGCTTGGACCGTTATGGTGATTATTCTAATTTAATTTAGTTTATCAATAGTGTTATCGGAGCACACTTTGTGCAAGGAAAAATTAGAATATGAGAAATCGACACGTAGTTTTTTATTCGTAAAATTAAGCATACAATTTTATAGATTACGTAAATTATATCTTTTTATTCTATTTTTAGATCGTTTAGATGTCTTTCGAATCTTTCGAAGACATGAACACGAATTATATATAGGCGTTGAAAATTTTTACAAAAGTAGATCGAACGCATACTCGTGACAAACTCCTATTTCGTTTCGTATATTCTTATTTTAAAAAAAGTAATGTAGTTACAATTAGTAGTGTCTCCAGAAAAACTATACGATTAATTATTTTAATTTTACCTTTGTGTTTGTTATTATTTTGTGTGTTTAATGCGTCTATAATATTCAATAAAAAATGCATAACTTCCTTGTATGTCTACGGGTAGGCTTCATAGCAACAATTTGTTGGTGCCTTACTTTCTACTTAATTGCAATAATTGCGTAATAAAGAATATTATTATTTATCGCCAAATTTATATCGAATAAATTACCACGTTTTGTTTGTCGTTTTCTCGTAAATGCGTTATTTCATTAACTCCCCAAGTAGAGAAACAAGTGGCAATAGCGGTGCAGCCCTTAGGATGTCAAACCCGCGACGTGCGTGCGCGGGTGGTTTTGCCGTCGGTGGTTTCGGGATGTACCGCAAGTCTCTGTAGTGCATGCGCCTTAAATGCGGCCGCGCGGCCGCGTCGCGTCGGTCCTCCGACGGTGTCGCGGCAGCCAGTAGCGATCGCACGTAGTCGCCGCGACCGTTTATTTTGGATCTCCCGCGAGTTCGATGACCGACGACCGACCGCCGCGAGCGGCGACGGCGACGACCGCGAAGGAGGAAAGGCGCTGCGCCCAAGCGTGTGCACGCGCTCGCCCGCGCCCCTGTACAAGACAAGCGCCCGCGTGCAAGCGCGACGACTGGCATTCGTAATTGTCGTCCGGCCGCGCCATCCGGGTCCGCGGGCATCTCCGGCCGTGCTGGGCCGTACCCGAGCGCGAAGAAATTTCGCGCGCGCGAGCCTGAAGCAGCGAGCCGGGAACCCGGCGAATTGCGACGCGGCAATTTCACGAATGGCCGATTACGAAAGTCCCGCAGACGTCTCTCGCGAATTTCGAGAGATAATCAATTTTCCAGATATTTCTAAGGCCCCCGCACAATCAAAAATGAACAAGGGACAGATATTAGCGATTAGAAAAATGAATTACATATATGTTAATGAATGTTACATGTTATAATATTGAACTATTCCCTATTCCCTTTATTATGTGCAGCCCCATTAACATATAAAATTTATTAACATATCAAACATATCATGTAATTCATTTTCCTAATCGCTAATATCTGTTCCTTATTCTTTATATTTTTGATTATGCGGAGGCCTTTACTTAATATAATTGGCCGAGAGAAGGCGTTCTTATATCACAGATTTTCTGCGAGATTTCTTCAAGCAGATCTAACGTTCGCGAGATGTATTTTTTTGGCAGCGACTTCGAATTCATAAATTTTTATTGTAAAATAAACATTAATTATAATAGAATCTTTTCTGTGTTTGAGATAAAATTTTTGCAATTTTTATATAGTTTATATTATACATTTCTCCGAATATTTTTTACTTATAATACCTTAATATTTAAAACGCGTTTGCACGTGGCATTTCGTTCAATCCGGATCGGGGTGCGTTTCGAGAGAAGACACAGCCGGGGTCAACGGAGGGCCAACATTTTCAGTGAAATCTCGAAACGGGATCTCGAGCTGTCGAGACACATAGCCACCGGCTTGCTTCAGAGACGGTAATCGTCACCGATGATTTGAATGACCATGTAATTCGACGCCGCGGCACAACAGGCGGGCGTTTGTTCAGGTTCGTCCGACGAGGAATCCCGCAGCTGCAACTGCGAAATTCAAGAACAGGCGACAGCGACACCACCGACGTCGTCGCCGGGGGGGAAAAGGGATTGCGGCGGGTGGTGATGCCGATGATGGCGAGGTCTGACGAGTTGGGAGAGAGAGGGGGTTAGACGGAGGAAATTTTTTCAAGGGGGCACGCGCACTTGTGTCCAACCCAACCGTTGGAAGCCGTTGGGTGAAAGAACAAGACGAGGAGAAAGAGCAGATGCCTCTGTTATTACAGGTTTCGTCTTTCGTAACGCTACACCTCCGCTCGCGAGAGGTTCTGTATGAACCTTTCTGTATTCCCCCCCCCCCCCCTCCTCCTCCCCCCCCCCCCGTATATCTTTCGCAGCGCGCCATTTCGATTCCTTTCTGCTGAATTGACCTAGTGCCGGGTAAATTAGAAAAAAAAAGTGGAAGATATTCTTCACCGCCGCTCAAACATCGGTCCCCATATTTTATTTCCTTCCGACAGTTGTGATATCCTTTTCTTCATTATCTCTTTACTCTGTCTCCTCATATATATTATTAGTTTTACTATTTTCAGTCAATTCTGTTCTTATAGTACGGACATTTAACAAATTATCTCTATTAGTGAAGTCATTTAAAGCGTCTTTGTGAGTTAATAAAATTGAATTAAAAAATATTTAATGAACGCACTAATAATTTAATAAAAAAGACGAAAGTCGTTCGGTTTTGATTAGAACTCCCTTGAGGCGGAAATTTTACGTATTACACGACTTTCCTTTTACTCATAGGTATAGCGATCAGCATATCGGATACCAATCAGCCTCGATATAGGTACCTGTTAATCGATCTATCAGGCCGAGTTGCGTCTTTCCACGTCGTCCACAGTTCCGGTGGCATTACAAGCTCGGCGCAGCCGCCGCGCCCGCGCCGCTAGAATGACCAGTTTTTCGTTTAATCTCCGATTCGTAGGCATAGCGGCGATCGGATCGAGAAATATCGTGATGCTGAGATGTCGATAAGTCGGACGGAAAGGACATAAAGCGGGAAAGGGAAGCAGAATCGGTAGGGCGGCAAAGGCATCCGGGATTTCGAGGCAGGCATTCAATATTTCGATCGATGGAGGCGGCCTTTGATCTTACGGTACACAGGCCGCCTATGTCTGCCCACTTCTTCCCAGGTGCTCGGTGCATCTTCATCCTCATTCAAGATGGCAGTTCCTTTTTTTCTGCCCAATCCCGCGTCACCCAACCGTCCCGCCTCCCGTGCGATATCTCGGAAGATCTACGTGGCTCAAGGTATGAGGAGCGATCTATGTCGAAGAACCGATTCCTACGGCTTAATGCCTTTCACGGCAGCTCTCTTTGCCGAGGGTGTCGTTTTTCGAGGTGAAACATTGGGGAGTATCCGAGGAAAGATTTCATAGTCGCAGCAAGAATTAAGAAAGTTTCAAATATCGATATTCTAACATTTATTGGATTACGTATAGGTATTTTTTTTTCAATAGACACATAGAGATTTCTATGACAACTTATAATTTAATGGCTAAAGCAACATTGAATAGGTTAAGTATTGAAAAAAGAAATTGATACTTTTTTTGCTTATAGTCTTATATATTATAATTATTATATAGACAAAAGAGTGGACGTTTAGAAGCTTTATTTACTCTCTAAATATAATGCATACTTACGAAAAATTCTTTTCGAATTTATCAAGGAATTCGTGTCCATTGTGAATCGCCATCTTTTCCACGCGGGCGCATTTTCCCTAATAATTTTCGTAACAGTCAGCCCGCGTCTTCTCGATTATATCGGGGTGAGATACGTTAAAAATTCTCCAATGTCGAGAGAAATTCGGGAACGTGACTCGGTGAACCGTGATTAATGTACCAGCGTGTCCTACGGGTCCTTTAAATCGGGCGTTAGCTGGCTTCCTCGAGTGTGTATCGTTGCCTGAAAGGATTATAAATAATTTCTGGCTGCGAGACATAAAAGAACTATAGGCGCGTGAAGGAGGTGCCTGGAGGAAGAGAGAACGGTAACGGGAAGAGGGGCAAAGGATACGCGCCGAAATTAGGTCCAAGGTATCCCGGCACGCCCACAAGATCTCTGCGGTACGATCTTGTGTTGGGATAAGGTGGATTACTGTCTCTGGAATCTCGCCTCGGATGCAGGTGTCCTGGCTCCGCCGAGTACGGGATGTTCCGACACACTGCCGATCATTCTTTTAGCATACTAAATATTTTTATTTGCCGAATCTAATGTTAATGTAATTAAATACAAATGCAATATAATATCTTGTATATTTTTTATATATTTATGCGAAAATATAATGCTAATAAGATTAGGTAATTGTCCTACATGACAGTAAAATTAACAAGGTATGCTATTGAATTTTCTTTTAAAATAATAGCGAAGATTATATACTATATTTATTAATGTATAACATTAATTATAATGTTATATGTAAAAGTTGTTCGCTGGATACATATTTGAAACTTGAAAGCACAATATATAGGAAAATTGTAGAAAATCATAAAAGAATAATCTATTAAAATGTTTTGTACAATACCTATAAATGTTTATTGTCGTAACAGAAAACATAATGCATCAGAAAATACTTAGATAATCATTAAACATAATAATTTAAATAAAATTTTACTTAATTATTAAAAACTCCATTGCTTCATATAAATTATTGTTATTTCGTACTGAAGTTACGTAGAGTTATATTTAATCGTTTATGATTTTTTACGAATTTATATCGCAGTCATATCTCGCAAGTCTAAAAATTCTAATTTATATCACGCGTGACCCGAACCTGTTCTGTATACGATTAGCTGGCGCAAGGGACTCGCCACTTCGAAGGTGATCAATCGTCGCATCTTTTTCCGTCCTTCTTTTTTCTCATTCCCCTCGTTTATTTTTCGCGAAGCGCGGCTTACGTCGTCGTCGCCGCGACACGAAACGTACGCGACTCGAACATCCTGTTGGCGTCGTTCCGCCGCCTGTATAGCATTCAGTGCTCTCGTCCTTGTTTTTCGCTGCGGCAACATCCGCGGAATTGACGTCTTCGTGGGTTAAGGCAGGCCGATAAGACCACGAAAAATGGAAAAACCTGTTCCTCTTCCTGTGTCGGGGATGAGACCGGCGATCATTACATGCTCGAACGCACACAGGAGTCTCGAGCGCGCGCGCACAGGATACCCGCCTCCGTTCAGGTATCTCAGATATACGGACGAAGGATACAAGCGGAATCTTGATGCGTCCGGAAGCGTGTACCGGATTCGTTTTATTTCCACGGTCGCTTTTTGCGCCTTTTGCACTACGCGGTTGGTCGAACCGAACCGGCCACTGACCACGGTGAATAGAGAAGGTAATTTCCTGCAGTTTTCCGAGGATATTAGACAAGAGAGAGTATAAGAGAGATGCAGGTGAAGCTTATTCTCTGTCTCGGTCGATGTTATGAATATAATAAGGTACCGCAGAAAACAGCGGTAAAACGAATTAGGAATTTGCATCAAAAGCAGAGAGCAAAGTTATCATGTACGTCAATGAATACACACGATATACAATAAAATGAAAATGCAAGATAATAAAACATGAATAATACAATTTAAATAAAACTAGTAATTATTGCAGGTTTTAAAATAAACACGTTTGTTTTTAAACTTAAATCCATTTAAACATACATTAGCTATTTTTTCTAATATATCATTATTACACTATAAAATTTTTTAAGATAAAATGAGAGTGCATTCAGACTTTTGACAAAGATCAGAAGGGAGGAGAACCGAAATAGCGAGAGGACACAGAAAATAACGCCAAAAGATATACGAGACCATATTTTTCCTTTTGATTCGTGCTCACGAAACGGCACCGACAACACTATATATTCGCGATGCAAATCCTCTCGGTAGATTCGCCGTCCATTCGGCAGTCGCGCGATAGGAAGTGAAACGGATAAAACGGAAGGCGGAGTCCAAGGCTAATTCTGTGCGGGGCCTAAACACCGGCATGGATTGAACGTTCGCGGTGGGTAATGATAAAACTCTTTCTTACTTTCCCAGCCCCGATACCTGCGATGATCGTCGAGCCGGCGGCGGGCGCGATTACGCGGCATTTAAGCCACCAGTTTCCAGTTCGCGGCAATTATTTATAGCCCCGCATCCCTGGCCGGCTTATCTGCATATCGTAAAACGCCACGGCCGCGGCGAGCCGGCCGGAGACACTTCGCAAGCCCGGACCGGATGGCTCTCGCGAAACGGATGCTGAAATCCACCGGTCCGCGCGCGCGTACACGTAAATATGAGAATTACATAGACGTGTGTATCCATGTAAAAAGCGTTAAACAGCGCAGAGACAGAGTCGGAATGGCTCATAACTTACCGACGATCGAGGGGAACCCTTGAAAAACGACACGGTACATTAAATTATAATTCTGTGAATATTGTAGTGAGCTTTAATTCATACTACCTGTTGATAGGACGTTGAAATTTACCGAGGTGTGCCGGCACTCACGATTGTTGTCCCGAGAAAGTGTGAGATTCAACTACGGTTGTTATTTCTTCGACATCTTCAATAATGATGACAGTCTCATTATCATCACATTAATTCGACTTTCGAATCAGATCGTTTGAGTTTTTGATACTTAATTCTCGTTAATCGTTGTTTAGGTAAAATTAGTTAAATTTGATATTAGCGAAAGAGAATGCACCAGCCAAATATCTGGTATAGCATAATATTTTCATATAGAACAGCTTATAATTTCGACACGCTATGTATTCGATTCTCTTCCTTCTACCGTTATGTGTTTATTAAGTGAATTGTCACACGTTTGGTAACACGAATCTCTAAATCGTATTCCGTGGAAATACGATGCATTCACTAAATTAGATTGTCGACGCTGACATGATTTTAATACTCCACATAGACTGACGTCTTTTAATGCTAATAATAAGTGCATAAATATCGTATATGCAGTTTCGTCAACGCTCCATTGATTCACCATTGCTTTGGCGATTTGGATTCTAAGGCAAACCGCACCGAGATGCGCAAAAGTCGCGATGCAAGAAGGCCATTAATGAATGATCGTAGTTATGTATAGGCGCGAGAGCTCCTCAGAAAGCGATTAAATCGCAAGCGCAAGGGAAATAATATTGGGGCCCGTTTGGCGAGTATGTATATAGAGAAACGAGAGCGTCTCAATGTCGGTTTTACGAGAGATTTTACGCGGAGTTAATAAAACCGTGATAATGACGATCAACATTTATGAGAGCCGAGCAGTGATTTAATCAACTCGCAGAGCGGCCGCGGCGCAGCGATGCAGCGCGACGCGACGAGGCGAGAAAAACAAGATCGCTCGTTCGCGCGCGGACAGATCCGCTAATCTCCGTGCGGAGCACTCGATCTAATTTATTCGACCTCATAGATTATTCTGAAAAATTAAAGTAACTTAATGGACATGGCGAACGGCCGTTTTCATAACCTGATTTAATATCAATCTGCGGAAGCATCATTTATGTAGATAACGTATCTTATTGCACGAGGATTTAACTCGATCCGAATTAAAGGCAGGCAGACTCCATGTAATACCATTTCTCCATCGCTTGTTTTTATAATGAATTGATAAAAATAGATTACATATTATTTCTGACAATTTATGAAATTTGCATTGGATCGGATGTCAGGGCACTGTATTGCTGTTTTATTGGAATATATATATCCAGTTTAAGTACAATATATTTATACCAGAGCTTGTGATTTGCTTCGAAGGCTTCGATATTCAAAGTTCGAAGCTTCGAAGATCGAAGTTTCGAAGAATCAAAATTATACAATTATTAATTTAATGTAATAATAATAGTATCGCAATAGGCATACATTTATAAAATTATATGACAAAATTCGAATAAAATTTCTAATGTTCTAATTATGTCGCAAATATATTTTTCGAAGCTTCGAAGCTGTCGAAGAGTAACAGCTCTTAATTTAATAATTTATACACATTTGTTCTTATTCATATGTATTTATATATCCGACCGTAAAAGGCCTGAAAACGACTCAATAAGAGAAGGAAACTCATTATTGTCCCTATTGTCTCGTTAATCGGTGTCGGTTAGCAAAGCCGCTCCGCCTCAGGTAAAGTCCGCGTTTAGCGAGCTACCGTCTCGAGGAAGAAGGACGAGATTACACGCGCCTGCGGAGACGCGCCGGCTAACGAATGAACCGACGTCGGGGCGATCGCAGGCTTTTCCCAGGACGATTATAGTTCCTGAGCGACAACGTGCAGTCGGACGGGCTTTAAAGTATCGTTACGCGTCGCGGCGATGACCCGCGATTAAGCGCCCGCACACCGTCGTCACCGGCCGTGTCCGCCGCATTCCGATCCTCGATCCTTTCTCCGATCTCGCCGAAGGTGCCTGCCGTGCTTCCCTCGGAACGGTCCAGGGATCCGGTATTACGAGAGCGCGCATTATCGCGCGTAACAGCCGATATCCGTCATCCATGGCGCGATTAAACGCGAGACGATGTGCCTCTGACGCGACGCCCCCGGGCAATCAGCTCGTTCTCGACGAAGAAGACGCGCCGGGCGGCTACTCGTTAGAATAAGAGCAGATAGCTCTTCCATCTCGATCGCGAACGCGCGTTAATCGAAGTTAATCATGCTCCAATTGATTTTCCGTCTAGTTCTGCGTGGAGTAGAAAAATATCGCAGCCGATCAATATTGATACACAAAATGAAGATTAAAGACCGATAAATAATTTTAACCATCACTTAACGATAGCTATTGCTCAAGTTATTTATCAATGTGTTAAGCTGACAATTTTATAATTATTGCTGCTAAAATTCAAATATATAAACCATGCGATAAATAGAGCGCCGAGAGACAGAGAGTGGTGCGTAATTATAAACGCGACTCGTTGCAATGCTGATTCATCAAAGTCTTAAGCCGGCTCCAGACGATGCGTTCACTCGCTAAACATTCGTCAAATACACATATAAATGAGCGTCAAATATTTGCAAATTATTATTATTAAATTATTATTAATTATTATATTATATTAATTATGATATTAATTATAACATTATTAATTAATTAATTAATTAATTTAAAAAATAATTTTCAAATATTTGACGAATGTTTGGCGAGTGAACGCATCGTCTGGAGCCGGCTTTAGATCTTTCCTCGTCATTCGCCAACAACATTGTTGGCTTTTGCGTTTATATCATCAGCATTGCTCGACTGAAGTCGCGTCCCTCTTTCAGTCTTATCAGCAATTATAATCGCGCGAGCGATCCCTGGGAGCTGGCCACCGCGGGTGTTCTGCATGCATAGTGTAGCCCGAGGTCGAGGACCCTGCGTTTGAAGTTTACCTGCGACAGTGTGTTTACAGCAGCAGCCGCGGGCGTATTGTAGGAATTTATGCCTAAAAGGAAGCGGTCGGTCGGTCGGTCGGTGGCCGCAACCGTTCGGAGGCCTCCGACCGAGGTGATCGCTCCTAGTCGTGTCCTCGAGATTGACTGGGCGTTGGCTCCGGGGCCCCGAGCCTCCGCTCTTCCTCATGTAATCGGCCTCTCCTTCTACCTCCGGGGAACGAATCTCCGTATCTAAACGATTCACGCGCGCCGCGGCCGGTCCAGTCCTTCCGCTTCCTCCTCGTGGCCGATTATCGTCGATCGATGTCTAGTTAGGAATATATACACGATACATATTCGCGTTTACGAACGATTGTATTCACGCGCGAGACGTTTCTGGAGAAAAGATCGATAGGAGGAAAAATAATATCGATTATTCTATTTAAAGGAATCCCGAAGAGTTTAAGGACGTTCACCGGCTAATCGATTTTCTATGTATTTGCTTGAAATTTGGACCATACGCTATTAATAGTGTTATCTATACACCTCCTCAATTGTAAGGACCGTGCCGGTACCAAAGTCGAGATATTCGCTATCAAAAGTTGCATTTTTTTTCCATGTATTGGATACACAAAGCAGACAAAAATCTTGTATTTTGAATTTTAAAAATTGGAACAATTCTATAGAGAATGATGAAAAACGGATATATAGTAGAAGGACATTTTAGGAATACTAGTAAAAAAAATCCGAAATTATTGACCATTTATAGATTTAGAAATACAATAATAAATAGACCTCGATTTTCACGATTATTCGACGTAAAGAAGCGACTGGAACAGAAAAATGACAGAATAGTCTTTTGTTCTGTGTGTGAGGGACAGAACTATTTAAAAGTGTGTTTTCAGCCTGTAACCGTATAAATAGTCGGATGTTTTCACGTCGATTTAGAGTATAAAATTTTGGCTACGATTATAACACCGGTGAACGTCCTTAAAGGGATCCGATTTCCAATAGTCCGCAAATGTCGCTAGTCTAAATTTAAAAAATATGAGAATGACAATAAAAGTAAAGGAGAATTATTATTTAACATTTAAAATACAATTAATATTTTTCGGCATTTTAAATAATGAAACAGCATATTTCTATATTGAAGTTTTGATAAGCTTTTGATCTGCATTTTGAGTTTCAATGTACTTTGCAGCTTTGCATGCAAATTCTGATTACTTTATATCTTGTTAACTCTTCTGAAGGTACGCTCGCGCTTCCAACCATTTTCTTTGTGATATCAGCTTTGAGAGAATCTTAGCGCGCGTAAAATATTTATAATTCGCTCTCGTTACGCCGTTACTCCTTTCGGTCTTTAAGACCGTCTCGCACGATTGTTGGTATAAATTGATAAATCGCCCTGAGGATTAGAATGGGAGATACTGTCAAGTCATCGAACAAACTGCTCGGACGATTTACCGCTTAGTTCAATCCTGCGGGTTTAAGAAGGAGTTGACCTCGTCTTCTAGAACGAACGTCACTTCGTGGTCATCGCGAGTATCATCAGGGAATAATTCTGCTTTGTTGCGTGCAGAGATATTTAGTCAATTGTTTTGAAAGCAGCCAAGCAAAGGGTGAAATAGAAACAATAATAATAATCTTTGTTAACGGAAAACTCTTTAGTATACAGTATAAGGAGAACAGACAAATTTGCGATAAATAGACGAAATAGATAAACTTAATAAGTTAGGACAGTCTATATGAAACGATTAAAAAGCTTAAAGATAATGGTTGATTATTATATAAATAATGATGAATTCTATATATAAGCATAACGAGAAATCATCTAATGGGGAGGGAGGAGGGGTAATTGAATGGCATCGCACATTGCAAATATTACTCTGATTTGCGTCGAGTTCAATGTAGCTCTACGGCATTATAACATATTCCATAGGCTACATGGATTTCAAAAATTACGGGAAATTATGTGTCAGTCGGTTTCCAAGTTATTTACAAGACTTGCATAAAGGACTGTTGCTAAGGTGCATCGAAGATTCTTTCAGTCGCAGGTATTCGATCATAATGCGGTCACGTGGCTCTGAAGCGTTTAGGAAAGGTCTTGAAGGTATACGCACTATGAACTCCGCCTATAGAAATCGTAGTCTTCAGAACCGTTCTCTCCGGATTCAAGCAGGTGTTCCATCAGTATGGGAAAATCCGGCAAGATGATCTCCAAGATAAAAAAAAGAACTCGGACGAAGCTGTCTTGATTCAGCACGCTTCAAATATTTTCGAAATTCGAGCATTCGCTGGTTCAAATTGACAAATGTGCGAAACGACGATCGACGAGAAACAAACGATAAATACTGACAAATAGCGACAAGCGTCGCTTTAAAATTCTGTTAAAGAATATTTATGCACCGATATTTTTTTCGTCGAAGACGAGAGACTGCAGAAAAGAAAATGGGAAAAAAAACCGTTTCAAACTGGCGAATCTTGATGAGAACTCTGCGTTTCGGCGAAATTACGCTTCCTTTGAAACCTGATTACGGCATAGAAATCGCGCTCTCAATACGTCTTCTTCGAGCGAGCTCGAAATTTCATCCCTGACATCGGGGGCTGCATGCCGGGAAGCGTAGTCTTTTTGCCAGACAGCAGAGAGATCAGCGCAAATGGCGTTGCGTAGTTTGTGAATGGCGGCTCATTTGCATAAAGTTTCGTGTGTAAGCCGGGGGTGCGTGAAACGAGTCCGGTGCCCTTCGCGAATCGAGGGGACACCATTCCGCAAGATTAATGGCGACACGCGGAAACGGTTAGCGAGTAACCCTCGGTGACTTTCGCGTGGCTTGAGTAACCAGCTGCAACAATATGCAGCGAAGTTAGTAAAGTGCCAAGTAATTGAATATTTAGGATCATGATTATATCAGCGGCACAATAATTTCGTGGAAACTGCCGGAGAGCATACGACAGTGAATGTATTGTAAAAGAAAGTAGTCGCATAGTAATTATCCGATGAGATGCTCCAGTTTGTCAATAAGTTCACTATCTCATCTTTATTATGTATCAAAAAATTATTTTGTTATTTATAAGTATACTAAAATGTACTAAAATATTATAGTACAATACAACTTACGACTTTGGGCAGCTTTCATGTTTTCCGGATAATTCTTATTGCACTATGCACACCAATAAGGGATGGGATATCGCGCCGGAGAAGGGAAGCTCATCGCCGAGTATCAAAATGCGGTAAATCAGGCGTTTCTCGCCACCGGCAACCAGGGTAGAAGAAATCCTCTCTTCGTTCATTCTGCGTCATTGCGGGAACGTACGAGCCGGGGGGACGAGGGGGACTGACGAGGGGTCGTAACCAGGGCCAACCCTGGTCGTGTGTCGAACAATGCGCCGACTCTTCTCCTTATCCCGTCGCCCGCGCACCTACGGAAGAAGAAGCCTACGAGATCCCCGCCGATCGCTTTCCCACGACTCCTCCTACGACCGTTACAGGTTTCCTTTCCAATCCCTTTTTTGCCTCCACCTCGCCGCGGCCTTTCTCCCTCTCCCGCTACGTTGTCGGCTTCTCTTACTCCTCACGTAAGATTCGGAGTGATCTTACCCAAGCTACGAAACGCACGTGTGCGCACGCATCATCTCGTTGGATGGCGAACAGGGAAAAAAAAGAGATACCGAGAGTTGAAGAGAAGGAACGTCGAGTTCTAGGACTTGTTCGCCACTTTACATGTGTCCGAACGGCGAAGGGTTGATCCTTGATCCTAATCACCTGCGACATCCGGAAATGATGGGATGAGAATGTAGAGTAAAAGAGCAATCTCCGATAATACTTTTTTTAAACACATTATTATTTTCCGAAACAAGAAGTTGATTATAATTGTGATAGATTGTGTGTGATTAAACGTTTTAAACGATTAATTGTAAGTAGGAGTCTCTTGAAGTTTTATTATTTATTAAACTAGAAATAGTTTTAGAAAGGGATACGTTGAATCTCTAAAAAATAAAACCGCTACAAACTTATCTTTACCTTTGAAGGTCTTTAGGAAATCCAAAAAAAGTAACTCCCTTAGTTCTACCTGTGGTATTTCTGCAACATTAAAGAGCAAATAAATCCATTATCACTCATTTTAATTTTTTATTCACAAACATTGCTGCACATAAAGTTGCTCAAAACGATAACGTCAGCAATGCAAAACTATTCTTCGCGAAAATAAGGATGGTGCTATAATTGATGATGTAAATACTTTGATTACTTGCAACGAGAAAGCCTTTCACTTCTTACAAATATTTTTAATAATTGTAATCATATAATAGCTTTGATGAGTTGTTTAGTGTTTAGTTTTAGAAGAATATATAAATAAATTTTTACAACAATCATCACAGAAAAGCTGTTTAATAACTGTGACTAGAAAAAGTATCACAGATCTATTTCTAAACGAATTCTTGAAAAAGACATGCGGTTGCCGAAAAAATACCAAGAATTTACTGATGATGTTATTAAGGTGCCTAACTTTTGAGATATTTGGCTAAACAACAATTTTCTACAAAAAAAATGTCATTATTGCCCAAAAAAGTCAAATTATGAAAAAGAAAGAAAAAGAAAGAAATGTTCGCAAATAACAAAATTATAAATAAATACGAATATGTCGTTTTTATTAATCATTAACTTCTTTTACAATTTAGTTACCAAATAGCTAACTTATAAATTTTAAGAAACTAAATTAATTTATATATTTTAAACTGGTAAACATAAACTATTCATTTTGTCAGCATTTTAATATGGAAACGTGTAGATAGACACATGCGGATGTCTTTCCTTCCATTGTTTAATCAAACAATCACTAACATTACTACAGAATAGAAGATAAAACTCTTGCAGCTTTGAACATTGTTCAAAAATAACGGAATACATATCAGGTGTATCAAGTTTCATATAAGAAAAATATAACTTTTTCAAATTTTTGCACTGCGCTAGTAATTCCAAATCAGTATGAACAAAATTTAAACAGGACAAACAAACTTCTTCCAAGTGTTGACAAGAGGAAAATAATCTAAATAAGCTTTTTACCGAATCAGCGATTCGGTAACAACATCTGCAACAAAAATCATACTTATTACTATCAAAATTACACACAATCATCACAATACATTAATTACAAAAAGAAAATCAATGCCTCTATCTTTTAAAATGCTTGAGATGCAAGAGAAGCAAATGCGCAAATTTCGATAAAGAATACGGTAATGTATATTTTAATAGAAATTTAAAAAGCACACACTTACCGAACGTGAACGTACACTTTTCGTAAATTCTTACAGTCAGCGAGGGCGTTAAAACCCTGCGATGTAAGACCATAGGGATCCAGTAAAATTACTTCCAAGTCACGACACGAATTTCTCAATTCTATTGCAACTGCATCTAGGTTTATACTTATAGGTCCCAAATGTAACTCACGAATATGTTGATTATTTTGCAGTATTTTGCAAAGACGTAGAGTTTTTATATGTGTATTCCAAATGTTTAAATGTTCCAAACAATTTAGCTCCTTGAGACACGAAAATCCTTCATCGTCTATGTGATAGCAATCACTTAGGTCCAATTCTAAAAAAAAAAAAAGTATTGGTCAAATGTAAATGTGCAATTTACCCACAATTTTAACAATTATATATTCTATGTATATATATACCTTTTAAATTTTTGCATATCTCTGAAATTTTACGTACGGCTTGATCGTTCACATATGAGAAACTTAATCTTAAGTGCGTCAAACTCCTGCCGCAATTATCAAGAAAGTTTACGAAATCTTGAATACTAAAGTTGCTTGTTGTAAGATCTAACTGTTTTAAATATTTACATCTAGTTGTAAAATAGCGAAGTATATTGCACGTATATTCGGGAAATACACGTGGTATGTTCAAACATGTATAGAGTTCAGGGTCCTGTACTAAATTATTGAAGCGCTTATCTACATCCTTTATGCGCAATAAAGTTGTCAAATCTAAGTTTTTAAATATCTTTAGTATTATTTCATCCTGCAAAGGTAAAACATAAAACTTAATACACCAGATGATACAGCAATAAATATTATTATAAGAAAGAGACACTTCTTAGAATACTTTACAGAGAGCGCATATATGCTGCAACGTGATACCTTCCGAGGTACCTTTTCGTGGCTCAAATTATTTTTATAAGAAGTCCTTGTATCGCTGCAAATAACATCGGAACAAAATTTTATTATTTATATTTATTATTGAAGGAATAAAAAAATATTGAATATTACTTTATACCAACGATTACAATACCTTTGATAAATAGTGCAATATTTAGAAAAATTCTTTTGTAGATACACTATATCCGAGTGTGCCCTTTTCAAATCTGCTGTTAAATTATGAACTTTTCCATGGTAAATTGCATATTTACATGGAGAGGGCATACAATTAATTCTTTTTAATAGGTCAGTTAAACTCTCGTCAGGATTTTTAGATAGAATCACATCTGATGTACCGATAAGCATCAAAGCATCTAGCTCTGCGTAAGGGAGAGGTAAGTCTTCTTTATATACTAGTCTGAGCATTTTGGTTTTAAAGTTACACCGGTGCGATAAGGGTGGAGAGAATAATCTTGATATTGGAGGTACTGAATGGGTCTGAGACGATCCATCCCACAACTGCAACCACTGATTATTAGAATCTTGAGCCAAAATTTTAATTACGCTTCCAGGATATTTATCTGTTTCGTACATAGAGACTCTGATTGGATATACAGCTTCATGAAACTCGATATCTTCAAAATAGAAAATATAAATATACTTTGTTCTCAACAAAAGTGTAACTTCTTTAACAATATCTTATTTATCAATTTAAATATTATATACATACCAATATATTTATTTTTATACGATTGTAATTCAGTAAAATCAAGACCAAGAGTTCTTATGGGGTCCTTTTTTTGCCATGGAGATATTGAGATGGCATTAGTCCTCTATGTTAAAAAATCAAAATATGTAAAATAGTAAAAAATTTTGTAACTTAAATTTAGGTAGCAATTACTTTGTAACATAAATTTAGATAGCAATTACTTTGTACAAGACAATAACAGATAATACACATTACTATTATATATTTTTCTTCATTGAAAGGTAGTTGCCTGTAGTTTTGAAATTCGGGCGGCCCAATTATATTAGGAGCAGTACAACATATGCTAAGATCCCGTTTGATAATGAAAGGTAATCTTTTCTTTACAAATTGATAGATGAAGTCAACACTATCCTCTTCTTCTACAGATACTCTGCCAAAATAGGGATATTGACTACAACTCTCGGGATATAAAAGTCGATAATGGGATGTCATATTTTCTCTCTAAAAGAAGACAAAAAATGTAAAAAATAATAATCCTTGCTTTTGTATATGCTAAAATGCATTATAATATCACATTTGTAAGTATATAGCATAAGGATTATATAATCTAAGTTTATCTTGTTTCCATTCAAATTATTAGTAAGTACTGACATTTTTGTCTGCACGTGTACGTGACGTAAACTATAGATTTTTAGCACTGGCAGTGATTATTTGGACGCAGCTCTTGTAGAAAACGGTTTCTTAACAAAACAAATCTTGTTCTACAAAGAATAATGCATAATAAAAGGTATCTATTTCTAAACACACACTGCACTGCAAATCCAAGTGTGTTATTTTTACACGTATAAACGTCTAAAAATTAAATGACATCATTTAGCACGTTTAATCGTATAAAATTAAAAGTTAATAGATACGTTTAATCGTATCAAATAACGTGATTTAAAACGGAAAGAAATGTGCAAGAAGAGCTTCAGCTAAAATAACACATTTGGACTTGCAGTAAGTGTAAAACTACTTTTTTTTACTTTCTTATTAACAAATTGTACTTTTATTATGGAATATTATGTACATGCATAAAAAATTTAAAATATGTCAGTAAAACTAAAAAATTTTTTTACCATTGCATCATTATTTTATAACAGAATAAATTGTTGATAAATTTATTTTATATATATTTAAATTCTAATCTCAAATTTATATTCTGCTTTATAATATGTATTTTCTTTATTTTTTACGAAATATATGTATAATAAATAAATAGATACTTATATTTTACATTTCCAAATATATCTTGCAATCTTATATTATGAATCTCTAACAACTTTTTGTTATAGCTTTCAAGAAAGAATAAGAAAATAAAAATAATCAGACAAATAAAAACATTACATTACATGTTCTTCACAAATATTTTTATTTAAATATATAGAATAAATTGCGTGTGTGCGGATGTGTGTAACATAAACATAAATTTGTCTAAAAATGTTTCTTACATAACATTCGCAATGTTTATGAGTATACCACATGATCTAATTAACATAAGCATATCACTAGATACTTGACTGTTTGTCACGTAAGAGAAGAAAGTGAGGTTAGATAATATTGTGCTCGTGTTTGAATTTAAATTAAATTAAATTTTACCAACATCTACATGTATTAATATTATTATCTATATAATTAAAATAAGAAAAACTGTTTCTTAAAATTTATTAAAAAAGAGAAATATCTCTTTTTGTAAATGCGAAATATCGCAACCACGTGCTTTATGTTCTTCTTTTTGATGAAGAATTAAATTTTAACAATGTATGTATACCATTTTTAAATAATTAAATATTTTAAAGAAAGTGCCATTTTTAAACATTTTTTTAAGTAGGGAAATGTTTCTTGGTAAGAAAATTTGAAATATCACGAGCACACACACACACGTGTATGCTCTGTGTTCCTCTACCACCACGTGGGCACCAAAGAAAAAAAAATTGCAAAATTTAGATTGCACACGTATAATTGTTACTTACTCTTAATTCTGAATTTTTCTAAAAATAACTAGATTTTTAAAAATACATTTTTTAAATATTACTTAATATATCTTTTATCTCATATTTCAATACACGTAATAGCGACTAATTGTAAGTCGAACAAAGGAGCACAGTGAATAAAGAAAATTTTTTAAAATTTGACTCAAGATTGAATAAAAAAATTAATCGAAAAAACTAATTTCTATTGATTTTCATGCTACTCACTCTGTTAGCAAAGCAGGTTTAATTTTCTCGTATAAAATAAAAATCGTGAAAGAGAAAAGCCTTGTGTCCACGATGCTAGAACTGTGAGTAAGTTTCCACCGAGGGTTCGCACCGGGTTAGAGTCGGGTTCAGAGTCAGACTGGGGTGAGCGCTCTTGCGGTGGAAACACCAAAAACCTTATATAGGTCGGTATTCATAGTCGGTTCTTATATTTAAGACCGTCTTAAGTTCAATCTTAAGATGTCATGAACCAATCACAGAGCCGTATTAGCGTCTTAAGACATTACTTAAGACGGTCTTGAAATAAGTCCCGACTATGAATACCGGCCTTAGACCCTACCTTAAAATTTTGTTGGGTAGGGTTCAGGTTCGAGTTTGGTGTTCCCATCGCAAGAGCACTCATCCCAACCTGACTCTGAACCCGACTCTGACCCGGTACAAACCCTCGGTGGAAACTTATTCTGTGTCCGAGTTTCGGTTTAAGCCAATGAAACTGCTACTTTTCTGTAAGAGCTGCAAGTTGATTGGTTTAAACCGAAACTCGGACGCAGTTCTAGCATCGTGGACACAAGACTTTAAAGAAATGTTTGTCCAATCTACATTATATACTAGACTGCTAACTCTCACGAAGTACACATGTACAAAATGATGTACAGAATTCATGCGCATGCGTTGTGTAAGGGGTATGAAAGGGGATAGTCTCATCCAGTCACATCTGGGCTGCGTTCCAAAATTCAACCTTGGTAACTAAAATCTGTAGTTTACGTAACACCACGCTACAAGCTTATTTTGATGAAAGGAAATTTCTGCTTATTTTTGAAAATTAATTTTATTATATATAATAATATAATAATAAATTATATCTTTGAAGGTCTTTAGGAAATCCAAAAAAGTAACTCCCTTAGTTTGCTAGGTCTGTGGTATTTTTGCAATATTAAAGCGCAAATATATCTATTATCACTCATTTTAACTTAATATTTTATTCACAAACATTGCTGCACATAAAGTTGCTCAAAACGACAACGTCAGCAATGCAAAACTATTCCCCGCGAAAATAAGAATGGTGCTATAATTAATTACTTTGATTACTTGCAATGAGAAAGCCTTTCAGTTCATACAGATATTTTAAATATTTGTAATCATATATTAGCTTTGATGAGTTGTTTAGTTTCAGAAAAATATATAAATAAATAAACAAATATAAAACTGGCAAATGAGAGCCAATCGCTATTAGGTGATCGAGCGACAATCACGTATACTACAGCATTTTAGTTACCGAGGTTGAATTTTGGAAGTTTGGAAAGCAGCCCTGATTGGTAGAATTTCACAAATTTGTCAGCCATGCGTTTCGTGTCTGTTCCTTCGTCATCGAGAAACCATAATCCATTCACAAAACTGACGTCCATTTGAAACGTTTCTCCATCTCGTGTAGCAATGGCGGAGAAAGAAAAAAGTCGCGCGACTCCCGTGACACGCGACATCCCGTAATTTCGACGGCACGCCACTTATTGGACCACTTTCACTCTATTATTGTCAACAAAGAGTCCGTTCGTTATTATCGACATCGTCATTATTCTCCTTATTGCACATTAAGGCTCGATTAGGGCTCGCAGGTGGTCGCCGTCATGGAAATTACTTCTACGAACTTTCTGAGACGCACGTGTGCGCTTAATGATGATCGTTTTTTCACGAATTTGTTCGGAGTTCTGAAGGAGCTTCCGATACACGTACCTCATTGCTAAGTGCTAACAAGAATGCTATAACCCCGAACGGGATTTGGGCATACGTATATAATACGATATTATGTGACTTTGAACAATGAGGATGTCCCATTATATGTATATTATATGTCAATGGCAGACAAATATCTATGCTTGAAAATTGCACAATTCTTTAAAATCTACCTTCTTTTTTAAATTGTAGCAGGGATGCAGAGATTAATAATATATATCGCTTATTTGCTGCAATATCGCTTATTTACTGCAACAATGACATAACTCAAAAAGCAAAGTTTTCCAGAAAATAAATTTGAATGTTTTGAATCATTAAAATTTTGTAATAACATTTTTAAATGCAATTTTGATATAATAACTGATTGTAGAGGAACAAAAGTATCTTATAATATATCTATTAGTTATTCATTCAGTGTATTGAATTCCCATTATTTTTTCGCAAACAACTCAAAAGTGACATTTTTTTAGTTATGTCGTTGTTGTAGAAAATGAGCGATATGCTTGTAAATAAATTTATTCTCCACTTGTGTATTATTAAGTAAAAGAGAAAGAGAAAGAAAAAAGTCTTATTATTTCTTGTGATTCTTGCAATTTTGCAAAGAAATATTTTGTCAATAAAATTATAGCCGAACACCAACAAAAACTAATGCTATTATTAAAAAGAATGTGTGCAGCAAGTATAATTAAATAAATAATTAGTTTTTTCAAATTAAATATAAATTGAATTATTTACTTAACGCGTGTTCGCTATCATATAATTAGGTATTACGTAAATCATATTGTGACTGTTATGATTATAGTCAATGATTAATTTTGAATTAATAATTACGATTTAACACTAAAACTACCAAGGGCGTCAAGATGACCCGTTTGACATTTTTAAATAATTTATTACTCATTTTTAAAACATCTTAATTTCTGAAATTTTGCCTAATTTTTATTAAAATTACATAAATAATTAATTTTATTAATTTGTTTTCTCTTTTTCTCTTTTCTTTTCTAAGATTTCTTCGGTAGAAATAAATATAGATTAATTTCCGGTAGTTCTAGTGTTAATCATACTTGAACTAAATGACTAGGAACTTAATTAAGATTTCGAAACGATATGATCGATGATAATAATACCAAATTAAAACATTTTGAAATTAAGATAATAAATCGAGTTGCAACAAAATTATCTCGATGATAGAAATTTCGGGGCTTTAAAGTCGATGATCGCCGTTCAACGTTATATTTATCACTATGCGACCGCATGATTTTGAAACTTTCTGGATCGCGGTCGGATGACATGCCTGGCAGAAGGAAGCTACCTGGTCGCACGTCGTCATGCACCGAAGAAAGGTGCGGCGAGTGGCTTAGAGGGAAAAAAAATTTACGGCTAAGGGAAACATCATGCGGGAATGAAAGAAGGCACGAGGATGAAACGTGCCAGGATATACATCCTAAGTGTCTTTTGTACCTCCTAGGGTTTGCGCAAGGAAATTTTCTCACACTGCAGGACTAGAAGGTCTGCGAGCGATACCGATGCCCGATCCCGACAATAATAGGAACTTAAAAACGTTCTTTCCAGAAAGCGCGTCATTGTCCTGTTTCTTCAGAAATCAGGGATCGTCGTCTTTCCTCATTCTTTCATCCTCTTTCGCGCGTTCCCTCTCTCACTCCACACCCTCTTCTCGACGACACTGAAATTCTTGAAATCGTTCGACTGTAGCCGAGGTCACTGACCTCGGCCCATGTGAACGAATTGTTTCGCATTTTTTCCCCGCCGTGAAAATTCAAAAGGGATGATACTTTGACACGAAAGTTAAGAAGGAGGAAACGGATCCTAATGAGCGATCGAGATGAGCGAGACAGTGAAGTAATATAGTAGCCGCGAGACGTGAATCAAACAACGAATCGCGTAGAGCGTCGTCCTATTAGTATTTACGGAGAAAATGTCAGAGCGACACAACCGATCGCGGACTCTTCGCGCTTCCACCGCACCTATAAGCCAGCATTCACGTCACTTACGTAACGCGATGAACTCTCGTGGAGCGTCCTTTCTCTTCCTTTCGACTATCTCCGTCCTTCGCCAATGGCGTCGAGGCTGCGAGATCGGAAGAAACGACATATCCCGCAAGAATTATCATCGATAATACGGGTTATCCCCAATATTTAAGAGTGCTATAACATGGCACATGAAACATACCTATACATATTCATTATAGTCGTTATATTCAAAACTGAATTAAGCGTTGCAGAGAAAAATTGAGAAAAAATTAAGCATTCCTTGATAGATAATATTAAATCAATTAGTTTCTTCAAATTAATTAGTTGTAATTTTGTTTTATGAAACGTTTTATGTCGCCAAGTTGTACAATACAGTTTTTTCGATTCTTACACCTCACGTATACGTACTGCTGTTCACTGTTACATATTAAAGGATAAAATTTAAACAAATAATACTTTGTTATTTTTTACTACCATGTGTCGGTAATTTATTACTTTAACACAAAACGGTATTATTTTAACTCCATTGTTTTAGTTAAATTAACGATATATTGAGTAGGAGTAGTGCGGCGATCGACTTATAGGAATAATTAAAAATGACTCAAATTGTGTATAATTCGACACTACGTACTTAACAGTATCACACACATACACACAAGTTGCGAAAGTCCAGATTTTCTTAATTATTTGTGATAAGTGGACTCCACTTCCGTACTTCTCCATAGGAAAGGAATATATAAGAGAGAAAGAGCATCGAAGTAGTTTTCGCCCCTTGAGCCTGAAAATGTTTTGCGACCGATAAAATATTCGTCCTTTCAAGTGCAGCTTCTTTCCCCAAATTTTCTTTAATTAGATTTGAGATTCGTCAATCGTCGGGGGATGTAATTCGGTATACGCGAGGATGCATCTCTCTCTCCGTCGACTCTACGCCGTTGCGCCGCGTTCCGCGCGGTCTTCCTTCGATTCTCCGGGGTACCGTCTTCTCACCCACGATACGGCTTGCGCAACTTTATTCTGTTACTTCACGAGGATTTGCTCGCACGAAGCTAACCTACCCCCCCCCCCCCCCCCCCTCTGCCCTCCTTCCCCCCCGCTTATCCGTCGGAGCCAGAGATCGGCGCGGGTGCTTTGTCGATGTTGGGTAATCCGACAGCAGCAAGAACATCTTAAAGGATGCATCCCGGATAGATTTATCGATAGCGTTATGTAGACGTGCCGTGTTCGACGCGCCGCGGATAGAGTCGCAACACGATTGAGCAGCGTGAGTCGTTGCTTTTCGTGTTCCAATGCGAAGAATCCGACAAACGTATACAGCCGTCTCTCTCGCGATGCACAAAAGCGACGTGCCACGTAAAGATGAGGACTTCATAAGTCGGAAGCTTACGCTCGCGGTCCGCAGACGGTAAAGCGAAGGTCCCTCGGTAGAATTTGACTTTCGCCCTTCCGAGCTAAAATATCTGATCGCAATTAATATTTGTTCTCGGACGTGTAACCCTTTAGTTATACCGCCACGAAGCGCGATATGTACGCGCAACTCGATCGCAGAAATCCGGGAAGAAAGTTGTATATTCTCCTTCGTCTTTAAACTTTAAACGCGAAACACTCGCGTTTAAAGAGATTGAAAATGTCAGGGACCCTTTTACACAGCCGGCTGAATCGCTACGAATATTCGATTCGAGAACGCGTTGTTGAGTCATTTCTAATCTCGATGTCGTCGACACGACAATTGTACGAGCGAGGCGAATCAGGCGAACGATTCGGATTGACGCGGCTCTCGCCTGCGCTCATCCTCGCAGCATCCTTTCCCTTTCGTCGCCGCGAGGTGCGAGCGGACCTTTAGCCGCGGCCGAGCGAGCGGATACCGATTCGCGATGAAGAATTTATTTCATAAGCGTTCCCGATACGGAAAAGTTCATCGCTCGCCCGTTTGCATGCGCGCGAGCGGGGATGCGATCCTATGCGATATGAGGGGTTGCGCAAAAGCCAGTCGTGCCGACACCAAGAGGGATTCTGGAGGAAAAGCGACGGTGACGGCGACGGTGATGGCGATGGAAACACGCGTAAAAAAGCGGAAGTAGGGGGAATCGTGATGGACACGATCACGGAATCATATCGTGGCGCAACGCTGCTTGAGTGACCTTCTCTTTGTCGTTTCATTTGAGATCCTTCGTGATCTAATTCTTTCGTAGCTGAAAGAGAGGAGCGATTGAACGCGATTGTTTCTGATTCTTTTTTTGCTCGCGCTATTTGCACAATCACGCATATAGCTCTTATTTAAAAATAGGAAAACGCAGATAATTTTGTAACGTAGAACTGTATAATTTTACGAAATAGTAACTTTCCTGAAAAAAAATTTATTATTTGCAAGAAAATTGACTTCTATATGAACTTAGTTTTTTAATTCAAAGAAATAGGTAATCTTTAGAAAATATTTTAAATTTAGAAAAATGTTTTCTCAAATCTACCTAATACTTTTTTGAATTAAGGAAACATAGAAATCAATTTTCTTGCAAATAATAATTTTTTTCAATGTATCTGTGTGAATAAATTGTATAGATAATGATTTTAAAACGACGTCGCGTATAAGTTCGGCTTAATTCTGATGCTCGTATAACAGGCTCCGAATTAAATAACGAAATGCTGAACCACGAGAGTATAATTTTACAAATGACCCGATGGACAAAATTTCGTCACAGGATCAATATCTAATTACCGATGTCCGATTTTAGTTTTGGTGCGATTCGAATTAATTACATACGCGAGCATGGCGTCCGCGGTGGATTTGATTAAAGTTCATTAGATCAGTAACCGATTTTGTCGGAGAAGTCGTTGCTCGCTCGAGTCGAGGAGGCTATGTTTAACGGCTCGGAACGAAATATCTGTAATCGATGCAATTAGGCGTCTTTAGTTGCGACTGCAGTTGGATACAGGTGACCCCGTTAAATGAGCGTCACATTTTTGCGGTTGATAAAGTTCCTCGAATATCACCGCTAAATTAAAAACACCTGATATCGGAATACAGTAAATGAGTATTCTTTTAAAGGAATTCATTATTTTTGGCGAGGAGAAGAAAGAATTATTTAATTAATTTTAAATGTAACTTTCGATCAAAATTTAATTTTTGAAATATTGAGCGTTGGTAAATATAGAAAGATATGAAAGAAGCTGCCATTTAAAATGCAATTTCTTCTTTTTAAAGACTGTTAAAAAGGGGAAATTAAAAAGACTAGTCGCAAATAAATCCTACTCTTTAGTCTTTTCCGATTCCAGGTTTAAAATCTTACGATACCTACAGATCGGTAACGAGAGATTGAAGCTTCGCGAAGTCATCACGATCGAAGAAACGTTTACATTTCGCGAGACGGCCGTTTAAAGAGATATCTCGCGAAATTTACAAAAAGGCATCTAGAACATAGAAATCGCAATCGCTCGTGGCTCCTAAGACGGGCCCAACATCATCATCATCAGCAACAACAACATCATCATCATCCTCATTATCATTATCATCATCATCATAGTCGGCATCATTTTGCAGCGGCGACCTGGACCGATTTGCACGCCATCCACGCGCGGGGAAATACCGAACGGGACGCGATCTCCTCATCCTTCCCGGCCGCAAATTGCTTTTCAAACCGCCTCTTTCTGCGTGCGATCCCCACCTCTGCATGCGTTCACAGTCATCCTCTTCTGTATTTCCAACGCATCCGGTGATTTGTGTCCCGTATTTCTCGCGCACGAGACGGTCGAAAACGCGCCACATGCGCTGACCGTTTCCTCCGGTTTCCAGCATGGACCATGATCCTGTACCACCGAACTGCGCATTCTCCACTGCTTTATTATTAACGAACGAAAATTACGAGATTGTCCCTTTTGAGAATTCTACGTATTAAACCGAAGCGATTATGTAAAAAGATTCAATAAACAATGTCCGGCGATCGTGGCTGAATGAGCGAAAATTAATTCACATGAGAAAGATCGTTAGCAAGTTCATATGAAGTTACGAGCCGACAGATTTGTACAATATCATGAAAAGTATTTGCTTCTAACATTTCTAAATTAAAAAGAAGGCAAAAGGAAAAATCTAAAATATTATATCTATTAATAGTATTAACTGTTGACTTTTTGGTTTTCCAAATTTATTTTTAAGTTTTTAAGTTTGACATTTCTCGTCAAATAAGATGGTCGATGCTGTCGTCGTCTCGCCTGAAATTGGTAACATCGAAAATAAGGAGGGTCACTATAAACTAAACGACGTTAGCTAACGACAGAACGTCATTCGCGGAAACGCAGGATATACCGGAAGAAGAACGGGAACGGGAAGAGGCATGGAAAAGAGAAAGAGAGAAAGGATAATTGGCGAGACGATTAGATCGACGAACGACCGGGCACGCGATTACGTCAGACGTTGCTTAATATCTTCATGCGAACCGGTACTCGGCGAAGAGGTCTCGCGATTGCACCAGGTGTAGACACGAACGAGAGTCGTGCCCCGTCTGCTTCTCTTCTCCGCCTCCTCCTCCTCCTCCTGTTTCTCCTTCTCCTCCTCTTCAAAAGTCCGCGCACGTTTTCTCCGGATGAGAGATCGGCTAAAAGGTTCGGCTCCTCAGTGCGCTCATCGTTCCGTATATACTCGCGCACTCGGGACATTTATGCGAGAGGCGAGATAAATGCATCTCGTTCGGCGTCGTGTGGGTGCCGAACGGATCTTATCCTTAAGCGGCATTGCACAAGACAAGTTTGATTAGATCGCAATCCGAGGCGTATAGACGAGGGAAAAGGCGCTAACTTACTTTTCGCAGCGCCGCGCGAATTTTGTCACCTCGAGAGGTCTCGGTGATAACGAGATCGTCTTTGCGCGATAAAAAAAGAAGAAATATTTTTTAAAATGCTTATGTTTCCAAGATAGATATAGATACAGCCTGCAGGTACTTGGGAAAATTACCATGCATTCTTAGCTATACCTAATACTATATGTATAATGTAATAACATAGACTTATATACCGAAAGAGTAAACCAATATTCGAGATTGACCTTTTCTCGGCGAAAGTTTAATAGGACATCATTTGTATACATATATCGTGCCTTCTGAATTCTCAACGCCAAATATTTTTATAACTGCTGTTAAAGCGAAAACCGTTCAAATCATCGTAAATAATCCCTGTATATTTCTGATAATTGAAAGACTAGACGGGACACCTATTATTTACGAATTTACGTATTAAAATCGATGTTGTGTAAAAATGGAATCTCCAAATTGGCGAAACGTTCAGCGAGGCTGCATGTAATCGTCCCACCAAGACGGGGACATGTACGCGTGGTGACATAGCGAGAGAGCGCGAGCGGCGGGAGATAAAATCCGCGCGCGACGGGATCGAGGGAGAGAGGAAGCGAAGTTTCTTCGGGCTGACCCGGCGGAACGAGCTCGCTCACGCGTCCAATTGCACAAGCCCCGCTTTCCTCGTGACATAATATTATTTAACCCAGAATAATGCCGGCGTGCCAGGCGCTTCTTGCGCAACGCGGCCGCCGCCGCCGGTATTTCGCGAGACTGCGGTATGTGCGTTTGGAGCCGGGACCCCGGGACCCTCCCTTCCCCCCCCTTCGATTCTTTTATTATATAAAACCGCGCACCACCGGCTTCCAGCACCGCGCCTTCGAAGAAGGGGTCCCTCGACGTTTCAATGGAGAGAAAGAGGGGTCCGTCGTCTCCTCCCTTTCGGAATTAGGAAGTCGTGCGAGAGGCCGCGCGGATACCGCGAGAAAACTCGCGGGTTCTTTCGCTCTGTACTCGATTGGATCGGTTTGGCTTTAATTATAGAAACCGATTTATACAACGCGCGGCGGGATCGAAACTCCGAATGATTTACCATAGAAAAAGAAATGTTAGAATGCGCGGGGAAATATCATTTTCTCACTGTTTTATTGCGAGGTAATAAGTTATTACACAAAAAGATCCAAATTTAAGAGGTATGTCTATTTTAATTAATTGCACAATTATATTCTTTATTTCCCGACTAATCTTTTTAGATACCTACTTTATATTTTTAGCATTGATTATTTATTCAGATAGATGTTAGGAGCATTAAAAAAATTCAAAGTTTAACAACATCAATTGACATGAAGATTCTACGTTTAACACTAGAACTACTAAGGGGGTCAAAATAACTCATTTGACATTTTTTAATAATTTATTATCTACTTATTTTTAAAACATCTTAATTTCTGAAATTTTCCCTGACTTTTATTAAAACTACATAGATGATTAATTTTATTAATTTGTTTTCTCTTTCTCTTTTCTTGTCTAAGATTTCTTCGGTAGAAATAAATATAGATTAATCTCCGGTAGTTCTAATGTTAAATCTTAGAACGTAGACTACAAAAAATTCCTTCTAGTGTCTAGGCATTATTAAGATATTGCAAGGCGTTTGTTTAGCATACTCATGATAACGGCAGGGAGATTACGCCGTGGCGCGCATCTCACGTAAAAATTTCGTAATTTCCATTGCGCTTCGGAATAATAAGGATTACGTCAAACATATCTGCGTGCTGCAGGAACGACGATAAGCGCAAATAGCTTTAACGGGGTTGGCAAAGGGCGCGTCACGTGCTAAAGTCTGATAAAAAGGATTGCGTACTGGATAATGACGGCCCCAGAGCGAGATGCTTGAGACGTCAAGTTGTCTACCCGGCGATATTCCTCAAGTAATTCCTGATATTAACGCGCTTATTCGCGCACGGCCGAGCGACCGGCGTGATGGTAGGTCATGTCGTAGTTCTTCCAGCACAAGTCGGCTATATACGCGCGCGAAAAGATCGTGGATCCTTCCTCAGAGCCCACGGCTGCCACGATTCCTCAACGATCTTTTCATAAGCGAATTAAAAATCAAGCAATTCTCATTTATTTTAAATCAATGAGAAATGCTATAATTTTAATATCTTGTCTAATTTATTTAATATTTTGCGTTTTGATTTCTGAAATGAATCATTGCCTGTTCCATAACAATTATGCACAATTATCATAATGGCACATGTTGTTTTTTGTACATCGTACGTTTTTGCAAGTATATAATTTGTGTCGGGGAAGAAGGCGCCAGTGAAAGGTTTTCCTTGATAAGAATGCTTTAAATCACAAAATGTCATAATGTATTAACGTAATTAATTACTTAACTAAGAGTCATGTAACGGGTAAGATACTTAGTCTACTGTTAGATAAATCCCGGAAGGATTGCGTTAGGTTCTTGCCTGTCGCGCAAGACAAGTCACAAAACGAAGGAGAAACGAGAAAGAAGAAAGATCGTTGCGTTCGTTTCGGTTTATATCGACCCGCTATTTATAAAATTTTTTTAGTTATACAGATTAGCGCCAGTGATAGTTTCCAGTCTTTTATAAATTCAATTAGCTATAGAGTCTAAGCTACTTCAACGTCTTAAAATCTTAATACTGGAACAGCTAGGAACTCCTTTCTATAGTAAAACCATTATAAAAGAAGATAAAGATGTCATTTTTGTAAAAATCAATCCATTGGTTTAGAATTACTTGTGTATAATTCGGCAATAAACAAAATACATAAAGGAAAAAAAGGAATTAAGAAAGGAGACTTTCGTATAGTTGCTGAAAAATATTTATTGATCTAAACGATAATTCTGCCGTTAAAATTTACAATAACGATCGTCACCATCCCTGATTTACCTGAAAATATTTATTCAGCAACTATACGAAAGTCTCATTTCTTAATTCCTTTTTTAAATCGTTTTTTGACGAGCCTCTTATTGGCAGGCATCGGTTGATTATATTACATTCCTCATTAGCATTAACTCCTCGGACCGGTGTGTGACCTTACGAGGATAAAAGACGGATTTTACGCGGACGACCGAGCGTGTCCCATACCCGGGGCATTAGTATTCCAGCGGTTGTGCGTGCCTGGTTGTACGGTGCTAGTACTGGCGAGGATACGTATACGCGTGAGCGGCGTGCCAGTGCGTAGAGCTGTGCGTGCATCGCTAACGCGATGCGCTGCCGTGACTCGTCGCGCGAGTGATTCGGCCCCTAAAGGTCGGCGTGCGGTGCGAAACGCAAAGCGTTTCACGTAACAGCGAGCGTACTCGCGAAATTTTCATGAAACTTTAAACGCGCGTCGCACTCGAACAGGAGAGCGATAAAACGATGATTTAGAAGCAATTTTCTAACAAATAAATAGTATAAATAACACAAGAGAAGCGGCACTTTTCACTCTTAGTTTGACAATTCATTGATAAAGAAAACAATGATTTAGAAGCAATTTTCTAACAAATAAATGATAAAAATAACACAAGAGAAGCTGTACTTTTCACTCTTACAATTAGTTTGACAATTTATTAATAAAGATAAATTCAAATTATTTTATATTGCTATTTTCTAAACAATATAATTCCCCATGTCGAACCTACACATGTGCTATTCCTATATAAATTAATATTGAGTTACTTTTTTAGATAAACTACAGTGTCATCAAAGGATCTGCTTAAGAAATAGTCGGGATCGTAATTTCTTTCCCGCGTGATAAGTAATAAATTAAATTGAGATGAAAATCGTGCGGTATGAAAGCGGTACATCTTCACCTTCTCCTTCATCATTTCCTTTGTCCCTTCGATCGGAGGAGGCATTTACTCATTGGTCACGCGTAATAATGCGATGCATCGCGGGGGTTTGCGTCAGAACACGTCGTCGCGAGAGTGTCGCGACCTTAAGAAGGAAAAAAAAGGAAAGAAAAGAAAATCTAGTTTATTTCGCAATAAATTCCCCGTTCGCGAGTCGAGCCAGCGCGCGGCGCGATGTGATTTGTGTCCCGGTGCCGGCCCTAAAGGTCGAGAGTGGAGGAGAGATGCGGTTGCATCCTCCTTGTGCAACGCTCCTCTCTCGATTTGTGGATTTCTGCGAGAATCTCTGACACGAGAATCTCTTGACCGCGGCCGATCCTCCCGATGCGATCGGGTGAGTTGTCGAAGGCAGGCGGAGATCACGCGATAGAGATAGGGCACGTGGGTGAATTTGTTGACTTAGAGTCGTGCTAATACCGGCTCCCGAACTGCCGAATTTATCGTTTGTGGTTGAGAGCTGATCGAGATGGTGACGCGAGATAATTTTGTTGCAGACGCGCGTAATTAATCGTGTAAATACTGATCGATAGCGAAACCTTTTTGGTCGAGAAGACATCTCACGTCGGGGAATCTTTCGCGTTCAAGTATAATACTTGCATCGCGCGCGCGGAAATTGATTTGAAAAATGATGGGTTTGAATATTAAGTTTAATCAATGTTTAAACAATGTATATCTTATAACAGTTATAACAACTGTATACTGGTAGGCTTCATAACAACAAATTGTTGGTGCCTTACCTTTGTGCTTGATTACAATAAAGTTATTATTATTATTATTAATATACCTATAATTGTGCGTAAACGCGGACAATACATTTATAATAAATTGTGTATAAATTGTCGATGTACTGATAACACATATCTCGGGGAGAATAAATGTCAAAACGGATTGAAAAGAAACTTCGGTTTTAATTTTAAATATAAAAAATCAATTTCTTTGTGTAATTTCAGTTTGTAATTTTCGAATATCAGGGACTTGATGATTTCACGGAATGGAAATTCCCATGAATTCCTCTGAATTCGCTCATTTTCCGCAGGGTTTGCACTCTTGACGTAATCAAAGCGGTTAGATGCGAGTCTTCTAAAGACGGAGGATGCGAATTACCGTCGAATTGATATTTGCACTAATCGGATTCACGAGCGAATATAATCCTAAACGAACACATGAACCGTCCCATTAAACTCAAGGGGAAGTATTAAAACGAAATTGAATTTCATCATTCGATTTTTCACTATTTTGTATGTACTTGTATTCCGTTATAGAGTAAAATTATCCCTGTCGAGGACGCAAGATTATTTTGTTTTATGACACATCGAAAAACCCCGAAACCAAAAACAATTAAAACGCAACTAAAAAAAACAGCACATTTTTGATAGACCGAATTTTTTTGTGAATAAATAAAACATGAAGCTTTGAATGAAAACAGCGGCAATTTGATGAACCCAGTTGCCTGGGACGCAAATATCTCGAAATAATCCGATCGATACGCGCAGACAGTTATTCCTGAGTCTCGCTTTGGTATGACATAATTTGATAATAAATTTCACATTCGCAATACGAAGGAATCGAATCACTGCTCTAATTTCAGCGAACTCGCTCACTGCCTCGTCATAGAGACGTGTGCAAGAATATACCTGGCTAGGTCAAATTTAAATTTCTAATTAACAAAATTATTATTAGAGCTAAACACAACGCTATCCCGCTAGCGAATATTTTGCTCGAGATTCGAAATTGAGAATAAGAAAAAAAGATAATAGTGCTGATCACGTCGAAGCTATAGAAACAAAAATTAAACTTTAATTGTTGTTTAATGACGATTGTAATACAGTATCACTGAAAAAAAATTTATTATTTGCAAGAAAATTGATTTCTACGAATTTAGTTTCCTTAATTCAAAGAAATATTAGGTAGATTTGAGAAAATCTTTTAAATTCAGAAAAATGTTTTCTCAAATCTAAATACTTTGAATTAAGGAAACTAAAATAGACATCGATTTTCTTGCAAATAATAAATTTTTTTTAGTGTATTTGTAATATTGAGAACAAATGACAAAAAGATAACGAAGTTACATAAGAGTAAAATGTAATAATTATATATTTACGCGGAACAAGGCATTTAAATTAATTTCATACGCCGGAAAACGCCACTGGGCGATCGAGAAACCGATGAAATCCGGGAGAGACTGCGTTACATGCATAAACTCCCCGGGGCCGTTGAAACGAACGAAGGAACGGTCTTGGCAATTACGCGTTGACGCAATAGTGCGAGGGGCGCACCACGCTGGCTCCGGGTTCTCGCTTTCTCTCATCTTCCGAACGATCCGAGCGGCTGGAACGCTGGATTTATCGAACGGGGACGGAACGAAGGACCTTGATCCTTCCCCGCGACACCTTCTCACCATTTTCCCTTCCCTTCTCCGTTATTATGTGCTTTTTTTTTCTTCTCCCTCGCTTGTGATTCGAAGCGCGCGACGACGGACGCGGACGTACGCTCGGTTTTTCTCCTGCGGGCTGTGGATATGCGTTACGTAAGGCAGGGTTAACAGCGAAATTCTCGGTTTCCACAGCCTCTCGTGAACCGCATCGAATCGCCGGGATACGCGTACAGATATTGCAACGTGCTCATTTCTGCGGTCGTCCGCTACTCGCCGGAGTATAGAGGACAAAAAAAAAGAGAACAGCGCTGCAAAACCGCACCGACGCGACGGCGCTTCCGGAGAGTCGTATGTTTTACGTCTTGTTTGCGGCATGTTCATTTTTCTGGTAGAAAAAAGGGGGCAAGCGGGTGTTCTCAATGATCGCGGTCCAGGCAAGATTTGAACAATGCGACGAGATGCGAAGAGTGTTCCATTCCGCTGCGATGTTTCGGACTTTTGGAGTACCCGCTTCTTCTTCCGGAATTCCGCAAAGCAACCCTTTCCCGCACATTTTTCGATTTCGAACGCAGATGGTCCACATTCAAATCGAGATTCAAATGAAAAAAAAAAAGAGTAACGCCCAGAAAATTCCCTTTTTGAGCAGAAATTAAAAAATTATGCAGATTAACGCTAATTTTTTACTGATTACAAATATGTACCTATACTTTTATCATGTTATCATGAACCGTTTTGGATCAATAAAGTAATAAAAGCTGATTATTTCATAACTAAAATCCATTGAAGTCAATTTCGAACTTTAAATGCGCACATCGTAGCGTTCGAAAATCAAATTCGATTTAGCACACACACACACTCTCTTGTATTGTTGTACAATTGAGCAAACGTTCTCTTTAGGCCATGTTCGATTTTACTCAAAGAAACACGTTTACTATTGACAGATTAGGCAACTTAACTGGAATTTTGATCCACAATATCTCGAAAATTAGACGTCATAATGAAATTGTTTATTTGCAAATAATGTGTTATCGAAAAATTAATCTTTTTTTTTTTAAATGGAAACAATTGCGATTTCAGATTTCTTCACAGAAAAAAAGAATATTCTTAATTTGAAAATATCTTTATACAATAGTTTCAACGTGGAAATCTTGAAATAAGATTATATTGCGAACAAAGAAAACTTGCTTGAATGAATTATTTATATTCATATACGATGGTTCAACCAAGAAAAAATAGTTATAATAAAAAGTTGAAATTCTTATAAGAAGATTTTATGGTGATCTTGCTTATATACGAGACAATCTACATATATATCTTCTTATAAGAATTTCAACTTTTTATTACATTTTTTCTTGGTTGAACTATATAATTTATATAAATGATTCATTCAAGCAAGTTTTCTTCGCTTACGCAATAATCTTATTTCAAGATTTTCACATTGAAACAAAGATATTTTCAAAATATTCTTTTTTTCTGTGTTCTAAGTAATTATTTTACTTTCAAAAACCCTTCTAATGGTACCTCACTCAATTCGGAATTTTTGTGCTCAAAAAGGGGATTTATTAATTTTTTTTTATTAATTTTCTTAATAAGGCTACCTCAAAAATTTACTTCACACTCTGACAAGCATGTAACATGCTCTGTCCTGGGATCTCTCATTTCACCCCTTCTTTGCTTTGGCAAGAAATATATTTTTAAGGGCCATTTTGAGCTTCACTCTTTCGATCGAAATAAAATGCTTCGGTATTTGCTTAATAATGGATTATTTTTCCTTCCTTTCGAAAAGAGGATCTTTTATTTCTAATAACTTGATGTTTCTTCCATTAAGGATGCACGAGATGGATCAGGCGGGTCGCGGGGCACGCGGGCCTGATTGTCTGTCCATCGCAAACGGGGCAAAGGCAGCACACGTAACAGGCACGCCGAACGTGTACCGGATGGATCGCTCCGTGTTCCAAGTATTACAAGAGCGATCTTCTGCGTGTCGAGACTGCCGATGCGACGAGAGGCCGTGCGCGGGACGCCTCTTCCTCGTGTGCCACCGTCGCCAGAAACGCCAGGGTGTGGCGCCAAAACCTGGGGAACAACCTTAGACACGACCTCGTCTGACAATGAGACGGACAAAAGCCGCGCCGATCGCACCTCCGGTTTCGGTAGCTGAAGTATCCGCGTGGCAGGACAAGAGCCTTCATTCCATTTGCTATTGATCCGCCGATCGATCTGCCGTAGTGCCGCAGATCAAGCAAATGCGGGACACTACGCGTAGAAAAAAAAAAAAGTATTAAATCAACATTGATATACTTGTATATACGCAAGAATATATAATCTTCTTAAGAATTTCAACTTTTTATTTTAACTTTTTTTTCTTGATTGAACTATATAAAACGTTTAACTATATGACTTCACATTCAAGTTTTCTTCGTTTAACGCAATATAATAATCTTATTTCAAGATTATGTATTCTTGCGTATATATAAGCATATCAGTGTTGATTTGATATCTACTTTTTTTTTTTCCTGTGCGTTAGGTCGTTTCAAACAGTCGCATACTTTCTTACAATTGTGTTTCTATTTCTGACGCTGAATCATGGTAAGTACCTCATCAATGGCCGGTATTCATAGTCGGATCTTCTATTTAAGACCGTCTTAAGTACAATCTTAAGATGTCATGAACCAATCACAGAGCCGTATTAGCATCTTAAGACATTACTTATAAGACGGCCTTGAAATAAGATTCGACTATGAATACGGGCCTATATTGCGTTAAATGAAGAAAACTTGCTTGAATGAATCATTTATATAGTTCAACCAAAAAAATAGTTGTAATAAAAAGTTGAAATTCTTATAAAACGATTATAGATGTTTCGTATATAAGCAAGATCACTATTATAATCTTCTTATAAGAATTTCAACTTTTCATTGCAACTTATTTTATTTTATAATTCAATTTATTTATTCTTTTTATTTCAATTTCTTGGTTGAACTATGTAAATGATTTATTCAAGCAAGTTTCCTTCGCTTAACACAATAAAATCTTATTTCAAGATTTCCACATTAAAACTAAAGATATTTTCAAATATTCTTTTTTTTCTATGTTATAAGTTTTTAACAAATTAATTTAACGAATTGTCTGCTCAAATTGACTTGAAATATGATCATCGGACAGTTATAGCGTATCCGACTTTGACTTCGTGGGATATACGTTTCGGTCGCGTAGGCAATCGATCTCCGCGCCGGGACTTGCACAGCGGGTAGACAAGTTTACATCGCTACGCAACGGCCGGCGTGTCCTGTAAAGTGTATCGTCGAGTACGTAACAGGAAGTAACGCGGCGCGAATATTAACGAGCGGGCGCGCACCACGAAAGCGTTTGCGGCTCGCTCTCCGCGCTGCACACGCGCGCCTTCGCATTTTGCAACACGTGCAATATGCGCGCGCGTCCGATATTCTCGCATCGCATCAGCCTCGACAGCGTTTCGCGGAACGGACGCAAACAATACATACAACGCTTCGCCTCGCATCACATTCGGAAGTCGCAAAAATTTCAAGTTTTTAAGGCGAGAAATGTAAAGGAATTCCGCATTTGAGAATAGAGTAAACACTGCAATGTTTTACAAAACAAGATACATCTTATTGCCTTTCTTGTAATTTTGGAGTCTGGGATAAAGCAACTTGTATATTTTAAGACAATAGGCCTGATATTTTCAGCTGAATTTCTTATATGGTTCATCTCTTCTCTTTTCCTTTCCTGTTGGGGAGATAAAGAGAAAAGATGAATCATGCAAGAAATTCAGCTAAAAAGAACAGGCCTAATATAAGTATTGCTTTGAAAACAAATGGCTTAATAATTGGTCATCCAAAACTTGGATGGCACAGGTGTTATATAATACTATATATTACATTATAATATACATTATAATATTATATAAATACTATAATAATGTTATATAATAGTAGAAAGATTTTCAAACTGTCTTAATCGTGTTTATAACGTTTATAATTAGGGCAGATACCAAAATAGTTATATAAAACAAAATAAATCTTTAATATAAAATCTTAACAGGATAGTACAATACCTTTTCAGGGAACATCACAATATCTAAATTGCTTAAAATACTCTTAAGAGAGATGTGATAGACAAATCTGATGAAAGGTGAAGACCATAAGTAAGCAAAAAATATAATTGCATGGTATGCACATTATTTTCACCTTAGACCACATGGTTTTTTTATGTACAATCGTTACATATGCAAAACACCGTGGATTTGAGTTATTCCTCAGCTGCGCTTAAATTTGTCTTGGAAGGGCGGCAGGTCAAAGATCCTGGCCGTGCCAAGGAGCACCAGTACTGAAAACAAAATTACGTTTGAATAAGATTCGTCAATGTTAATGTCCATTTCTACAAATACAGTTTAACTTTAATCTTGGTTTAATTTTTACCTTTTTTTTTTAGTTGTAAAAATTAGAAAGAGATAAAAGTAAGTTGAACCGAGATTAAAGTAATCTACATTGAAAGAAATGGACATAAGTAAATTAAATTTACGCCGAGCACAGGGTGCGGGCGCTCCGCGGCAATATTCTGCTTTCTATGAAGCAGAGCAAAACCGATAATGTGACACGCTTGCTCGAATCGACGTACCAGAGGCGACCGAGTACATTGCTGCCTTTCCTACTTGCTTCTGATACTGTTTAGAGTGATGACATACGTATAAACCGGCAGCGACGAGGCCACCGCCGCTCAGCAGTCTGCACTCGAGACAATCGCGGTTCCTGTTGCTGATCATACTGTTCACCGTGTGTACGTTCGTCATGTCTCGATCTTCGACGCGGTTGCGGTTTACGAAAATGCCGCATACGGCTGATACGGCAAAGAAAATTTCCAAAGAGGTTAGAAACCGAATCGTTCGTATATATAGGACACTTGTCAGTTGTCAATTATTCAACCATCGACGTAATTATATATATACCTAGTAACGAAAAATCACTAAACTCGGACACGAAGAGAATCATGCCTTCTCGATTCATTTTGGAACGCATTGGAGTACAACATCTCTAGGTAAAGTCACTAGAGATTTATAATCAATGCGTTCCAGAATGCATCGATTTATAATCTAGTGACTTTACATATAGGGATTTTCTGGAAATAATTTTTAACAAATGCGTTCCGGAATTCGTCAAAAAGAGCGTTCGACGTTGACTGCGCATCTCTTTATATTTCGTTATTTTATGCCTCAATTTTTACGACCGAACCGGAAGTCACATGTGCAGGACTATGCGAGACCTACCCGGCTTCCGGTCTGTACGCGTTCTCCTCCTTCTTCGTTCTACATACCGTTGAGTGTATTGCTCGCAGATAGTCGGTAACTTAAAAAGTTAAAATATAAGTGCAGAGAGAAGGATTGAAGACGATTACGTACGGAAATAATGGCGGCAACAATGAGGTGTCTTATGAGGTTCAATGTAGGACTGGCAAGCAATAACCTTCTGAAGAATAGCTTGCTGAGCTGTACGTAATATTCGACTTAACCTCACATCGCTCCTGCTCGCGGCGATTCGATTATCACTCGCGATTACACGTCGTTAAGTACATATATTGGTGTACGCGATCATAATTTTCAGTTAATGCACACTTCAGGAAATATATCGTCAGCACGTGTTATATATCCGAAAAGAATTTAGCAAGAATGTAATTTAGATAATTTTTATGTCCATTTCTTTATTCTCGGTTTAACTTTTCTCATCTTTTTCTAATTCTCAGAACTAGTAAAGGATAAAGAGTAAATTAAACCGAGATTAAAGTTAATCTAAATTGATGGAAAAATGGACATTAATAAATATTTTTGAACGTTTAAAACAGTAGTTTTTTTTTCATATATCTATATATATTGATATATACATCTTTTTATTTTGCAGCTTGCAGATTTTTGTATTCGGACACCAGCATGGGTCTGCAAGGCTATGAAAATGCACGATTAAACTTTCGCAATCAGTTCTTAAATGTGGAGAATACATTCCGTACCAAGATGGAGGAGGTGTGCAATGCGGACTCTAGTATGATCTTCACCGAAGATCTGAAGTCCATGTTGCATCTAGCTCAGAAGAAACCCGAAGACATTGAACTGCTTGTCAAGATGCTGACTAAATTTAACAATCAAACCAAGGAGATGAGATTTGGTACATTTATCTTCGGTCCTGTGGTGATGCGCACCTTCTATTACCTGGACGAACCAGATCTCGCGTTCACCGCTTTCAAGGATCCCAAGTTCGAGAGTTTCTTCGATCAATTGGTCAGTTACCAGATTCTCTTGTCTCTGTTGTACAAGCATGGAAAGTACGCGGAAATGAGAGAGGTGTATGACATAATTAAGAACAGACGCATAGACACAGGATATCCCAGGAATTCTTTAATATTAGTTATGGCTGCCTGTTACAAGGAGGTAATATTTCGGCAAGAGCGATTGAGAATTTTAATTTTAATAAGGACTCTGCATAATTATTCTTAATGCTTCTAGAATACACCGGAGACGTTGGAGTATGGCTTGAAACTCTGGAAAGAGATCGACGAAAAAGGATTCGTGGTTATGCGTAGAGCCACCTCGTTTTTAGCAGCTCTAGCCATTAAGCAGAATTTGCCTCATATAGCTATAGAAATTTTAAGTTCAATAAAAGAAGCCCGATATATCCATGTAAGATGTTTGAAGGTTGCAGCTTACACAGATTTGAAGAGATTTACTGAGATAGTGCCCATACTGAGAGCATCGTTGGAGCACGATAGACCGAATGCTCATAAAGAATGTTATTTTAAAGATGTGGTACGTATCCAGTTCATAAAGTCCTCATTTAGTGACGTCACACATGCGCACGTTGTCACATTTTATTTGCATTATATCTTCAGATTGATAAGCTGGAAGAAGCTATGGCAAAGGAGAGCATCCCTGAGGACTTTGAACTTTACAAATTGATTACTTTATTGAAGAAGGATGATCACATCCTACCTGAGGTAAGTTCTGCCACAACAAATCATTCCTATATTTATTATTGATTATTATTACCAATTCATCGTGTCACATACCGAAAATTCATTTTATATTAGTCTATTTTTTACACTATTATTTTTGTACAATCAAAGAATTTCTATGTGCATGTGAAATTGGCCTGGCAAATTAAGTATCGTCCAATATCTATTAAAATAAAGGAATTGAATGACAATCATACTTTTTGCAGAATTTTGAAGATAGTCTTTGCGCGGAAATACGGATTGATAGATCGAGAATGAGGAAATTTGGCACAATGTCGGAAGACGGTGGATCCAATTTTCAAGATGGTAGATCCAATTTTCAAGACGGTAGATCCAATTTTTCACAGCGACAGCGAACGTTTACGCGTGCTAATAGTAGGCCAGCATTGCGTGATCTTTTGTAAGTATGTTTATAGAAACGTGTTCATACGAAAGTTGTAGAACGTGTCTCGATATAACTGATGCGATTATTTTATCCGAGACAAGTTTAAGATTAAACCAATGAATAAATAAACATTTGTTTCGACTAATAACGGACGAATTCATATTTGTTCTTATTAAATGATTAATAATTAATGCACCTTCTTCCATGCACCTTTCTACAAGTTGATACAGTTTTTAATAAGATTCAATAAGAAACTTATAAAATTACTCCAAAAATAGTATTTAGTTAATTTAAATTTATTAAACTTTTTACAATAAACCATAATAAAATTGTCTGATTCACACAAACTGCGAAACTTTGTTAACTTAAATATTATCGAGTTTTCTCTCATTATGAAATAACCATTGCGACATATTTTCAGAAGTTTGAAATTGTGATTTCATTACTGATATTAGTGACAATATCCACTGATTATTAATTGGAGTGCAATCATTATTTCTGTAAACAAAATACATAACTCAATAGTTAAAGACAAGATTAATATATCATTTCCATAGTACCAACCTGGATAAAAGAGCTGCAACGAAATTAGCCCAGCTCTCAACATTGCTGGGATATGTAAATATATTTTTTTGAGCTTGTCTAAGACCCTCTTTCGTGCCGAAGTGACTGTACGCTGATGCGCAAGCAACGTATACGATATCAGTCATAGACGTATTTCTGCTTAGCGTCAACGCCGTTGCAGCACATTTACGGAAAATATCCAGATTTTTGTCCAACAGTAAAAGTCGAACTAGGCGTACCCAATATCTAACATCGTCTACAATATTTGACATATTCATTGTAAAGAATAAACTTGTAGGTCATTTAATAATATATGATAACGTTAATGTTACTTACTAGGATGCCTGAAAATAGCTTTGGCGAGTATTCGTATAGCTTGAGTAAGATTTCCTTGAATAACTTGATGGTATGCTGACAGTATGATGACGTGATAACCATATTCGTAGTGATTTTCATATAATTTCAATTCGTTTAGTACCAAAGAAGTCAAATTGACGTCGTCATGTAAAATTCCTAATGCGGCAGTCGCTAAGAAACCAGTTACAATAGGCGGTTCTATTTGTATACATTGGAATAGCAGGGTCTTGACAGCATCTGCCCCTTGGAACATGTAAGCGATCGCGGCCATCGCGCACAGGATATTCGCTTTATCCGCACTAGTGTCTGCTAGCCAATGTAAAGCTGCTTCATATGTATTGTACGATTCTTCGTACTGCTTGGCTAAAATAAAATATATACATATATAAATTTAAGTATGTAATTTTTTAAAATTTCCATGACTTCATATGAGAGTATCTGACTTATAGTTGATGGATTTCGATCTTAACAGGTTTTATCTCAGTTTTATAAGAAATTGTGATTAGAGAATCGAAAGTTATAAGTAGTATGAAATGAATGATAACCCATCTTGAAAATTTATATTTCAATAATATAAAAATAATTTCTAAGATTTCTATACCTTTGAATAAGGATAATGCAAGATGGCACTGAGAATTGAAATTTGCACATTTTACTTGTTTACACAATACCACTGCTTTTTCGTACTTTCCGATTTGAATCAGGATGCGTGCTAAGTTTATGGATATCTTATCTCTTTCTTCGTCCTCGCTCAGTTTTAAAGCTGTAGCAAATTGCTTAGCCGCCGTGTTGTATAATTTCAGCCGTTCTAATAATAAACCATGGGTGTTTAGGGCGTAAACATCATACGGCTCGCGTTCTGAAAAAATATCGAAAATTTGCCTTATAAAGTACGAAGAGAGTATCACCAGGCTGATAACATTATCTGCTAACCTAAATACCAAGTGAGAACATCAGATGCTGCAGGTATCGCGTGCATTTTCTCGATAACATAAATTGACAGTGGATCTTTCTTCATTGCGGGACTCAGGAGAACAGTAAGTACCCAATGAGCATAGCCTAAGGCCGCTTGATTGTGATAACCAAGTTGCGTCGAATGCCGAAATAGATCCATCGCTTCCTTCCTCAGGATCTTCTCCGCGATTAATGCTTGTCCGACCCAGCTATTCACGTAACTAGGGTCCGCACGTTGCGCTCGAGAAAATGCTTCATTCGCTTTATAGATATCTCCTAAATATCAGCAACATATCAAATAATTGTCACAAAAAATGCGTATATTTTTAATAAAAGTTAAAAAAGTAATTATCTTTAGGATACCTAAATGCAAGTATAATGTTCCCAAATTGTTCCAAGCTACTGCATTGTTCGACTCTCTGTCGATCGCCATAACGAAACAATGTTGAGCCAGAGCATAATTTTTTATATACACTGACATACAAATAACACCCAGAATATTCCAATGTAGCCACGATTGCGGGCAGAGTTTAACGGCATGTTTCGCAGCCTCGTAGCACTTAACCGCCACATCGTTCTTATTGACTGTACTATCGCGATTTAGTTGCGTCAAATAACAGCACGTTAAATCGTGCCATAATGATGCAGAATTTTGTATGGATATTATCCGACTAAAATACCTGAAAATAAGATAATTTATCGATAAAGTTAGATTTTATAACGTAAAAATAATACAAAATATTAATAAAATCTCATTACAATATTCAATAAATAAGGATTTGATACATGCAATCTGTTGTATATTAATAATTGCGTTTAATTAATATTAGTCTCATCTTTCAACACGGTCACATTAGAAAATAGTTTAAAAATAATTCCTTTTTTTTACCCTATTGACAACATGAGTATCTCGTCTCCTTTAATATTCACATATTTTTCGGTACTGTCGCAATTCATCGTCGCCAAAGAAAAAGCCTCTGGCTTAATCCTTAAATAGCAATACTTTTCTGGCAGAGTGACTATTCTATAACACACATCGCCCAGCAATTTGTAATTGCAAAGCAGATCATTACGTATCATAATAACATCTACCAGACTGTCTGCCGCTTGTTGTAGATTTTCCCTCGCGCGACATAGAAATTGTTTTGCGATATTTTCCCTTGCCAGACCTAAACACGCTTGTGCCAGACCTTTCAATGCAAGAATATGCCGTTCATCGTTCTGTAATATACTCTCGAAGTCTTCTTTGGCTTCTTTATGTTGACCAATGAGCTAGAGAAAAGATTTTACATGAATATTACGTTATCTATACTTTCATAAATTTTACTTACTAGTTTGATATTTGCGAGTTGTATCATGGGATACAAGGATCCTGGACTCAGCTGCAACGCGCGTTGATACGATTTCAGTGCCGATGTGTGAGCACCACGTGCTAAGTATGCATCCGCCAGAGATTCCCAGCTGTGACTGTACAAAGTGCAAACTTATGACAAAGAATATCATTGCGCTCTGTAACACAACAAAACAATAGCGAGTTATATTGTACTTGTCATTAGGATCGGCTCTGATCACATGCTGTAATGCCGTGATAGCTTGCCCCGCGTCGCCCTGATCCAAGTAATGCAAACCCAGTTGGAGCCAAGCCCATCTCGGCCCAGTACCTTGCGCAGTTACTTTTTGTAACAGTTGTATATTTGCATCCTAAACAACGATATTATAATATTAGTATTGGTCGGAACAGTCACATATAAATTGTGTTTTAAAAGAAAATAGAAGACATAATCGTATGATGCTTACGGTATTCTTGAGGAGACGATAAGCTGTGCTCAGTCCGATACCAGCTTCCTCGGAATTCGGGTTGATTTGCAACGCGGAGTGATAACATCTTCTTGAACGTTCTATATCGTTACTATGTTCACGATAATAATGTCCTAAGTAAATCGTGCATTCCCAATTATTGCGATCCGCTTGGACGCCATTTAAGAATGCCATCAGACTGTGGTTGTAGTCTCCCATATCCCAATATATTTTACCAAACAGCAACCAAGCTTCAGAATTTTCTAAAGCTAGCTCGAGAGTGTTAATTGCTTCCTCGTACTGTTTGTGCTCTTTTAGATGCAACGCTTTGAGAATAAAAGCTTGGAGCTTAGTTTCCTCCTGAGATTCCAAGTTGTTTAATATAACAGTAGCATCCGGTTCGTCCAGTAATATACTTGTGCGTGCATGGATAACTTGCAATTGTACGGAAGGCTCGGTGCTTAACAGCTGAATACAAATTTATTATACATTAATAAATATCGAGAAAGATTTATAACGTTTGTGTTAAATAATACTCACCTCTTCGCACATCTGACGCGCTTCCACCAATTTTTGTTTGTTACTACTTCTGCTTATTGCTTCAAGTAACCTCAACTTGATTCCATGTTCAAATTTGTCCTTTAAATAGGGTTTTATCAATTGTAGCGCTTTTCTGGAAGCATTCTCAGTTTCTTCCCAGCAGTAAAGCTTATAATGTACTTGGCTCAGCATTAACCAAGCATAAAACGATTGCGCATTTAACGAGACTACTTGTTTCAAACAATCGCGTGAATCGATTAACTCATCTGTTCTCTTTAAATATGCTGCTTTCGCAATGAGTGCAACGTCGGAATTTGTATTCAGCTTGAAAAGTGACTCATAAAACTGAGTTATGTCGATCTCAAGCTCATTTTCACACAATGCGTTTTCGTAATAGATACGGCACAACCATTCTATTGTACAAAGAAACTAATTGTTATCATGTGAGAGTATAACAATGCATTAAAAATTTCAATAAAAGTTGAGACAATTTACCTAGAGGACAAGCATCCTGTGGGAATTGAATATGCATGTCTTCAGCGGCTGTTATCAACGTTGTAAACTTATTTGAATCATACAGCAGTTTTAAATATTTCCTGTAATACTCTTGTCTATTCACTAGATCTACGTCTTTTATTACAGACGCTAACACACTTTCATAAAGCTCCTGATGCTTGTTTATCCTATTATTAGGATACTCCGATAAAACCCACACTAGGGTCTTGTCGATCAGATTAATTTTCTCTTTGGTAGAAACCTCTCGTAATGTGCTCAATGTGTTCAACGCTTCAGACAATATGTCATCATTCTTGATACGCAGGACAATCTCAGAAATTTTATTCACGAAATGCGTGAACTTGGGAGAGTCGCTGAAATACAGAAGTTTACTTCTTTCTCTAATTCTTATATAGTTTAAGAGGCTGATTCTGTAACTCTTAATGACAGTATCGTTATTGTTATATTTGTGTTGCGCAGATATATTATATATCGTAAAAAAGATGCGCAATAATATAACAATAACAATATTAACAATACTAGGTCTATTAATTGTAAACCAAATCCCTTCCTGGCTAATTTTTTGTAAAGCAGAAGTAAATAAATTCTATTCTATTAACAATACTAGTTTTCTAATGTTGGGGGAAAAATATGTATGTTTATACATACAGAAATAATAATAATAAGCTACTAAAATCTAAGCTCAGACTGTAATGGCTAGTTTATTCTATATTGATTGAATAACAATACTGTCATTAGAGTTATAGAATAGGGGATACAAGAGGCTCTGAGAATTACGATATCCTACCTATCTAACTGCAACAGTTTGCAATAGGCTAAAGCCAACTTTCCCCAGTTGTCGTGATCCTGTGGAGCTTTCTCGTAATGCGCCGCTAATCCTTGCCAGGCCAGCGGATTATTCGGTTGCACATCCACGGCCTTTTGAAGGACCAAGGACACCTGCGATTTAAATTCCTCCACCTCTTGCATGGAACGAGCTAACAGAACCAACGCCGCGTAACTGCTCTTGTCCTTCTTCAAAACTTTCTTGCATTTCTTCATAACTTCCAGATATTCATTCTGCTTGAAGGACTCGCGGGCCTCCTTCAACAGGATCTTTACGTCGTCCGACATTTTGCTCTTTAATGAGATTAAAAGAATAAAACGAACGTATTGTAGATTTTATAAATGTTTCGACCTCGACATTTCGCAGTCCGTACAATTTATTGTTGTGGTGAATGTCACGTAATCCTGAAAACAATTTATAAAATTACAACGAAAACACATTACGGGCCTTGTTCTCATTCCAACCGTAAACTCCGTAAACTTTTCAGAATAGCCAACTTTACCTTAACCTTGTGTCCACGCCATGCTGGGAATCGCTCCGAGATCGCGGACGGAGAAAGAATTGACCAATCACATTTCAAGAATTCGGCCAATTGACCAATGCGGTTGGTTAATTCTTTCTCCGTCCAAGATGGCGAGATCTCGGAGCGATTTTCGAGATTTCGACCAGTTTCGACTGCATGAAAACACGGCTTGCGAGCGCGCGCGACAGAGAAAACGCTCGCGTGTGCACGCATACGTGTGCGGTGTGCGTGTATAATGTACCTGCCGTGCGAAGTGCAAACGTAGGGGACTAGTCCGGACTCGGGAGGTTCGGTTCGGAGGTAAAAAGCTGGTAGAGCCGCCGAGGAGGCCGTCCAATGGATTTTCCCTGTTCGCCGTGTTTACGCCCGTCGCTCGTCTGCCCTTCGACGTCCGCGCTGCTCTAGGTTCTCGGCCACTCACCTCCGTCGCATCGGCCGCGTTATCGTTCGTGTTTCTAACCTAAAGATCATCCCCCACCGCACGCGAGAGAGATGAATGCCATGCCACTTTGATAGTGGCATCACGTTGTCGCCGACAGCATCACCGACACACGCACCGGGATCCCACGCAGCCCCCTCGTCGCATCGGAGGACCGTCGTCGTCGTCGTCGATCGACCGTTGAGAGGCCGACGATCGGGAAACGGCGCCCGTCCTAAGTATAGACTCCCCCGTTTTTGTACAACGCAGCTTCTCGTGTAGTTTAATATTCCTTTCCTTGTGTCGCACACGCAGTCTATTGTCGCGAATCCGCGTCTCGCGTCGTTCGTGCGGATTCACGCGGGGTGTGGCCGTGTGGCTGTCCGCTCGTGGTGGTTTCATTGCACACCGTTGTCGTTCGATTGCGATATTTTAGGCTATGTCGGGCCGCGATCGTCACGACCGCACCGACCGCACGTCTACGGCGCGAAGGATTCGAGGTTAGGTTAAATCCTCGCGGTGAGACGGCGACAATCGGTCGCTCGACGGACTTCAACCCGTGAGTTTCGTCCCTTTTTTCCTTTTTTTATTTTTTTTTTTTTCTCGACAGCCTACGGAGTTCCGTGCGATCTCTCGCGACGCGACGAGACAGCGTTAGATTCGCATGTTAAAAATGTTAAAATTGTGATTTATTTGTGTGCAAAAGGAACGCAGATAAAATCGGAGATATTGGGATTAGAGACAGTAGCGATTTGTCCGTCAGTTGTGCTAAGGGCTGATTTCTGTGTTATTTTAGGTACAGTTACTATACCCATAAATCCATTACTACGTATAGTAATGTCTGTCCCTCCTTCATCCTCCAACAATATATCTGACAATAATAAGCTAGGCGGTGCCAGTCCTAGTCCGATTGAGGGTATCGAGGGAGTTCCAGGGCCGAGTTCCTTGGACCCTATGCATTCGGGTTTGCCACTAGACGAGGAATCCGAGGATTATGGAGATGATGAGGAGGAGGGTGATGAAGAAAGCAGCGGAGAAAGTGAGGTAAGCCAGCACCAGTTTTATTTTAGTAATAATTGAAAGCAGCAACTGCTCTTCTAAGCTTTACCTTCGTTGTAAATGAGATAAACAATGATTCCATTTCTTTGTATTAAACTTATGGCTGCAGTTTTTTTTAGAAATATTCTTATAATTAACGTTTTGCTATGTTCCAGATTAGCTTATGCCAGATTAGCGACAGTGGATTGTTTTGCGACACTGAATGTACAGGAGAAGTCGAGAGCAACAATTGTCAGTCACCTGTGTCACACTCTCGAGCGTTACCTCTTCTCTCTGAACAGGTTGAGAGTCCAGTATCGCATAACTGTGTGCCATCGGACGCTGTCCAACCTCAGAGAAAGCGAAAAAGTGAAACAGAGTATTGCCTACCTTGTAAAAAGCTTAACCCAGAAGAAAAGTCTCATACAATGTGAGCGTTATATCTTATATTGCTTGTTACATAGAAATTGTAGTTATGTATGGATTTTAATACTTCTCTTCTGCTTTAGGACTGCGAGAAAGCTAGATGATAAAGGTAAACACGTGAGATGTGTTATTCCTACTAAGGACAATCCTCCTCCGGAAATGAGTAGTTGGCTTTTACAATTTCAGGTATCTATATAGCCTTGATACACGGACCTACACGGATTCCTATACGGACAGAAAAATGCAGTTGCTTCATTAAACGTCGACGGGCTGCCACAAACATAAACAGTTAATTCAATTGGATATTATTTGATCCAAATATTTGGATTATTAAAACAACTATCTGATGTTTTCGTTCAAATAATATCCAATTGAATTAACTGTTTATGTTTGTGGCAGCCCGTGACGTCGACGTTTAATAAAGCAACTTTTTTTCCGTACAATAAATATTATCAAGAGTTGCGATAGCGTTTTGCGCCAAGTTTACGCGCAGCAAAGTCGCGTAGACAATAGTAACAAAAAAATCATGTTGACAGAACTAGAGAAAACATATAATTATTTATATTTGATTATATTATTTATTATATTTGATAGAGCTTTTTAAAAGCAATGAAAAAAACGATACCTGTTGCAGAGATGGTCAAACGCGGAAAGGATGTTAGCGATAGACGAACTAATAGAGAGATGCGAGCCCACGCAGGTGCGTCACATGATGCAGGTGATAGAGCCGCAGTTTCAGCGAGATTTCATATCGCTGCTGCCGAAAGAGTTGGCATTGTCGGTACTGGCCTTCCTGGAGCCGAAGGATCTCCTGAGGGCGGCACAGACCTGCCGGAACTGGCGATTCCTAGCCGATGACAATCTCCTCTGGAAAGAGAAGTGCAAAGTGGCTGGTATAGAGGACTTGAAAGACCTACCACCGCCGAAACGAAAGAACTGTCGGACCGGCAGCCATAATTCGTCGCCGTGGAAGCAGGCTTACATGCGGCAACACAATATTAAAATGAATTGGAGAACGAAGCCGATCCGCACTCCGAAAGTGTTGAAAGGCCACGACGACCACGTTATTACATGTCTACAGTTCTCCGGTAACCGGATAGTTAGTGGTTCTGATGACAATACTCTCAAAGTATGGTCCGCTGTTACGGGCAAGGTAAACTAAATGGCAAATGCGTAAAAATAACGGGATTTAGCCGTTATGAACGAGAGATAGAGAAGATTATGTGTATCTTGTGTTTTTTCTCGATGTTTCAGTGCTTACGGACATTGGTTGGGCACACTGGGGGCGTGTGGTCTTCGCAGATGTCCGGCACGATTGTTATCAGTGGCAGTACGGATCGTACTTTGAAAGTGTGGAACGCGGAGACTGGCCAGTGCATTCATACATTATACGGTCACACGTCGACGGTTAGGTGTATGCATCTGCACGGTAACAAGGTCGTCAGTGGTAGTAGAGACGCAACGTTAAGAGTGTGGCAGGTGGACACAGGGGAGTGCTTACATGTGCTCGTGGGGCATTTAGCGGCGGTCAGATGTGTGCAATATGACGGAAAGTTGGTGGTCAGTGGTGCCTATGACTATATGGTCAAAGTTTGGAATCCGGAACGTGAGGAGTGCCTTCATACCTTACAAGGACATACTAATCGCGTTTATTCCCTCCAGGTAAGTGCACCGTACTCTTTAGATCGCTTTTGATCTCTCTTATCTCTCTCTCTCGACATTGCTAAGTGTCCGTTTGCCGTTTCCCTCTCGTTAGTTCGACGGTGTGCACGTTGTTAGCGGATCATTGGACACGAGTATAAGAGTGTGGGAGGTAGAAACAGGTGCTTGTAGACATACTCTGATGGGACATCAATCTCTCACTTCGGGAATGGAATTGCGCAATAATATCTTAGTGTCGGGCAACGCTGATTCCACGGTTAAAGTATGGGATATTGTTAGCGGTCACTGCCTTCAAACTCTCTCCGGTCCGAACAAACATCAATCAGCGGTCACTTGCCTTCAGTTCAATAGCCATTTTGTGATTACGTCCTCTGATGATGGTACAGTAAAGCTCTGGGATGTTAAGACTGGTTAGTATATATTCTCTTTATCGCCGCTTATCCAGAATTTCTGTGATCAGAAATTCTTGCTTGTCGATACTGTCGATCGTCAAGAACAACTTGTGTTGTGTGTTCGCAGGTGATTTCATTAGGAATCTAGTTGCTCTGGAAAGTGGGGGTAGCGGCGGTGTTGTGTGGAGGATTCGAGCGAGTGATACGAAACTAGTATGTGCAGTAGGTAGTCGTAACGGTACCGAGGAGACGAAACTGCTTGTCCTCGATTTCGACGTTGAGGTAAAATAGTGAGATCCACCCACGTGGACCCAATCGCCCTCTTTGTACGACTTCTGTACATATTTTCTCAACTAAGTAGTCTTAAAAACTAATCTACGCTGTACAATGATTTATGTATTACATAGTGTGATTGTGATAAGACTGTGTACGTGCCGTAAAAAAATCGGGCAAAGTTCTTACAGGGGGAGGAGCGGGAAGGGGAGGGAAAAAAAATAGAAAAGGGAACACGAGAGTAGCGAATGAATCCAGGTGGATTACAGTGCCCGTCGAAAAATTACAATTATATCGTTTTTGTCGGAGCGCACGCGCGTTGTTGTGTACAAACGTAAGATTTGTAAGACTCGTAAACTTACGGGAAGGAGGGAGGGATGGAGGGAGGGGGGGGGGGGGGGCGAAAATACGAGGAGCTTATCAGTGTACTTCTGAATTTTCGCTGTTATTAACGATTCAGTGGAATCATCGACGACGCAAAAGTATAGCAAACATCCCTAACGAGATTCATTGTAAGTATAACAGGTTTATTATGTGGGCATTTAGGAGCATTTGTCAACGGTGGCAGACGAAAACGAGGCGACTGAGACGTACTGAAACTGCGAGAGGCAAAATGACATTAATCGAAGAATCTCATACCTCCTGGGGCAAACGAGAAAAAACTATCGACAACAGTTCCGACACGTCATTCGTCAATCGGATCATACAGATCTCTCTACGAGAAACGAACGTTTGTGTAATTTGCCGGCCGATTCGTCAAACTGATTTTAACTGTCAGCTTCGATATTTTCCTGATCATGTAACTTCGGACTTTACTTGCCTATATAAACATCGATCTGGTTAAGAACAAATATTTTTATAAACATTTACAATTAAGCTAGTATTTCCATACAGTTGACGTTTATTGAAGGATAATAAGGATCTTTTCGGCAATTGAAGCAAAATTATTCAAACTAAAAAAGCTTTTTTTCTTGCAGTAAAAGATCTATTTCCAATGTCGCATGCGTTTCACTCCGTCGTGGTGCAATATACAAATATAGCGCACTTGTCGCGTTGCAATACAGATTTACAGAATGATGAACCAATAATACAAGCTTACACAGAGCAGAACAATACGTCTTCGTTTTTTCATGATTAAATATTAATAGCTGTCTTCCCATATTCACTTTCAGTAAATCATTAAAAATTTATAGCTATGTCACATATACTATAAATTTTCAGTACTGAAAGTGAATATAGGAACACAGCCTTAATCTCGTCAATATTGAGTGGATTTGCTAAAGGGAGAATATTTGTATTAGCCAGATCTTTACATTTAGTGCGAATCGTACGATGAAGACTTAGAACATCATCAGTTGTCAATGATGAATTTTATATGGATTCTACTGAATCATGTCATGAACGACATTATCGGATATTGCAATCTGTGCAAATGCATCTTTATTATTGGACCTAGGTTAGACTAGGTGTCGTGTTTATTTGTATATTGCTCAATAGTTTATGTTATAAGAATGTGTTACCTGTTGTATCATTTTTTTTTAAATAAGAAATAGAAAAAAAAAAAGATGTTGCTGCATATTTTAGATTGTTTTTCCTTTTTTAAAAATTTATTACAACTGTACATGTTCTTGTGCTAAGAAACATATTTTGTACAAAATAAATATTCGATTTCGACCTCTTTCTACACAGCTGTGAGTGTTATCTCGCCATACTGTATGTATATAATCAAACGTGAAAAGCGCATTCTCATTTCATCATCTTGCTTGCGTTCGATCAAATAAATAAAGTCAGTCTTGTTTTACAGTCTTCTTCCAAAAAAAGAAGGCCTATAGATGCCATTAAAGGTTTGTACTTTATGGCACAAGGTATAAATATGGGTGTGCTATGTTTCGATAATGATGATAAGCGTACAGCCGTCGCACGTCACTGGAAACTTAGTGTTCTTCTTCCCAAGAGCTTTTCGGTCGACAAGGTAATTTTCGCCGCACCTGCAGCGGTAGAACAACGTCCCGTCGAGAGCGGATTCCTCGAGGTCGTTCGGTGAGAGACACGCGTACACGACATAGTCTTCTTCCTCTAACTGCTCCTGCTTGCAGGCCGCGTCGTACTCCCTCCTGGACCGTGGATGTCCGAGTGTCCGCCAGGCTTCCTTGACGTCGTGAAACTCCTGGATGTCCGCGCCGCCGTTCTTATCGGGATGAAACTGCAGTAAGCGTCGACGGTAAGCGCGCTTGACCTCCTCCTGAGTGGAATCCACACTGCAGCCGAGCACCTCGTAGTAATTTAACTGCATTTTCACGAACGTCTCAGGCTGGTGCATCACTCTTCAGCGGCTAACCTATATGTGATATGTCCACAGACTCCACACCACATGGTCTATTCCTCTATTCCGAATTGGTTCGAATTTCCGATTCCGAGATTTTCACTAGCTATTTCAGCTGCTAGGGAAATTGTAGTTTTAAAATAGACACTGCGCATGACATCGATTGGTGTACCGCGATTTATAAAAGTGTATCAATAATTTGAAAGCTCTTTAAACATAAGATGACATAAAGGCGTGAACCTTACAATAGCAATAACGATTAAACAAATCTGTACTAATATCTATTTATAAAATCAGCTACGATTTTATCTGCTGAGAAGTTTCACAATTTTTACTAGACATAACTTTTAGAGCAATAGAATGAGAACTAACGAGGATCGAAATTATGTTAGAAATTAAGGCTCCTGCTGGCTCGATTGTTAAGTCCACGTTGACAGCACACACAGCGTCTGGCGAAATTGTAAACTAAAGGGCGTGAAAAATAATGTTAAAAAGCTAAATTATTTTTGCGACGTACAGCGTTATTTTGTACGTTTTAGTGCAGTTTTTATATTTAAAAAAATAATTGTCGTTATGGTAAAATATACCGAAGACTCCGACTTTGTTATAATTTAATATGTGAGAGCAAATATTTATTTTTCAACTCGGCAACTGTCAAACGGCTTGTTTTCGGTTTTTAATTAGGCACAATTAAATTCTACATATGTGGATTACTCAAACAAAAGGGGAGTTTTTGGTCTATCTTACAAATCTATTTTATCTATTACAATAAACGCTTTCTTATTGAAAAACGTTTTTATTTTAATGTACGTTGCAAGAATTTTCATATTTTTCTCGCTTCTGACGTCATTAATCCAAGATAGCTGCAATGAGTGAGTAGGAGTTTGAAGAGACACTTGTTTATATCGTTAAAATTAAGAATCGATAAAGATATTTTATTGATTCACATCTCGGACTTTTTTTATCGTTTTAATACGCTTGTCACGGATAGATCTCGATTGCACTCGCGGACAATAACGCTGAGAAAAAGAGAAAGGGACAATGAGACAAATGTACTTTCAATCTTTTTTTTTTTACATTCAGTATTCAGTCGTCTAGATTTAATGATTGCGATAAACGTTGAAACCTGAAAATTGCCAGCGTCTCTCCATATTCGCGCCGATGCCGAACAATTCCTGTTTGAAGACCTGTGGAAAACGCTGCATTAAAACTTCAACTTCGTTCGGCTTAATGCCAGGCTCCATTTTCTGCAAGTAGGACCACAAATAATCCACACTCGCGCCGAACGGGTGGATGTGCAGAAACGTCGCTATAAGTCCTGCAACATGTTATATATTAGCACAAGTTAATATTATAAAATTGTCTTGGTCATTTTCTGTGAATTGTTTCTGAAATTTTTAATGTTACCGATAAGCTTGGCATCCTTCTGGGTCACTTGCACGAAACTGGAAGTAAGAATGTGTTGCTTCGGTGTGCGTGGCTCTTCGCTAATATCGTCATCCTTGTCGAGCGTGATAATCTCACTCTCCCTAGGCTCTTCCTTCTTCGTGGCGTTCAGCTTGACGGTCAAATCCTTGATCTTCTGATCGTCCTGCGCCTGCTGCTTACGCGACTGCAACAACTGATCCTGCATACCCTTCAGCGTTTGCTGCAACACCTTTATTTGCTTGTCCTTCCCCTCCAACTCGATTTTCGTTTCCGATTTTAAGAGATCCACCTGTGAAAATTTGTAAATTAAAAATTTTTCGAAAAGAGATTCTTCAAGGTGATCACCAAAATCAATTCGCCTTAATACACACTTCGTTCTTGTACGCTTCCAACTGGCATCTCAGACTGTCGTTCTCTTCTTTGAGACTCTGCAGTCTTTCAACGTCCTCTTGATTGCCGTCTAATTGATTGCGCGTTTTCTTACGTTGAGGCTCCTCCTCCGAGTCGGACACGTCCATCTCACCCTCGCCTTCAATCAAACTGTCTTCGAGCTGTACCGCTTTTATTTCCTGTCATTACGAATAGCAAACATTACAAGGTGCTCCAAACTGTGGCCGTCGCTTTCTCACACAAATGCATGCAGAGTATGTAATTTCCTATCTGCCGTTCAAACAACAGCACTTAATAAATACATCCCTAAATGTGGCTGGTTCTATTGTTTTTTTTTTTCTTTTCTCATTGATGTACAGTATTGATTTTTTTATGTACACGTAGTTTCGTACATTTCTGTAATTCAGAGTTTAGGCGCGATAGATACCACATACGATTTTGTCTCAGTTTTCATTACGGAAGTGTTTCTGGGATTTTTGTCTGTCTTTTTCAGAACGATTTGGGCTTACCTGATCATAAGAAGCAGATGCAGCTCTGAAGTACAGAAATAACAAGTATTGTATATCGAATGACGCTGTTCGAAAAAGAGTGAGGCAAATCCATGCTGGATAGTCTGTAGTTGCTTTTCGGATCCGAAAGTGCTAATCTCCTATTACCTTCTGTTCCATATGTTGTTCTTAATGTTGTGCGTGTTGCCGACAGAATTTATCTGCCATACGGCATTCCACGATAAAGGATCGAATTGTAACGCACGAAGAGAAGCGTGTGTCTGACCGATTTCTTTTTTTTTTATAGCAGGCGATTCGAACTCTTTTCTTTCAATTGTCACTTACCTGTGGTACCTTAGAAATACAATTTGCAAAACGAGCGTGTTTGGAGGTATCGTGCAAACGCGCAGAGGAGCATATTGCGACAGAGAAGATTTTGAGGATTGCTTTAAAGTTAAACGCAAGAGAAAGAGGAAGTATACAGAAGACACGCTACCAGCATGTGAGAGAGTGCGTTACATACATACCGAGGATTGTTTCTTCCACATCTCGATGTTCTTCCGCTGCGCCTTAGTGAAGTGATCCCAGACCTTCTTGTGGCTGGCCGCAGTAAAGACTCGTTCGATCTGACTGACTGTTGATGACATGTGGTCGCATGTTGCATACAAAAAAACACAACAAATCCTCCGTTGTATACCTTTTGCTTGAAACTGTATGCTCGGTAGTTTCGTCTATGCTTTTTAGTACTCATTACGTATACTCGTTATGCTTAACGTTTAGCTATGTTCATGATATTCCTCGAACGGGAATGGTATCTCGATCCTTCCTTTAATAATCCGAGCCTGTTTTTTGTACGTATATACATCAGCTACGGAGTCTCACGGAGTCTCACGTAGATTGTGCCGAGTGTTGGAGCGCATCTAATCTAAACGTAAAGTTGGTTTCACCAAACATTCCGCTCTCATTGTTCGCCTTTCCACCATACTGCGGATAATGTTACCCCGAAGACTTGCAATCCGCGGACTTCCTATGTCCAAGGACTATTTTGAACAGCAGCGAATACAATCTTGTACACTGTTAAACATTCGTCATATGATGCAGTACATTTACATGAACATTGATAAAGAGAATTATATAAAAGGTTTTGATCTGTAGTTCAAAATAATCTTTTAACAATGGATGCCCAGCCCATCACCCTTACTCCGTAGCATTGCCAAGCATGCAACTTTCAAGTACACTATGACTCTATGAGATAGAATTTGCGATAATATCGCCTTCGTTCATCGGTTTCGTTGGATCCTAAGTCCGAGAAGATAGGATTTTTTCACCCACCTTATCCTCTGCCTACTATTTCTGATCCTTCCTACCGAGCCGCTTCCAATCGTGCATTGACCACAAACAGAATTCATAGACGGATTCGCCATGATAAACTTGAGAGATTGCTAAAGTTAGTGACGAGACAGAAATACTTCGTCGTATGTATCAAGAGTAGGTTTTACATCAAGTGTATCACTTGATATGCAAAAGCCGGTTTTTGGAATATCGTAAGTCGAGATTGACCAAGCTTAACATTCGATTTGGCTTTGTACCTGATTACAATCGGTTGTCGTACCATGAATCATTATTCTTAATTATCACGTAACGATGTAACGTACCTTCGTAACTGGTATAAGAAAAATCTCTGCTTTTTATCGGAACTCAATACGTGGCACAAGGATTCGTCATACACACAGTGTGATACCGCTGTTGTTACTTTACGATTACGAACGGGATAATCACGATTTTTGTTGCGTTTACTATATCCAAATAAGGATTTCCTCTATTGGTTGTTGGGCCTATTTATGCCAGAGTGAACTTACCAGCCAATGCGGATTTTCTTAGCGCACACGAAATATGTACGATAGTATGGAGCTATCTTAGAGATAGAAAAATAAGAGAAAGCGTGTAAACGTACATTGTATGAGGAGTCCTTGCATTCTTCCTTTCATTAATTCTTTGGCCTTTTGCAGCTCCTCCTCGTAAGCGGCCTTCTCCGTCAGGAGCCGTCGCACGTGAGAGTTCGTTGATTGTATCATGGAGTAGAAGATATTGGCGTTACGTTTGATGCAGTCCCCTCGTTCCAGCCACGTTACAACAATCTACAATACACATTATGAAAACGGGATTATGGAAATACAGAGAAATTGGAAACTGGAAAGTAAAGTATTATCTATATTATATTGTATAATATAGATAATACTTCATTTCTAGTTTCCAATTACCTATATTATATATAATATAGATAATACTATTATATTATATATATGAAGTATTATTAGAATTGATTACTCACTTGTACTGCTTTCATAAACGTATCATCTTGTTTAATCTTTTCGCAGATATTCGATGCCTCGTGGTCCGTGTAATGCACTACCGGAGGCGGACTTGACGGCGGCCTTTGTCTCTCCTTTTCTACTCTTTCTCTATGACGTTGTTCCCTTTGCAATTGTCGTTGTCTGCACTCCCATTCATATTGATCGTCTCTAGCCTAAATTGATTATTAATGATTACACACACACACACATATATATATATATATACATACACACAAGTAGAACTGGATTATGTAACATTAGTTATACATTTTTAAATAAAACAATTTCCAAGAAATAACAAACCTGAGCGAAATCTACATGGAGTCTACCGGTATTTGCAGGTTCTCCACTGGATCCTATTCTTACTCTATAACCAGATAAATAGATCGCTGCATCGACGCTACCTTCCAAGACAAAGCGTATATGACAGAAATTCTTCTTAGAAAGACGCAAAGTAGTTATCTCTCCGCACCGTTCGAATATTTCCTGTATTATGGCTTCGGTAATGTTTTCCGGCAACCCTGCGCAGGCAGTGTGATTACGTAACGCTGTACATTTCCGAGTATCATTCGGCGCAATGCTTACCTCCCACGAAAATTGTTCTACATCCCGGTGGTCTCTCTCGCGTAGTGGGCGGTGGGGCGTTCGGGTTTGGTGGAAACAGCACGCAACTCTTACAGTGTATAATTTCTTTGGTACCCTGTGGCGTCATCGGCGGCGGTGGTAAGCTCGCGGTCATTATTTGTGCCGCGTCTGTCATGATCTGCTCGGCCCCCAATATCTGAGCGCCTATCATACTGCCATCGTGCGACATCATACTCATGCCCATTGGATTGTAACCATGCGTGTGGCTCATGTGCGGACCCAGTGTCATCTCGCCCATCATGGGTGCCATTGGTCCCATGGGACCCATACCCATCATGGGGTAACCCACTCCCATCCCCCAGACACCAGCGGCAGGTTCCATCTGCGTGCCTATGCTCGGCGCGTTGCTCGCATTCGTCGACGACAGAACTTCGTTGCTGTTAGAATTGTTCACATGATTGCTATTGTTCTTAGAGGAATTCCCGTTATTTCTCTCCTCGACTCTTCGATCGTCCCTTCGATCTCGATCATTCCTCTCCTCCCTCCTGTCCCGGTCTCTGTCGCGTCTGTCGCTTCGCTCTCCCCTCGACCTTTCGCAGGATAATGCACAAGTTATAATTCGAGTTGCAGATAGATTTTACAAAGTTACAATTTGTACGATTCATCAGCTTTTCTATATGGGTCTGCGGGACAAACGGGGAGTGTCACCTTCTGTTGTTGTCTCGCGCTTCACGACTGTCCCTGTTTTCCCGATCCCTCCTGTTGTCATTCTTGTCGCTCCTCCTGTCGCTGCTGTCATCCGACGTTTCCCGCACTACCGGAGGCTGATTCTTATTCGTGCTGAACTCCAGGGGCGAGTCGTTCATGCCAGGCAGTGGTATGGGCGGTGGTGGTAGCGGTGGAAAACCTTGACCCGCTAATTCCATGAAGCTCTGTGGTCCCGCTATAGGGCCCAACGGACCTATTGGTCCCATGCCTGCAAATTGCACATCATTAGTAGAAAAAAAAAACAACGTTGGGACGACATGATGCAGGATTGATTTAGAGGCGAACGGAGTAAAGGATTAGAGAAATCAGTCGTCGCTCGCTCACCCATGGGTGGCATAGCGGTTGCCGGTACTCCGGGGAAGTTGTAAGCCATCTCTCGCGCGATAACCTCCGAGTTCCATGCACAGGAGGAGAGAGGTAATGAGAGTAAACACACTGCTCCTCACTGCTCCTCGAGATATTCTGCTCGTTGTCGAAATCGCGGAGATGGCGGCGGTGAATATACAGGCCAGGGTGGTTATAATAATCTGACGTGATTATACGGCGCGGAGACGGTAGTAGAGGGAGACCCTAGGCCCTAGAAGTAAAAGTCCACATGGGTTGTCCAACTTTTTGAGCATGATAGGCTATGGTGGCTCCAATCTTGGAGTCTGTTTTCTATTGCTGAGCTGGCTCTCTCTCTCTCTGCACTAATTCAAAGTTTATCTTTTTCCTTCTAATGTGGAGTAAAAAAGATAAACTCTGAACTAGTGCAGCCAGTTCAGCAAGTGATGAAAAGCAGTAGTGTGAAAGAAAAGGTACAAACACATTGAAACGGTTTTATTATATTACTCTCCTGTATGTACAAGTGTAGTAGTAGATAAGAAGAAGAAGAAGAGATAAGAATGGACTGTGAATACGCCTATATGTTGATGGACTCCAGATAGTCCAGACACGTGGAAACAGGTGCCATGGTAAAAGAAGAAAAAGCAACGGCAGGTGTGTAAACATAGATGGCTGCCTGCAAACGTCAAATTTCACTCGAGGCAGCCTCGCAACGCCTTCTCGTGTGATCATGTGCCCGAGGATACTCACCTTTTGCATCTCTCACCAACTAGTGTAGTAATTGCTAGCACGATTTGACCGAGGTACGTATTTCTGTCGAAGTTCCTCAGATTGCGATGTTCGTGTCGTACGCCGAGGCGTCTTGCAGTAGTACGTTTGTTTACGTGAGTAAATCCACATTCATACGAAAGCAGCGTAGAAACGAAAACAACATACGTGCGATAATAACAACAACCTGCAACAACCACATATCTCTCGAACAAAACTATGTATCAAAGAAACTCAGCTTCATCAATTAAACTTGTTTAATTATATGACTCGATATGGCAGTTGTATGTGTAAGTTATATGCAATAAAAATATGTTGAAATTGATTGTTATATGCCACATTATAGAGATTGTCTATCAGATTTTAGTCATCATGACACACAAACACTTGTAGTAACAGTAACAGTTTAAAATATGAAGATATTCGTATCTTTCCTCCTCTAATTATAATATACATGTCTTTTATAAATCTTTTATAAGTTTTATAAATTTTATAAATTATACATACAAGTTTATAAATCTCCAAATCTTGACAAATATGTACATTTTCTTATACATATTTCATTAATACAGTTTTAGCTTGGTATTCTCATTCTGTATGAATCTGATATTGACAGGAACTTTGTATATACAAACTTAAATCTTTCTAAAAAGGGGAAATGATAATCAAGTGTCATTTATGTATAAACAATATAAATGCTGGTAGCTATTAAAATATAACACAATAAACCCTTTGCTTTTTTTTATATAAGATTAAAGCTAATATATTACATATGTATATAGTTAATTTTTCACAGAGAAAGCAGGTACATCCGCATATACACATAGCCAAATTAATTTATATGCAAAATATATTTCCATAAAGAATTATTTTTAGACTCGAGAGCACAAGTATAAAGTGTCATATCACTTTATTTAATCAATCATAACATTCAATAATACATAATTTAACTGATAAATGTATTTTGTGTTTAAATTTTTACATAAGAACATGCGTTTTTTGTTATGTTACGATACACTCGATTGTTGGTAATATCTATGTATTTTTTCTTCAATATCGTAGGCAACTATGTCGTGTAGAGTTTTTGACAAGATTCGAAACACCTCACAACGCTCCATTTTGTAATTTACATACGTAATACAAACAACGACTCCAAGTAGCATATGTGCGATTGTATTTACATGAGTAACTTCGTTATCGCGCCTCGCATTCTAACAGGTAATTTGACGTATTTTTTTTATCCATACGTACTTCGTGTATTCCCCGAGACCCAATCTCCAATTCTCCCACCCCATTCCCCAACGTAAAGTGAACAGATTAAGGCTCCAGCAGGCTATAGGCTACATTCTATAATGTACAATATATTATGTACTTTGTTAGTTTCCGTTTTCGCGTACAATGTCTGGCTGTGTAATGTGTAGTAAGTGATAGCACCAAGAGACTTCCCATTTCTGCTTTCAAATTCAAACGATCCTTTTCGTGATGGCTATACTATAATGTGATTTAATTTAGAAACCAAGTTGCGCAATGATTAACATTTATTTCATTCAGTAGTTCATTAAACTTTGCAACGTATCCATTATAATTATATAATAGACATACTTATTATAAAACAATACATTTTAACAAAAATGTATATAGACTTATACTTTTATGAAATGTAAAATTGGATAAAAATAGTAGGCCTTGCCCACCAATATCTGTTAAGAGTTATGTTTCCTTGTTTCTCGTACTTTATGTATTGAATTGCGGTAATGAACACTTAACGGTGTTCGGTACCGGGCTGACAAATCGTGGATAGACACATCTAATGTCTTTGTATTACATTTGATATATTATGCGTTTGATATCACCCATGGCCCCAGCATGTTGTATCGATAAGTAACATAATCAGAGAATATGTATATATGTATATAGGTATATATAATTAAAAAATTCGGATAAAGATGATATATATGTACATATATATCATTCTTTAAACCGAATTTTTAAATACACGAGATGTGTCATCGAATCGCTTTAAGTGATCTAAGACTTAAGCGTTACAGATTTGTCTTCCTTTTAAAATGAGAGTCAGTCTAAAGGTCTTCCTTATACCTGACGTAAACTATCAATTTCGCTACTTTATTCGCACATCATCGCATCCGTAAGAAAACGTTTTTTTTTATCATGTAGTATTTTTCGTACAGGTTCTATTCACATTTCATAATTATATTTATATCATAAAACGTAAACAACATATCTCGTACTCTTTAATATATTCCGGATAAAAATATGTCTATAATAAAATAATTAAAATTATTTTGCTTTGAGTTAGGGTGAACCATCAAGTGACAGATAATTTGTGCTAGAGCAGATTGATGTAGTTGTAATGACACAAGATTATCAATAAGATAATAACTTCAGTGAATAGTATGTTTTGTATTAATTTCCTTTATATATTATAATTAATATATAAGATATAATTTCCTCCAGAGAAAAAAAAAGCTTATATAAGTAAAATATAATTATATAAGTAATTATGAGACATCACTGATGTTACTATATTTTTGATAGTTCGTAGGAATTTATAAATTTTGTCAATTGAAAAACTGCCTCCATCTGCTCATTACTTCATAACTACATGATTATAGTTTAAATTTATTTTCGCTATTTATGTCTCACAATCTCAAGCTATTCAATACATTGAATTCAACTTCAGTTCAATCACTTAACATAAGAACAAGGATCCCCATTACCATTGGCCCGGTTTTTCATTTGAAGGTAAATTTATCTAGTCGGGTTACTTTTACTTGAAGATTAACTTTCAGGTTAGCTGTTATATTGCGTTTTTCAATGTATTGTTTGTTGTTGGTTTTAATCAACCTTCAGTAAACCTTTATCCATCAAAAAATTTCTGATGTTGGTATTACGACTAAAAAAAAAAGACTATAGTTCATGTAATATATGTATCTATAATTCACGCAACATTTACTATAGATAAATACAATAAATCAAGAATAATGTTGAAAAGAAAAGTTTTAGTTTTACAGTTGTAGTTTTGAAAAACCCGTGAAAGCAGAAATCGAGATGATACAAAAGAAATAAATACATAAATTAAATGCTATAAATAATTACAGAGGATTTGTTACACATAAGCTAACGATAGTTACTACGAGAGCATGGAAAAAAGTTTGACCACGAAAATGCAAGTAGGTATTACAGTAAATGCAAGTAGTATAACAGAGGTATTGATATCTTTTTGCTGTAGACAAATATAATGTTAACAAGTCGATTATCTTGAAATATTAATTCTCCGACTAGCTACTGCGATTAACAAGAAAATATTAATAATATTAATTCTAATTTATAAATATACACGGTTCTGTCAACTGTCAGTTTTGATGGTTGAGAAAAGAAATCGAGATCATCTACTAATTCATTGAAATAATTCAATCTACACCGAAATATTTTAGGTCTTATTAATTCTTCCTGACTGCTATAAACGTTTACATCAAAATTATCGAAATCCATGTTGATTAATAATACGCTCAAATTCTATTTACTTCAGTATAAAAAAGAGCTATAAGATGGATTATGATTTTCTAGTAAACGTAAAATCAGAAGTTAATCAGTAAATTTTCTGATAGTAAAAGTTAGAACTACGAAACTGTTAGTTTAGTGACCAACCATGAATTGAAAAACGCAATTTTTATTTTAAACTTTAGGTTAAGCCTAAACTACAAGTTAACCAGAGAATGAAAAACCGGGCCTTTTTTATAAATAGTGAATAGATCTTTTACTTCGATAGTTATTATCGTTTTCATGTCCATTCAAAGTTAAAGATTATATCTTGCACTATGCTGCACAATGCGAATATCACGGATATCATTTTAAGAAAAATGGTTGAAATCAAGGCGAAAAAACAGCGTGATTTGTACAAAAGTTCCACCGTCGAATATTGATTCTCAATTTTACAAGAATTAGCACGTTTGCAGAAATAATGTTTACCAAGTCATACGTTACGTTACTTTATGACAAACTTATATAGAATTATTTGGAGAAATTATGTTTTCAATTAATTTTTTGATACAATTGACAACGCCAAAAGTGTTAACTTCCTTATTTTATTGCTTTTTGTAACAACATACAATACGGAGTCGAGAAGAACCTTGAGTGGCATGCATGAGTCGAATATCTCTGATCAAACGTTATTCAATAGTGTTATAATTTGCTCCCATGCACATCACACCTCCAGACTTCACTCATGCAGCAAAATGCGCTTTTTTTTGTTAATTATTTCTTTTAATATAAAAAATCTATTTCTATTGACTTTTAAGCTCTTTGCCAATACTGTACGACACAATTTTGTTCCAGTCGATTTTTGTTCGCATTACTGGCAATTGCCTTCGCAGCGCCTTAAAGGTGGTGTCGGACATCGTTTGATAGTTCTCGGAAATTGCCGTTTGATAATCGTTCTCGGATTCTTCGACAAACCGTATCAAATCCTTCGCCGTTTGCTTCTCGTTGGAGATCGGCAGGCTCTCCTTCACGTCTTTGCTACTGACCAATTGTACATTCCCGTCCTCGTAATAATGTACTTGTACTTTGAGGCTACCTCTCAGTTCGGCGTTACCCGAATTTGGGGTGAAACTGACGGTCCACACTGAACGCCAGCGGCCGTTCCAGAAGTTTTTAGGTTGAAACTGATGATCCTCTATGCACGCCGTTAACGTTATGTTTCCTGTGTAAAAGTCAATTGTTACTCGATGCTCTCCGATTTATTTCAACAGTCGATCGATCGTAAACAATTACCTCCAAAGGATTTTCCAAAAACTGAGCAAGCGCCATGTCTGTAATGACTTTGAGTATAATTCGTTATCTCTTCTTGAAGGGCTGATCTCCAAGGCTCCGCTATGGGATCTGGTTCGTAAGGTTCATAATCTTGCGCCTCCTTCCTCAGATGATCATATTTAAAACTTTGCTTACTCCGTGCGTCGTAAAACCTCTGAGAACCCAGGTCATTGTGTTCTGTTATAAGCGCCGGGTGGTCACTTCCCTCTATCTGCATGCGAAGAAAAGAACAAGGTTTTAGTACTTTTAATTGTTTATCTTACACACCTATCTTTCTGTGCTAATTAGCTAATATGCTAAACTTCCTATGGTTTCTCGTGCTAATTAATATACTGGAATCTATAGTTTTGCATACATTTTCTACGATTGGAATAGAAAAACAGATATAAGTTGGAATAAATAAACAGATATAGAATTTTCTATAGTATAAAATAAGTTATTCGCAGTAGAAGGCAAAAAAAAAAAAGACTGCGATATTGCTCCTGGCACAAGCAATGCCTTCAGCTGAATTATAACAGTGTCCAAAATATACAGATGTCAAGGTAGCGTTCCACTTGACGCTACAAATGCTTTGAAGTGTTCTTCTTCTCCTTCTTTCTGAAAGAAAGGAGAAGAGGAATGTTTCAAAGCACATTTGGAGCGTCAAGTGGACCACAACCAAGGTAGCGTTCCACTATAAAATGGAAAGGAGATAAAGGAGATGGTCTTCGCTCATCATTATGAAATAGACAGCCGTGCAACCACGCGTTCTCCAGCTAGGGCAAAATTTGTATAACCTGCTGCAAGGGTGTCGGGTATTCGTGCCGGTACGAAAACGGCGTGGCGAACGCCTAGAGCAGACGTCACCCGGACTCCCAGAGGGGGAGAGGGCCCGATAACGTTAGCTGGCCCAGAGATAGAGCGTGTAAGGTCACTGTGATCGCGCTTCGCGGGCTTTCGGAATCGATACACACACGAAAAGGGAAAGGAGGCGAACGCGCGAAAGGGCGCCAAGGGCCGCGAGGTGCGTTCACCGCGAGTTCGAGCGAGAAGGCCGCGCGGGGAAAGGGAATCGGCGGCGTCGGTGGCATCGTCGGCGGTCGTCTATGATGATGATGACGACGACGACAAGTATGATGATGATGATGATGATGTACCTTAACAGGCGTGAGCTGGTCCTTGTTGTACTGAGCGAAGGCTCCGGACGCGCCCTCCTTCAACAGATTGTCGTTGTTCAGCAGGACTCTCACGTCGTTGAACACCTCGTTGAACTCGCCCGGCGGCGAGTGCAATATAAAATCCGAGACTATTCGCACTTTTTCCTGGTCCGGAATCACCGCATCTCCGTCCGCCGCCATCTTACCTTTCCCACTGGCATGCACGTCGCGCACTCCGCCACCACCACCACCACCACCACCACGGCACCACCACCGCCGCCGCCGCCGCCGACGATGTCAAAAGCGAGGGTACGGTGCAGTGGTCACGGACGGGGTCAGGTTGTGCTTGGTCACTTGGTCTCGCCTCCGGATCTTGACTCCGCATACCGTGGCGCCGCTCGCGGCTGTGCCGATATACCGGAGTAACCGGAGCACGAGCCGATCAAACTTACCGTAGCGCGCGTATCTGCGGGCTTTTTTTCTTCCTTTTTTCCCCCCGGGTTCTTCTTTCTTTAGGAGCATTTCACAGCAGCTTTCGCAAATTCGATTTCTCCGTCACGTTTCGATATACTCTCTTTTCGTTTGACGCGCTTGCAACATCCGTTCGCGTTTCCTTGAAACGACGCTTGCTTTTTCGAAAAGTCGCAAAGTGTCCCGCCCGTAACAGTCGGTACAGTAGGGCGGCGTTACGCTAAAATCAATTAAATTTAAAATTTAATTTAGAAGGCTAAATTAAAAGACTAAATTTGTGTTGTAGAATTTACAAATGCGTTCGCGACAAGTTTATTTGGTTCATTCCATTTTGATTTTCTGAATTGGGTTGTCTTGCATAACGCTTTATGATCGTGCGCTCATGATTTGAAAAAGGGATGCAAATAATTTTACCAATTATTAGAAAAAATACATATTGCAAAAAATATGAAAAAAATACTGTTTACAGCTAAAAAAAATTCGATTTTGAATTAAGCCCAATAAAGTATTCCTAAAAAAGTATTCCTGTTGCCTATGTGCCTTTAATAATTTCATAAGTCTATCGCGAAATCCGCTGCACGGAGCAGAAGTGTGATATATTATTCTTTTAAACCGGTTTAATTGTTGCGGTTTCCTGGATGAATTGTATAGTGTTATAAGTGAACTGACAAGTGAATCACAGTAGACTTCTTCAAAAAACAGTATAAGTTTCATTATAACAAAATGTCGTAATTGTAATATGCGTTAAATTTAGTTGTCTCACAATTCAAGAAAATTGAATTAATAATTTGTTTTTTCTCTCTCCTGAAAATTGTGAATTTCTAAGTTGTGACAGCACTGAGTATTCTTCTCGGGGGGTGTGATATGTTAATTGATATATGTATATATTGTATATGCTTATTGAAAAATTTTCCTAGTTTTAGTTAAATTTCTTAGTTTTCCTAATTTGTGTGTGTGAGATGCAAAATTCTCGAGAAAAGGAAGGGAAAAGAAAAGGAAAGTCTAAAATGTTTTTAATCTAGGAAAACATTTTTCATATATAATTGGATATATATAAAATCTGTGTTTATATATGTTTTCTTTCTCTTGGTTAATCTCGGTTCGTATATACAAGAAGAATTAAATGATAATTAAAAGGATTATTTTCGCATTTTTTTTCTTTTTACAAAAAAGTGAGGTTTGAGGAAATGAGAAAAATTGCCTATACATATAATATAATTATATATAAATGTAATAATTTTATAGTACAATATCTAATAATCGTATATGAATAAATATGATTATATATAATTATATTATAGTATATTGTATAATTTAATTTCAATTTTAATTTTTGTAAAAAATGTAAGTTATTTTTCTAATTATTTTTCCCCATTATTCTTCTTATTATTTTTCTTACATGCATGAATAGAGATTATACAAGAGAAAGAAAACACATATATGAACATATTTTATATATTATAATTATATATATATATATATAAATTTTTCCCTAGGTATAATCATCCCCCTCTTCCTGCAGAAGCTGCACGTTCTTTTCTAACTTTTTCCCCTATCGTGAAGCTAAATCCTTCTTCTGTTATTTTTTTTTATCTCCTCCAGCTCCGCTACTTTCGAAACTTCGTGCGGAGATGATTCATATCGAGTGAGGATGAATCACACACTTGGAAAAGTTCCTCGTAAGCGGAGATGGGCGAAACGTACGCAGTTCTGCCGCAGATAATGCGCAGCGTTTATCTGAAATCTGGCAACGTGAGCGATAACCGACGATAACTATTGTCATATTTGTCATTTGCTTACGCCCAGTATAGTTCCCATGAGAATCACTCGTTAATTGCCATTTAATTGTAGACGCAGAAAGCGGAGTAACATAGTAAAAATAACGTAACGTTATGTCTAAAAATAATATTGCTTTGCTACAATAACGATATAACTCAAAAATTGTGATTTTTGAGTTGTTTGCAAAGGAATGATAAGATACACTGAAAGAAAAATTTATTATTTGCAAGAAAATTGATTTCTGTAAAGTTTCCTTAATTCAAAGAAGTATTGGGTAGATTTGAGAAAACATTTTTCTGAATTTAAAATATTTTCTCAAATCTACCTAATATTTCTTTGAATGAAGGAAACTAAATTCATAGAAGTCAATTTTCTTGCAAATAATAAATTTTTTTAATGTAGGTATAGAATTCAGTACACTGCACGAAGAGCTGATATATATATATATATATGTATATAGCTGGATACTCCTATTCCTGTAGTTCCTGTACAATCAATTATTATACAAAATTGTATTTAAAAATAATATTACAAAATTTTAATGATTCAAAATATTCAAGTTCATTTTCTGGAAAACATTGCTTTTTGAATTATGTCATTGTTACAGCATGTCGTTGTTACAGCACACATATGTATATATGTTGTAACGTTATTATCTAATGTAAAAGGAAATGTAGAAACTATATCATTTGTTCGGCTCCGCACGCACAATAACTACTTAACGTAGCGTCTCTAATTATCATTTACTTCTGCGATTTGCATGAGACTTATGTGAACGCTACCCAGTATATTCTCGTCAAAATCTTTTCGCGCGAAAGAGAATATCAGCGCCACGTGATTTTTTTTATAACGTCAACATATCGCTGACAAATTGTCATTTATTATGGACCGAAATTAGCGTGGAATCGCGGGGTGTTGTCGATCACTCGAACTTATTTCTTGTCCGTAAATTGGTAATGAAATCGGTATTTATAATTTGGATGTTACGAGAAGAATTGCTCAAAATCGACCAGATATGTTTAATTACTCTCGTGCAAATGATTGGAGATAATTGGAATAATTGTTGTCTCGGCGAGAGCAGCGTGAGAGACACTTTATAAATGTAACGCGGATCGTGTAAGAGGCAATTATGATGATCTAACATTCTAACAGAAGGATTGCTTCTATTTGTTTCGTCCTGTTTCTTGCCAAATTATATAGCCTTTTGATTCGTTTGTCGGAGCTCCCGAACAAATAGCGCTAATTACATGTCAAATTTTCAGCGTTCGCGTGCTAATCGTCTCGAAGGTTTTAGAGGATACTCTTCGTCAGGTCCAAGACGTCGGAATTCCGATTTAAAATGGCAGACGATCCGAATCGTGACATCTTGCCCGTAAAGGAAGGCTCCTGCGCGGACACGTTCGTCAGTGCCATAGGTTTGTATCCATTTAATTGTATCTGCTAGAATCGCAGTTGGATAATTTACAGCCAACTGTTCGACGCTCCTCTATAATTTAGCCACATTTTCTATGCTTCAAATGCAAAAACTAAATAAATTTCTAAAAGAAAATAAATAAATTCTTTTTCGTAATATTCTAGAATTGATATATTAATAATTAATATATTATTGCACAAATTTTTTATTTACTTTAATTCGTGTGCGATGATGTGTGAAAACACATTAAAGTGTTATGTACATGCATTGCATGTGTGAATAACACTTTAAATATCGGAAGATCCTAGGGAACGTCATCTCGTTTGTAAGCTCGATCGCTATCAGCTGGAAGACAAGTATCTGCGTTTACTCGAGGAGGCGAGCAATCTGAAGAAATTGTCCAACTGCCAGGAGGATAAGATCAAGCGGCTCGGGACAAAGCTGATTAGACTGGCTAGTAATCCAAGATCATGTGGATTAGATATTGTCGACGATAGGAATAGAACGGCTGCTTTGGAGCTTGAAAATACCAAGGTAGACCTCGAGTAACAGCGATTCTTTCTTCCTTGTATCACAATGTGATAACGGGATCTTTAATTTGGAAGAACGACGTTTATATATTCCATCATATTATTTCTGTATATCGTAGATATTATTAACGCATGCAGAGAAGATTATGTGATCACACATTTAATTTAAAAATAGATATTCCGAGATATTGTTAAATATTGTTAAATATTTCAGCTGAAGGAGAAAATCGCCGTGATGAGAAATCAATTGTTGAGTCACACGATGAGCGGTAGATCGACGTCGCGCAGCCGTAATCTCGTTAGACCATCGTCTTCCGGGCTTGTGTAAGTATATATGTGCGCTACACGTATGCACTATGACTCATTATGTCGCGGCGCATTGAAATACTGAATCGGCTCCCTTTAGGACGTGTCGAAGTGAGAATAACCGCGTGAGAGCACCGTCCTGTCAGTGCATCGTCGGGGCAGGGGACGATGATAACGACATGCAAAATTACCTTGTTAAAATGGAGGTAAAATTAGCTCAAATAAATTTCAGATTTTTACACGTTCAACTTCGTATATTGTGTCCTATCCATTTTACTCGCACAGCACAATCGATGTTATATTTGTGTGTGACAGAGTAAAACAAGTTTGCAGGATATATGATGTAAAATATTATTGCACGATTTGATATCACACCTGGACGATACACAACTTCACGAATACGCAGGCTTGTTCGTTATTAATGTTACGCGCCATAATCTTTGCTCAGCGTCCAACTTTTGTTTGCAGAAATTGGAGGCGCAGAAGAAAGATATGGCATGTCGTATAATGGAACTGGAAAAAGAACTGGCACATTTGAACAATAATCAGAAGGAGAAGGTGGCGGAAAATGTAGAATATATACGAGTGTGGCGACAAATGAAGCAGCTGAACGATAAATTAATGACAACTCAGGAAGAAAATACCGCACTGACCACTGAAATTAATGACTTGAAGACAACCCTCGAACAAACGACGAGGTATACTCATTATTGGTCTCTGATCCTTATATATTTATATAAAATTTTATTTTTATAGATATAAATTGTTTAGTATATATTTATAATTTTGATGTTACGAGAAGAATTGTTCAATATAGAGTGTTTCTAATTTGAAAATTTATTATTTTATTAGAAACAATCAGGAAATCGCAGCTGTTCTTTCCTCAGAGAGAACGCGCATAGCCGAGATTGACGACCAGATGTTGAAGGCAAAGAATTCACAGTTTACGTTACGCGAAAAGGACGAGCAGATACGGGATCTTATGAATGAAATTAAAATATTGCAACAACATAATAACGAACTTATTGCACTTACCTCAAAATACGGACAAGTCGAATTGGAGAATATGGAATTGAAAAAAAAGCTTTGCGACGACGCTCAAGAGCAACAGACCTTGAAGACTGCATTCAACAACGAGCAGGCAAACATTGTAGCATTAAAGGCTATCAATGAGCGATTGCTCGCGAAATTACAAGAATTGCAGACTAACATTGATACCTTAACGGTACAACTAACGGTTAGTATATATATTTGTTGTATATATTTTAGAAATTGCCTAATGCTTGACTAATTTTAAGTTTTGTAATATTTCTAGTCTTTACATACGCAATATAAAAAGCGCGATTCTGCAATAACAGTACCATCGTGCGTGGAACAATGCAGAAAATGTTGCGAAATGTACGATAAAATTGTGCAGCTGGAGAAAACTGTCGGCAACACTCGAGAAGATTGGCAATCGGCGGATAAATCAGTACAGACAATCGTCATTACTAACACAAGGGAGCAGGGTACAATGATAATTTCAAATAACGAAGACAAGGCGAGGTTGCAGTCGCCGTTGAAGGAATGGAAGACGAATCAGGAAACAAACGGCACGAGTGTTTTATCCCGAGAAAAAATACTAAAACTATTGGATCAGGCACAAATTAACACCCCTTTGGATGCATCGAGGATTACTCCGAAAGAAGAATACCCAGGCATTTTGGACGTAGCTCAGAGGCACAGGCAAGTCGTACCTCTCGAGAAGCTACTGTTCGGTGATTCTAATTGTTGACAAAGACTCTACCGTTCGGTATTAATAATAAATATGTATTTTATAAAGCATTATTATAGTGCTATATATTTTATATAGCATTTATATTGTTATACAGTACAAATGTCTAGCAAGAAAATTGATTAAAAATTGTGTCAATGCTCTTGTGTATATATGTATGTGTGCGTATATTGTGAGGATATGTTTGTTTTTTAATCAAGGACTTTTGCATACTCCCTTAAATTAATAATTGTAATTAGTATTTTATATATTTTGTATTCCTTGTGTCGTTTAATTTTAAGATTAAATCAATACTTGTACATGATAGAAAACCTTGTGTGTTCAAAAATCTACAAATTTCTCGATATTATAGGTATATAATATATTCTATTTATTTAAATAAGTATATTTAAATAAGTATATGGTTATAACAGCTTTTTGCATATGTGCATATGTGATACTCTACTACGATTTTGTATTCAATCTTGTATTGTCTTTTATATCTTTCAACACTATTAAAAATTAAAAAATTTAAGATGTGTATGTCACAATATCATCACTCTATTACAGCGATCGGGAAATATCTCAACATGATGCGTCAACCTCTGTACAGAAGAATTCACAGAAAAGACTTGCATATTTGGAGAATTCGAACATAACGCTAGGTCAAATGTTTCTGATTTTATTCGACGTTTTGCAAGAACTTTTATCGTTTACTGATGTCGATGAAAAACTATCTTCGAGTCATCAAGTATCTGCGATCGGGGATCCGTTAATTGACATCAACAACAACGATTTTCCAATAACTACTCGCGATATTAAGCAACGTGATTTTGGTGCAGGAACAACGAAAGATCTCGGTAATGATAATCATATAACGGCGATCTGTGTGACATCTTTTTACAAACACGGCTGAATGCATTTGCAAAGTACGAATACGAGCGATTATACTCGAAATAATTTTGTTTTTAATAAATTGTTATGCGAATTTAGTATCCGATTATTGTTGTACGAACTGTTCTCTCCAATCAACCGCCGTTTTCTCCAAGAATTGCGATTTTACGTGCAAAAAGAAATCTGCAAAAATTTTAACGAGAGATGTCGGTTCATCGATGAAAGACATACTTGATGCTACTTCCTTTCCTGTGACTCACGAGAAGTATAGAAAATCATCTTATCGAGACATTAGTAAAGATTTCTGCGTAAGCAACTATAATAATTCCTCGATGAGACATTAGATTGTGGCATAGCGTAACGCTAATGATTTTTATTTAGGCAGAAAAGGCGATAAAGCTAAAAAGATTAAAATCGCCGCGTTATCCAAGGTGTAATTTAATGTGTCACTTGCGCAAAACGAAAGATCCACTCTCTGTGCAAGAGAAGTTGCCTTGCAGAATCAAATGTTTAAACGACAGCGAAAAGTTACCAGTGTGCTCAACGGAGTCTTTTCCTTTACTAATTACTGACAGGCAAGGTCTCATTGAGATTCACATTTCGCGATTGCAACTTTCTACATCGGTTAGTATATTGTATACATTTAATTCGTATATATGCATGTATATATAGGTACATGGTACATGTATACGAAATAAAACAAACTCTTTATGTATAGTTAATTATTTTATTCTTTATTCAAAAATTTCTATTTATGTGGATGTTATTGATTATCTGATGTAATCTCTTTCTCACGAAATAAATTATGTTTAGATATCTCCGCGAAGAAATTAAAAACCCGATTATTTTTCTTTGATTACATACATATATTAATTCCTATAATAGTATAATATACCACTTATTCTTTTAAGTAAAGAACGTGATTTTGTTGTACTTGTTGAGATCATTAGGTCGCGAAAATCCCGGACGAAGAAGATATATGTAGTCTTCACATTTACGTAAGCTGGGACATTTGGGGCGAGAAGACCGCTTACACGCCGAGAATGAAGTGCCCCAATTTGATCTTCAACTCATCCTCCGTGTATCGTATAGCGGATCTCTTCTCATTCTTCAAGAACGTGCTGTCGGAGTATCTCATATTTCGAGTGAACGTCGTTCGCCAAGACGGCACCAGTTACCCGCTCGCCCGAGCAAAGGTCTCCATCAAGGACATCTTGGATTATCCGCAGAACAAGTTGCATTATATCGTTCCTGTGAACAGCGTCATTTCTTCCCTCTTTGGCGTTAATTTCGGCCAACTGTCGTTGTGGGTCCGGTTGAGCTGCAACGTCGACATGGTCGAAGCTTTTAAAAAACAATGCGGCATAAGCTCGTTAAAAGATACTCTCTATACACCGTCAGTAAAAAAGGAAGAGGAAGACATACCTCAGAAACCTCTTCTTCGACGCCCCTCGAGACATATTGTTGATGTGATATCGTTCAAAGATCAACAACTAAGGGATAGTTTGGTGTCCGAAGATTCAACAGATCAAGATACCCAACCACCATTAGATTCAAGTAACATCCCTGGTAGAAAATGTCTCAGAATTTTTAATATTATTAATCAAAATTTCTACAAAAATTTTAAGATTTTCTCAAATTTTTTATAAGAATTAAAACATTTCTCGGAAAACCTCGGACAAAATAATAATCAAATATTTTAGATTTTTCTTGCCAACATACTTTTATAAAAGTCTGAATAAATATGAGAAAATCCATGCAATTTATCAGAAATTTTCAATGAAATATTCCGAAAATTTTTACCCTAATTATTCCTGAAAGTATCTGAGAAAATTGTCATATTTTTTTAGAATTTTTATAAATCTAAAATATGAGAAATTCTTAGAAAATTTTTGAGAAAATGAGAAATTTTTTCACCAGGGAATGCATGAGCTTAATTAAGATTCTTGATTGAAATTTGATTGAGACCTGCGGCGCGATTTATCAGATTGTACTTTTTTTTATACATGATTAAATCGAGTAGGATTGCATGGCATTAGCAGAAATCGTATACGTATTTTATAATCAATCGTACGAATCTAGGTCTTGGTGAAATAAATTGTATTGATTGCACATAATATTGAGAGAACTCTTAATTAATACGTTACGTTATCAAAACCACAGATTTTCAATACGAGACTGAAAACTCGGATGACGAAAATTACGTTAACTCGAATAATGAAGAATCGTTTTCGCCTACCAACAGGACGAATGAAATGTCTGAAGAGAATAGAACGATTACAGCGAGAAGGTGAGATTTCTTCCTCACACTATCTCGTGTTTTCTCACGCTATCTAAATTGCTTGCGAAATCTAATTTTGCAACTTAAAAAAGTTGTATAAATAATTTTAATCAGTCCAGATTCCAAAGCGGATAATAACGAGAAAAAGGGAAATAACTCTTTGAGGGATTCATCGAGCATGGCGGAGTTCAGGACATTACTCGCGAATGTAAGATACGTTTAGCAATGTTACGGAAAACTCTCGCGATTGTATGAGAAATAGCGAAAGCTCCCAGTTTTATCTGAAAATTACCGAGATTGCGGACGTATTCAGGGCATTTCGTTGTCCGAAGGATCAAGCAGCACGATCCGCGACATGGGCGAGGTTCTCTCGGACAGAAACTGGGAGAGGTACAAGCAGAAGAGTCTGCTGACTTTTGCCAGTACACTTAGTAATTAATTATACGTCTGCATTCACATATGCTGATTGAATAGCTCGGTACTGAATTTAGCCGTCCAAAAACACTTGCAGGAGCTAATTCGTTAAACGTGGAAGCGCAGGATTACCGAAATGACATCTTTGCTAATTGCGTACGAGATTGCACCATTAGTCATACTTAAGATCCTCCACGAAGAGTGCTGGATTACAAACATAAATTTCCCGCGGCGTGCTAATGCTACCGAATATATTTTATATGTCTGGTTATTTAACGACGAAAGCTATAAATGGTTACAACAAATTAAGCTTCAGACCTTAATATTTTAAATATCCAATTTAATATACAAATTTTCGATTTATTGTTTAATGCGAAAAATGAAAATGTGCAAAATAAGCTAACTGAATTTTTTCCAAAGGCATTATCCATAAAATGAAAAAATATATTATTACATTAAATCGTCGTACTTTACGATCAGCAGCGTCTTAATAATATATATGAGTTAGCGCATTGTACACCAGCACATTTTCGATGGAGAACCATATCTAAAAATATTTTCACCAAAAATAATTTTATAATGTACGTGATATTGTTCGCAGAGTAATTTAACGCAGTTCTGATTCGTACATTCCCTTTTCAGCGGCACGAAAAGGATGCAATAATCATAGAAATAGTAAGCATGCAGCTTTTGGACGAGAGTTCCGTCATGCAGAATGATGAGATACGTTTGCTTTACGTAGAATATTCTTTCCTCGGGAATCGCGGCGAAGATATGGAGACCGTTTCTGTGGAGAAACCAAAAACGGGCGGTCAAGAAATGATCTACAATTATAAGAAAAGTAGGTATATCTCTTTTTTACAAAAAGGAAATATTTTCTTTGTTGATAAAAAGACGCGTTTTCAAATATGATGTAAATTATAATAAACGAGAAAAATTGTATATTATTTAGAAATCATGCAGAATAAATAAGTACAATAGTTTCGTAATTTTAGAATTTTGGATAAATGAAGTGACACATCCCATACAAAGAGATAGTTTGCGCGCCATGTTGGCCGAAACTATAAGTCCAAACATCACTTTTACTGTTCTTAGCGAACCATTACCCGAGGAAAGGGAAGTTAAAGAGTGCGAGGAGGTCGGGTGAGTATAACGACCTATCTTATTTCAAATTACAGCGTTATTGTAATTACATAGAAATCCAAATATTACTCGTTCGCGTTTTCCCTTTGAATACGATAAATAATCTTTATAATTTTATGACATTATAAGGTTTCTTTTTTAAGATTTAATATTTGATAACTGATTTCTACTCTTTTATCTTCTATAGTTATGCAACTTTCAATATAAAAAAATACGCGCTTGGTGATGAATGCAAATATGTATTATTACCGATCAAGAATAATCGAAACAGACAAATTGGAACGTTGAGGGTAATACATCATATAAATTATTTTTTTATTTAAATTAAAAAATTTTGTTAAATTTAAATTTATTGTAGATTGCTGTGTCCGGTTTGAATGCCATTCGACAATGTTTACCGGGATTAAGATAGATCAATTACGATAGATAATAGCAATGTGGGAGGCAAATGTTACATGAGTATTTAGATTATTAGAAGATGATCGAATTGAAGTCGAAAGATCAATGCTCTGAATCAAGAAAAAAAATTAAACTTCTAATTATATGAAATTTTATTCAAAATTGTCTGTATATAGTTTAAAATGGATATATTAAATTATGTTGTGATGTCATGTATTGATACATGCAGTATTATGGTGTCATATATACCCAGATAGCCAAACCTGAGCAGCAGATTCTGAGCAGAGTCTGTATTAAATTTTTGGTATCAGAAAGGCAACAAATTTCACGCAAAAACTGCTCTATCAGACGATGTTGTCAAACTGTAGCCAGAAATGCAACAGAGCCTGCTGACAGGCAATGTGAGCAGATTGGCAGCAGAAACCGGGCAGAGCCTGCACACATAACTTGGCAGCAGATTGACGACAAAGATCGAGCAGAGCCTGCGCGCATTTGACCTGAGAACAGAGTGGCAGCAAAAACCGAGCAGGATCTGCGTAATGTAATCTGGTGGCAAATAGGCATGTGAAAATCGAGCAAAATTTGTCGTACCGCGGGCATTTTGACAGACCGACGCGCTCAGAATTCGGCAGTCGTACATGCGACTCTGCGAGAGGCTCTTCGAAGAGTTCGAAGGGCCAAGGAAGGACACTGCAGGAACAGGAGCTCGATTCCTGAATTTATTTGAAAGAGAACGTACGCGAAAATTCTGCTCTTACAGAAAAGTTGAAGTTGATTGATTAAAAGCCATACGAGAGCCAATCAACTTGCAACTTTTCTGTAGGAGCAGAATTTTCGCATACATTTTCTCCTTTGAATAAATTCAGGAATCGAGCCCCAGGACACGCAGTCCACGCGGTTCATGCGGTGCTATGATGGACGGCGCAAGGATTCGCCGCGATCTATGGAGCGACGAGCAGCGAGCAGAAGATGACGCTACGACTCGAACGTCACTACCACGAGTACCACGACTGAACACAAGGAGGATTTAGCACACCAGGAGGATCATACGCACCAGGAGGAGGATCCTATAGATACACACCAGGAAAATTCTACACACCAAGGATACTATCTTTTCCTGAAGAAGAAAAAGAAAACGGCACTTTTCAGCGCCCATTTTTTAATTATAAAACAGGAACTCTCTGTTCGCAATCATAAGCCTACCCAGATAGCAAAGTGACATTTAGTGACGCCAAATGCCGTAATAATGCCGTCTTAGTGACGGCAACACGTCAAGTTTCCGTCACTAAGACGGCATTATTACGGCATTTGATGTCACTGTGCTATCTGGGTATATATTATATATATAAACAGCTGATTATGGACAAAGTCTGCTCGGTTTTTGCTGCCAATCTGTTCTCAGATCGTGCGCGCAGGCTCTGCTCGGTTTTTGCTGCCAATCTGCTGCCAGGTTATGAATGCAGGCTCTGCGCGGTTTCTGCTGGCAATCTGCTTACATTGCCTGTCAGCAGGCTCTGTCGACAGAACACGAGCTTAATGCGGACACAGATGGCTATGGTTTTGGTGTGGGATTCTGATCAAATTTGCTGCCAATCTGCGCGCATCCTGCTAACATTTTGCTATCTGGGTATTGATACAATTTATTAATCTCCGAAAAACACAAAGCTCACACTTTCTTGAGTTTATATAATAGTTTATATAAAGTAACATTATTTAAAATAAAAAAGGTGCATCAAATTTTTTCCGTCCCACTTACAGACTGCGGACTGTCAGGAATACTTTTACAGTATACCTGGTGTGGTTAAAAATATTTGATGCACAATACCACCATGCATCATGCACATCCATCCATACATACTACATAAATATACAAAGAATGATAAGAAAAATATTAAAGTATAAATTAAGTATAAGTTAGCGAACGAGCCGCTAAAGTCTCTCCCTCTCACACATACGCATTATAAATTACGCTTCATACATGCATACACTAATCAAAATATGTTCGCTCGCAGCGCGCGAACGAGACGAGCTCAGGTGCTCGTCTTTACGTGTCCGCGCGCGGGTCTCGCTTCGCTCGCAACGCGCGGATGAGACAAGCACAGACGCAAGTCTCTTACATATCCGCGGCCCGCGTGTCGCGAACTCGGGTCCGTGGGTGCGTTAAGCCCAAGGAATTGCGCGGAACAATTCCCCCTGCGGATACACGCTTATATAAGTTAGCGAACGAGCCGCTAAAGTCTCTCCCTCTCACACATACGCATTATAAATTACGCTTCATACATGCATACACTAATTAAAATATGTTCGCTCGCAGCGCGCGAACGAGACGAGCTCAGGTGCTCGTCTTTACGTGTCCGCGCGCGGGTCTCGCATCGCTCGCAACGCGCGGATGAGACAAGCACAGGCGCAAGTCTCTTACATATCCGCGGCCCGCGTGTCTCAAACTCGGGTCCGTGGGTGCGTTAAGCCCAAGGAATTGCGCGGATCAATTCCCCCTGCGGATACACGCTTATATAAGTTAGCGAACGAGCCGCTAAAGTCTCTCCCTCGCACACATACGCATAAACGTTGAATTACACGCGATGCTGTATATACGCGATGCAGTGGACTCCTTTCCTTCTGCCATGGTGTAGACTGTAGAGAAATAATGCATTGACGGACGGGAACATGAGAATAATTATAAAAAATTTGAAAAAAAACTAAAAACAAGAACTATAACTATAATAATTATAATTTTTAAAATTATAAATATAAACAGAGCCTATGGATTCAGGCCCTGACCACCCCCTATTTGGCCTTCTCAATCCTCTTCCTATCCATCCTCTTCCTCTATATCCTCTTCCTCTCCAGTTATTTCCTTCTGTCCATCCTTTTCCTCTATATCCTCTTCCTCTCCAGTTATTTCCTTCTGTCCATCCTCTTCCTCTATATCCTCTACTGCATTCTGTATCTTTCCAATTTCCGCTGATTCTCACCTAAAGTCTCTCCCTCTCACACATACGGATTATAAATTATGCTACATACATGCATACACTAATTAAAATATGTTCGCTCGCAGCGCGCGAACGAGACGAGCTCAGGTGCTCGTCTTTACGTGTCCGCGCGCGGGTCTCGCTTCGCTCGCAACGCGCGGATGAGACAAGCACAGGCGCAAGTCTCTTACATATCCGCGGCCCGCGTGTCGCGAACTCGGGTCCGTGGGTGCGTTAAGCCCAAGGAATTGCGCGGATCAATTCCCCCTGCGGATACACGCTTATATAAGTTAGCGAACGAGCCGCTAAAGTCTCTCCCTCTCACACATACGCATTATAAATTACGCTTCATACATGCATACACTAATTAAAATATGTTCGCTCGCAGCGCGCGAACGAGACGAGCTCAGGTGCTCGTCTTTACGTGTCCGCGCGCGGGTCTCGCTTCGCTCGCAACGCGCGGATGAGACAAGCACAGGCGCAAGTCTCTTACATATCCGCGGCCCGCGTGTCGCGAACTCGGGTCCGTGGGTGCGTTAAGCCCAAGGAATTGCGCGGATCAATTCCCCCTGCGGATACACGCTCGTAATTTACAGGCGCGGTGTCGCCTTTCAGACAGGAAACATTTAAAATAAAAAAGGTGCATCAAATTTTTTCCGTCCCACTTACAGACTGCGGACTGTCAGGAATACTATTACAGTATACCTGGTGTGGTTAAAAATATTTGATGCACAAAACCACCATGCATCATGCACATCCATCCATCCATACTACATAAATATACAAAGAATGTTTTGCATAATATTAAAGTATAAATTAAGTATAAGTTAGCGAACGAGCCGCAAAAATCTCTCCTTCTCACACATACGCATATAAGTTAGCGAACGAGCCGCTAAAGCCTCTCCCTCTCACACATACGCATTATAAATTACGCTACATACATGCATACATTAATTAAAATATGTTCGCTCGCAGCGCGCGAACGAGACGAGCTCAGGTGCTCGTCTTTACGTGTCCGCGCGCGGTTCTCGCTTCGCTCGCAACGCGCGGATGAGACAAGCACAGGCGCTAGTCTCTTACATGTCCGCGGTCCGCGTGTCGCGAACTCGGGTCCGTGGGTGCGTTAAGCCCAAGAAATTGCGCGGATCAATTCCCCCTGCGGATACACGCTTATATAAGTTAGCGAACGAGCCGCTAAAGTCTCTCCCTCTCACACATACGCATTATAAATTACGCTTCATACATGCATACGCTAATTAAAATATGTTCGCTCGCAGCGCGCGAACGAGACGAGCTCAGGTGCTCGTCTTTACGTGTCCGCGCGCGGGTCTCGCATCGCTCGCAACGCGCGGATGAGACAAGCACAGGCGCAAGTCTCTTACATATCCGCGGCCCGCGTGTCGCGAACTCGGGTCCGTGGGTGCGTTAAGCCCAAGGAATTGCGCGGATCAATTCCCCCTGCAGATACACGCTCGTCTTTTACAGGCGCGGTGTCGCTTTTCAGACAAGTAACATTATTTAAAATAAAAAAGGTGCATTAAATGTTTTCCGTCCCACTTACAGACTGCGGACTGTCAGGAACACTTTTACAGTATACCTGGTGTGGTTAAAAATATTTGATGCACAAAACCACCATGCATCATGCACATCCATCCATCCATACTACATAAATATACAAAGAATGTTTTGCATAATATTAAAGTATAAATTAAGTATAAGTTAGCGAACGAGCCGCTAAAGTTAGCGAACGAGCCGCTAAAATTTCTACCTCTCACACATACGCATATAAGTTAGCGAACGAGCCGCTAAAATCTCTCCCTTTCACATATACGCATATAAGTTAGCAAACGAGGCGCTAAAGTCTCTCCCTCTCACACATACGCATTATAAATTACGCTACATACATGCATACACTAATTAAAATATGTTTGCTCGCAGCGCGCGAACGAGACGAGCTCAGGTGCTCGTCTTTACGTGTCCGCGCGCGGGTCTCGCTTCGCTCGCAACGCGCGGATGAGACAAGCACAGGCGCAAGTCTCTTACATATCCGCGGCCCGCGTGTCGCGAACTCGGGTCCGTGGGTGCGTTAAGCCCAAGGAATTGCGCGGAACAATTCCCCCTGCGGATACACGCTTATATAAGTTAGCGAACGAGCCGCTAAAGTCTCTCCCTCTCACACATACGCATTATAAATTACGCTTCGTACATGCATACACTAATTAAAATATGTTCGCTCGCAGCGCGCGAACGAGACGAGCTCAGGTGCTCGTCTTTACGTGTCCGCGCGCGGGTCTCGCTTCGCTCGCAACGCGCGGATGAGACAAGCACAGGCGCAAGTCTCTTACATATCCGCGGCCCGCGTGTTGCGAACTCGGGTCCGTGGGTGCGTTAAGCCCAAGGAATTGCGCGGAACAATTCCCCCTGCGGATACACGCTCGTCTTTTACAGGCGCGATGTCGCTTTTCAGACAAGTAACATTATTTTAAATGAAAAAAGTGCATCAAATTTTTTCCGTCCCACTTACAGACTGCGGACTGTCAGGAATACTTTTACAGTATACCTGGTGTGGTTAAAAATATTTAATGCACAAAACCACCATGCACCGTGTACTTCTCCCCGCGCGTAGATCCCTTTAATATTTATAATACGAACGAGCGTCGGCCTTCGGAGCCATACCGCGGTGTACTTCTTCCCGAGGGGTAACTCACTCTAAAATCATGATTTTTCTCTAGCTTACAAGAAATATATAGTAACTCCGACGTTAAGAATAACGATCGCCTATTGCGTTTATGCTATTCTAACAGACTCATAAGACAGATTCCTTACTTTAGCGTCACCGATATCGAAAAAACAGAGCACAACGTCTATATAACGCTGAACGTTGTCTCGCTGATTTTAGAGTGAGTTACCCCTCGCTTCTTCCCGCGCCTGAACCCCTATAATACTTATAATACAAACGAGTGTCGAGATATACAGAATGAATGACGTGAGATCCAAAAGGGACAGGAATTTCCGAAGCAAATATATTCACGCAATAAGTATCGTAATCAATATAATGAATTTATCGTATTCTTGAATGTGACACCTCTTTATAAATTTTCAGGTATATTATATGTATATTCATATATATAAATAAACGTCCTGTTATTTTTCTGCCAAACGTTATTAAAATTTTGTTTAATATGACATATGATATGTATTAACTTTGAGATATTTCTATATATATATATATATACAATATAATTACTCTGTCACGCGACAAAGTATTCGCTGGATCTCACGTCATTTTATTTTATTTTGTTTATTGATAAAAAATTAACCTATTAAATGGATAGACTATGAAATATTAAGGTAAAATTGATGGGCTTTATATATATATGTATGTATAATAAAAATGAATATGCAATTAAGAATTATCAATGTGATTTATAGGTATGTATATAATATGAGATTCACGAAGAATATGTGCAACGTGAACCAAAATATCTTTTGATCTTTTCATTCATTTGTGATACATGCATGTTAAATTTGTTTAACATGCATTTAAGATGCATTTTGTTTTCTTGCATAATTTTCTGTAATATTTAATCCTGGATAGGAAAGAAAATAAAAAAGAAAAAAAAATAAAAATGTTCTAATTGTTGTATTGTAACAAACTTCTTCTTCTATATAATGGTTTGTTTTATTTTATTTTATTTTATTGAATCTATTCTTTATCTACAGATTTTTTTATTATTTTTTATTTTTTAATTACAAGAAAATCGCTATTTACTGCCTATATCTATAAAAAATTGTTTTTACTTATTATTATATTGTATGTCTAAAAAAATATTTAAAAATATTTTTGAAACCTTATCGCACAAAAAATGAACACCAAACAAATTTCAAAATGTAATTAATTTAATACTTGATAATGTGAAATATTTAGATATTTAAAAAATTTCAATAAATCGCCTATCAGGCGACTAGTGTTCTATGCAATAAACATTAGACGCATTAAATAAATAATACGTCGACATAACGAGTTCTATTGTAAACTCGATGCGTGCTAACGCGAGAGCAATCTCCCGTAAGCACAACAAATTGATAAATAATGGAGTTCTAGGATTAATTATTTTCTGCCCAGTCTGATTTAGTCTATCCATTTTAGGACAACGAATCTGTGACAAGTGGCATTTATCTGATAATATTATTAGATAGGAATAATACATAAATATATACAATCTAATATTCACAGATTCGTTACCCCATAATAAAAAATTATTTGTCACTCACCGGCCAATGCGCAACGGACGGAGTTATTCCGTATACGGAATATACGAAATCACGTGATAATTTCGTAACACAAAAATGAAAGATTCAAATTATAGAGACGCTGAAAATGATCAACGTTTCAAAAAATAATTCTTACGCGCCTTCAATTCGATTTTTAATTAGATTTACTAATTTAATTATCTATTTATTCCGAAAAAATTTTTACGAGAATAAACTTTTATAAAATTTTAAATAGTTTTTCTTTCTCTAAGTATTTCTAATTATTTTAGATAAAACAGCCCAAATAAATGGGAAAGAACAATTAATTTTAACATAAAAAATGATACTTACCTCAAGGTTGTTCCGCCGGTGCGCGATGCCTCTGTCAGACCTCCTCCTCCTCTCAGAATGTCTGGGTTGAAGCCCCATTTTCCTCCTTCCGTTGCACAGGACACTCACAAAACCACTGTTCAATATTCCGCGATCGAGAGCGAAGTAACATGCGTCATAATACGATAGCGATACTTTATGAGACACTCCCGAGATGAAACGTATCACGGCTCACGGCGCACTTTTGACATTTAAATCCGACAGTTCACCGAGCTTCTCTTATTTCCACTGAAAGCGAACCTTTCAAGGAACGCCATACGCTCGAGACACACTGCAGCGATACAGCTCAAACGCGTAAGTACATAAATTCCGCTAGATGCGAATGAAATTAAACGGTCGACACATCACACATCACCGCGTCTCGAACGTTACTGATCGAAATCACGCGATCCGCGCACTCTGTCACATTAAATCCCTCGAAAGCGGCGGTCGAACACATTCTCAAATCAATAAATTCTTCGCAAGACAATCGTCGTCCGTAAAATAAATCGCGACAAAATGTTAGTCCAGCACTCCAATCGTCTCCTCATTCCCGTATGCGATAATATTTCATTCATCGAAATATTGCATGTATACAAAAAATGGAATATTCGGCGTACAAATTCTGTATTATTCTGTATTAATTAATCTCAACGCGCAAATGGAGTAATCCGATAGTTAATAGACAACGCCGCATCTATTTAGTACGTGCGATATTACCGTAACACTTATCGCGGCACATCTCGCGATGTAATATAACGTTACATACGGAGCGGCTCGCTCGGCTACCTGTCACGTCGAGTGTCGGGACGTGAACAGACGTGAATGAATGAATGATAGCGCCACGCGGCGTACGTACAACCCCCGTCGCACCGGCCCCACTCGCCTGCGCGCGAATACGAAAAACAATGTCGAACATCTGCGTGCCGCGTGCCAACGGTAATATTCTCACCACCGGCAATATTCACTTGACGATAACGTTTAATACTTATACATTAATTAATTATGTATCTAGCGGGAATCGGGATAGAATAAACGTACGCCGAATATTCCGTTTCTCGTATCTCAATGGATAATAGCGCGGCGCGCGAATGGGCTGTTATCGCATATCTTTCGCGTTGTTTCGTGGACCCGCATATTACCCGATAGCGCATTACCCGATAATTTCTCTCTCAATAATATTTCGATCTAATAGTAAGTAAGAAACGATTTTAGAGTAATAAAATAATTCAAAATAAAGAAGATTAACGCGATGAGCTATCGCGGAGTCGGCTCTTTGTTCGCAATTGTTTCGTTTCATTTCGAGCATGTAAGGTGGGTCACATAAAGGTTGCAACACTTAATTTTTGGATTGGTTTTGAAATGCACAAATATTATGCTACAAACCACTATCAAAACAAATCACCCATCCAACAATTAAGTGTTGCAGCCTTTATGTGACCCACAGTATTAAAATTATATTATGGAACTTTTCGGAATGGATTTCGATCGGAATTGTTTCGTTACACTCGCAACTCTTATTTTACGCGGTGGATACATTGTATATGCGTAAGAAGAAATTGCGTAATTTGGAAAAAACCGTATACGTTATTTCAAAACCATGACTGATTGTGAGTTTAAAGAGAATAAAGGCGAACGAACAAATAATAAGCGAATCACGATTGATAATAACAACCAATTAGCTGCTGAAATTTATTTGAAAAATATATAGTACCTACGTACATCTATAGATTCTATAGTATTACTCGCTTTTATAACATGATAATATACAATGGGCATGTGTCGGATTAAAAATTTTGAAATTTTTATTATTTATTATTAAAAATTGAAAATTAAAGTCTGCACACGAAAAATTGCATACAATTTATCGAAAAAAACGCGTTATTTAAAAAAATCGCGTAAGAAAAAACGCGGAGAACGTAAGAAAAGAGTTGGGTGCATGCATTTTTTAGATTTCTATTGTATTTTCTAGAAAAAACGAAACAATTTCGATCGAAATCCATTTCGAAAAGGTCCATAATGTAATTATAATACATGCTCAAAATAACGAAACAAGAAACAAGTAATAAGCAAAGAGCCAACCGCGCTATAGTTCATCGCGTTAATCTTGTTTATTTTTAATTATTTTATTACTCTAAAATCGTTTCTTACTTACAATTAGATCGAAATATTATTGGATCTTACGTCATTAATCTGTATATCTTACTTGACATCTGAGGTGACATCAAATAATGTTCGCGATTCGCAATTCAGATTTTGTATTAAAAATTGTTTGTCTATTCATTGATTTATTGATTGATTCATCGACTAATAATTTTTAAATTTTGGCTGTTTTGTGATTCTATTTATAGTATTTGCAAATTAAAATATTTGCAACTCTTATAAAATTTTAAATTGTTTTTCTTTCTGTAATTATTTCTAATTATTTTAGATAAAACGGCCCGAATAAATGGGAAAGAAAAAGAACAATTAATTTTGAGATAAGAAATGATACTTACCCCAAGGTTGTCTCGCCGATACCCGATGCCTCTGCCCCAGGCCCCCTTCTCCTCTCAGAATGTCTCGTTTAAAGCCTCCTTTTCCTCCTTCCGTTACACAGGACACTCACAAAAAACCACTTTTCAATATTCCGCGATCGAGAGCAAAGTAACATGCGTCATATAATACGATCGCGATACTTTATATGATACACTTCCGAGATGAAACATATCACGGCTCACACGGCGCACTTTTGACATTTAAATCCGACAGTTCACCGAGCTTCTGTTATTTCCACTGAACGCGAACCGTTCGAAGACCGCCATACGTTCGAGACACACTGCGATACAGCTCAAACGCATACAAAAATTCCGCGAGATGCGAACGCAATTAAATGGTCGACACATCACACATCACCGCGTCTCGATCGTTACTCGAAATCACGCGATCCGCGCACTCTGTCACATTAAATCCCACGAAAGCGGCGGTCAAATTACACATTCTCAAATCAATAAATTCTTCGTGAGACAATCGTCGTCCGTAAAATAAATCGCGACAAAACGTTAGTCCAACACTCCGATCGTTTCCTCGCTCCCGTATGCGATAATAGTTCATTCATCGAAATATTGCATGTATACAAAAACGGAATATTCGACGTATAAATTCTGTATTAATTAAACTTAACGCACAAACGAAGTAATCCGATAGTTAATAGACAACGTCGCATCTATTTAGTACGTGCGATATTACCGTAACACTTATCGCGGCACATCTCGCGATGTAATAAACGCAATGTCACGCACGCGGAGCGTCTCGCTCGGCTACCTCTCAGGTCGAGTGTCGGGACGTGAATGAATGAATGACAGCGCGGCGAGCGACCGGTCACCTCCGCGGAGTGACCGTTTTTGGCTGCATTCCGATATTTACTCTCAGTACTGAAAATCAATATTTTTCTATAAAATTCACGAAGAATATGTGCACCAAAATATCTTTTGGACTTTTCATTCATCCGTGATACATGCATGTTAAATTTGTCTATACATTTTGCTATCTTGCATCAATTTCTGCAATATTTAATTCTGGAAAGGAAAGAAAATGAAAAAAAAAAGAAAAATGAAAAAATATTATAACACAGCTATTATTGGAACATAATAAATTCGCATTATAAGTTCACATTATAAGTTCTTTACAGTGATTTTAATATTAAATCGATATCGATTTAATTAGGGAAGAAAGAGGGAATTTATAATGTTCCAATAATAGCTGTGTTTTAAGTCCGACAAATAATCGGCGCGCAGTTAATATGTTGGAAAGTACGCGTATTTAAAATACATATAGAAAATAATATTAAGCTGCCTAAGATCCAAGCTTAGACCGTATGGCTATTTCCTTTGTATTGATTTATATATTAACGGTCTTAACGTATATTAATTGTTTATAGAAAATTATTTTTACTTATTATTATTGTATGTCTAGTGTACACAAAGCTGGATGGTGTAATGCTTATCGGTAAATCAGATGTAATTTTTCCTAAATATCCTGACGAGAGTTTAACTGATCTATTAAAAAGAATTAATTACTATTCATACTATTCATATCATGAGGAAGTTTATAATATAACAGCAAAAAGTACACTCTTGGATATAGTTTATCTGCAAGAGTATTTTCCTGAATATTGCATTATTTGTCAGAGGTATTGTAATCGTTGGTGTTAAGTAATATTCTCAATATTTTTTTATTCTTTTAATAATAAATATAAATTTGTTCCAATGTTATTTGCAGCGATGTAAGAAGGACTTCTTATAAGAGTAATGTGGAGTACAAAGAAGTATCTTGGGAGGTATCACGTTGCAGTATATCTGCGCTTCCTGTAAAGTATTCTAAGAAATCTATTTCTCATAATATAATAATATTTATTAATTACGTATAAATTACGCTGTGATGTCATATATATTGTTGTTACATTTATTATTCTTTGAAGAACAAAAAGCTTACGCTTTCTTCTTGACTTTATATAAATTATTCCTGCAAGAGATATTATATTTTTCACAGTAAGGCACTGAATTTTCCGATCGACGTGTTGGTTTGCATTCTATCATATTTTCGTTAAGATATCTAAATCTTTTCTTTTTCTGCTTTATATTAATGCAGCGTGTTATTTTGCTGTTGCAAAGTGCTATTTTGCTACTGAATTGTTCGTCAAGATCTCGGTTGCGTTTCCGTTGTTCCTGTTACCTTTCTGAAGCAATCGCACGATCCCTCGGTGTTGCCTTTTCATTTCTGACGACAATTTAGTCCGGCGAAATATATCGTTGTAGATATTTGTAGCTATCTGAAACTCTCTGCAATCCTGCGGGCGACGGGCGATCGACCAAACACCCACTATCGTGTCGATACCCTGGCACACTCTGCACGCACCTGTAGCATCGTAGATCTTTTTTTTTAAATTTTTGACTAGTTTTTCGCGTGTAACATTCCTAAGAAAGAATTAATTTACTCGGTCGCGTATCGTACCTGCAAACACCGCCAGAGATTTCGTGCGATTGTCAATAGCGAGCAAGGAAAACGGTCCACCCACTGCAAACGGCGCGTATCCGGTCAGATTCCAGGCGGGATCTAGCAAACCTTGATGAGCGGGTAGAGGCGATAATTTTGCGAGGGTCACGTTTATGGTGCGATTACTATAAACTTTCATGTCGATCCGCACTCCACCCTGGGTAGTTACCCACGAACCCGATAACTTGCAAGGCAAACCTGATCAAGAATAAAAATTATTTATCAAAGTGTTCAATAATATTTTGTTTTAACATTACGTTTTTATACATTAAGAAAAAATATTTGGATCTAAAAAAATATTTATTAGATATTTATATTTATTTAGAATTAGATAAAATATATTTTATCTAATTTTAATTAAATATGTGTTTTATATTAAGTAAATAAGCTGTCAGGAGCCTTCTAATAAATATTTTCTAGATCCAAATATTTTTTTTCAATGTAAATTTCCGAGATATAAAACTTAAATTTTGACTTTATTAATAGAGTCAGTTAAGAAGCGTTTTAATTTTTCCTCAGGGAAAGTTACGAACTATTCATTATAATATTTGTCAATAGTTATAGCGAGAGTTATAGGTATAGTTAAAATTGTCAAAGATAATTTTTTTATATTTGATGCCAAGTATATCTTACTAATTAAATGTCAAATTAAAATTTAATATATTAAAGCAAAATAAGATTATGCAATAACCTTCTATTTGTTCATTTTCAGTGGCTCGATTTGATTTAATTTCCTCCAATTCGTCGACAATCTTATCTAAAATCTGGTTGGCGACTTCCTTAGTTTCACTTAATGTCGCAGAAACATTATTCGCACGTTGAATCTCTTCTGTTGTCTTCACCGCAGTCACGGGTGCAAGATTAACGTTCGTCGATTTTTCACTTGCGCTATCATTGTCTTGGAATTGTTTATGGATAATTCGGGATTTCTGTTTCGCTTTATGATCTTCCTGAATCTGCAATGCTTGCTTCTGACCATCATTGTACCAACTCTGTTTGATACCATTTTCTCGATCGGGAATTAAGACATGTTCTATTGGTCGATTAACAGTTGGAGTTGATTGAGAAAAAACCGGAGCGTGATCGATAACTTTATGCATGGTTTGTCTCATTGGAATGACAGGATAAACATAATTATTGGACAAAGGCGCTATTGCAGATCCAACATCCTTCTCGGCGACGTACATATTCGAAGTGCCTGGAATTTTTCGAAGGATGTGCGGCGCATCTATCGAAGCACCGGAATAAAGCACTTGCACTTCCTTAGGTTTACTTATCTCAGGTACAATACTTAAATTTGAATACCGACGAGGAACGCTCAGCTTATTCTGATATTGCAATACGTTGCTGGGAATCTGTTCGACCTCAAATTGCGGACTGTAAATGGTATTCGCACTGGTTGTAAGAATCTCCGCTATATCAAGATCAGGGTTGATAAAATTCTCAGTAGGAGATTCCATCTCATTGACATATATGCTTTCTTTAGGCCGATCGACGTTCGATATTTGAAACTGATTAAACGACGAATCCTTCTGAGTTACCCCGGGGATATAATACAGATCTTCTGGATTGATTTTCTGATCGGTCAGTATCGGCAAATATGTAGATATATTGTCGACAGCATCTTCATTTGCTTGAGCGATCACAGAACGACCGGTTTCCCAAGGTTTTAACGAATCATAATCGTAAGTTAAATCCTTGTCGTAGGAATCTCCATCTGTGAATTGCTGCTTAAATCGCGAACGATTTTCGGATGAATTTCTGCCAAAGACAGAACCGTTTGAGATTTGCCTGACGATTCTGTCATTTTCAATATCCGTTTCATCTTCTTTTGATTGCGTTTTAATTGGTTCAGCATTATCATTGTCAGAATGTTCGACTCCTTGATTGTTGGAATTCTTTTTAGAATACTTCGTTAAGCGTTTGATCTTCTTGTTTAACTGCATTCCATTAATTTTTCGATGTCTTCGTCCCAAATGCGTGATTAAGTGACCATCATTTTCACTTATCCTTTTAGTCATTGAATTCAATGTATCTTTATTTACAGCATTTTGCTTTACTCCGATATTAATAGGTAGATTCATTTTCCGTCGTTTCTTCTACACAATAAATGGTAAAAATTAAATTAAGATTTAAGTCGAAGAATATCTTCGCATTAGAATTCTTGAAAAAGAAGATTTTTCTTCTACTCACCTTAATATGATTTCGCTTGTGTAACCAAGGATGTTCTTCATCGTGCCGTCTATGTTTACGTTTATCTCTCTTTCTCTTTCCTTTTCCTTTACGATTCAACGATTTGTTTAGCTTTTTCCTACTTACTGTTGGTTCACGCACGCTTTTCATTCGATTTACCGGTAAACCTTTTATCTCCTTAGAATTATTACGTAGTGTTCCGCTTAGATTTCCCAACTTCTTTATATTACGTTGTAATTGCGGCGATCTGAGAGCCTCGTTCGCCAATTTCTGTGCTAAAGATTTAATTTCTTCTCGTTCAGGATCGTAAAACGTAGCCTTCAAATCTGTATCTTCGTCGAATCTTTTATTAGGAGCTTGCTCGTCCAAATGCGATCTTTTCACTATTGCTTCCTGCCTGCACGCATTATTGTCCTGCACGCGGAAAGAATCCTTTGCAGGCGGGACAATCGATTGCACGACAGACACGTCATTACAAATTATTCTCACTAATAATGGTATTATCATGACGAATCTGCGTAATCATAAGGAAAAGCCTTCGTGTACATGTATTGTAATCTAATAAAATTGGCAATCACCTGCGAAAGACGTACGGTACCAGAAATACCTGTAGCGTTTGCTCGTGTTCCTTGGTATCATTTACGGAGCATTTACTATTCTAACGAGAAAATCCCTTTTCCCTCTCCCGTTTTTTAATTCGAGATTTATGTGTTAATGTAGTTCGAGCCTTACGCTTTTGCGCTTCATTAGCGAAACCGAGAAATTGCACAATTCTTTTCGTTTCTCATAACCGCATCGATAGATAAAAATTTGTGACCGATAATCGACACGTGAATGATGCTTTCTCTCGCCGATCTCGTTTTGTCGGGACCTCGCTTCATTATATTGAAGGCATTCTCACATTAAATTTAGCTTCTTGTTTTGTTCGTAGCTGAAACAATTCAAATCTTCAAAAATTGCCACTAAAGAAATATAAATTACTAGTTTAATGATTTTCAATATTTTCAAAATGTAGCAATGTTTTTCCGTCAAAATATTATATTACGTTTGAATGTTATTGTTAATAGCAATAAAAGTCGCGATCAATTTTCTTTTTCTGTATTTTGGCTTTTTTCAAATCGCCGTTGGGCTGTTTAATTAATGTTGTGCTCTGAAGGCCGAAATAGGTCGCTTCAATTCTAAGCAGAGTGCGATTGTTGGGGCCGTGGTTGGAGCAGTGATAAACGATCAAAGCGGCGATACTAATAAAACAGCGAGAATAAATGCATTAATTTATATGTAAATGCTTATATGAAGCATATGAACAATTATATTAATATTAATAATAAACTATTATATTAATTAATTTATATATAAAGCATACAAATTGATGTATTTATTCTCGCTGCTTTGCTAATATCGCCGCTCTTATCGTTTATTACTGCTCCAACATAAACGCACACCCTAATGCAGTCGACAAGAAATCTCATTTCCGACTTTCCTTGCGTTCCGCGCTTCTCTTTTCTAGTAAGGATGAAGAATTCACGCGGGCGACGGACCGGTTACCCATGGCAGAATCACCGAGATGTACTTGTATACTCGATATACCGAGATGCGAAAAGTCTTTGTGCGAAGAGCGCAAACGACCGTCCGCGCCGGCAAAACCAAACACGACATCCTCTTTTACTTGCAAACGAGGTGGTGACGCTGATTCTCGAAACTAGAGCAAGCTACAGATATGTCTCTATACCAAAATTAATCTTTAGAGTATTCTTGATGCATGGTATGTGCGAAAGAAAGATGGTGGTATTCTTGGTAATTTATAATTTTTTATAGGTTAATATAGTTATTTGAATGACTGATATTTATTTATATAAGGAAATAAAGAGCATGTTTATTACTACTTATTGAGAAACTCAATTAATCGTACATATAAAACAAGGATATAATTCTTGTAACCGTTTTGTTGATTTTATGGGAAATAATTATATACGTAGAAATGCGTGTAGTATGCGAAGTATTTTGTAATTATAACCGAAAAATACAAATCCGCGGAATCATGATTGCGTGGGAATTTTTAAACGCGCACGTCAAAGCGCATCGTGTGTTCGACCGTCTCTTTTTAATTATTTTCTCAAAACTTTTTTTAGAGAATACCTAAGTAAGTATCTGTTTTTTTATCTCGTGTTTTGTTGTAACATTTTACCTTATAATTTTCGCATTTCTTATGCCTGAAGAATAAAATATACCTATAACGATAAACAGTAAGGACATTTTCAAAAAAGAGCATCGGAAGAAATTTGCAGATTATTAAATATCTTTAATATTAACTTGTACATAGATATATTGATGTATGTACATGCTGCTTAACTCACACTCCACAATTAGCGCAGAAGAGGACCTAATCGGGCAATGACTTCATCTTAGATATAGCCCCATTCTCAAAAATAGAAGAAATTTCATCATGCAGGACTTGATGTGCGAAGGATAGAATTATATAGAATTGCGTTTAAAGGAGAAAGAGAAGATTTGTTAAAGGAGCGATTCGGAGCACCACATCGAGGACGCTATCGATGGCGACGCGGAGGTAGAGAAGAGAAGAAGAAGAAGAAATTACGCTCGGGCATCGAAACGCGTTGTCGCTGGCATTGGTAGCAGTCTCGAGATAGCCGTCGGCTGGCTTCCTCACTGGCTCGGGCGATTTATTCGGGGATTCCTAGGTAGCCGAAGTGACGAGTGAGCGACTCGGCGACTCATCGACGGGGATCGGCGAGGAAGATCACCATATATCTCGCATACGTAATCCGATTGCTTCCCTTTTTACGTGCTAGAACCGATAATCCGGAGGGTTGGTGAGTGAGAGCCGAGGCAGTCTCGAAGGTCCTGGAGGTCAGTGCACACAGCTCTCTCTCTCTCTCCTCTTTCTTTCTCCCCCCCCCCCCCCCCGGGACAGCTCTCTTCTTCTTCCTCCCCTGATTGCGTTTCCCTTTCTGACCGTTGCCTCCTCTTCTTCCTCTTGTCCGTCCCGTGGCAGCTCAGCTCGTTGGTGCTATTTTCGCGCGAGTGTATTGTGCAAGTGTCGAACGTTACCGTTAAGGTGCCGATTCCGATGTAGAGCTCGTTCGATAGGTCAAGCCATCATCTTTCGTTCCGTTCGTCGGGGATATTATCACCTGCCCCCGTCCAACTCACCCTGTGCTCCAGGTCGGACATGTATATTCTACTGTGTGAGCGGTTTATGTATATTTGTGTGCAAGTTATACAAGAGAAATAGATCATTAGATCATTATAAATATGGCCGCTGTAATCTTCATTGATCGGCGTCGCTATCGAGAAATTGATGTAACTTTATTCAAAGTTCAATCATTGCTATAGATATCATAAACATACGGAAGCAATCTATATGTATATGTTTTCACGTCGAGCAAGATGCGACAATTGGAATAAGATCTCATATGTAATTGATAATTGACGCCATATAAAGAAAAGTTTCTTTATTAACACTAAATATCATATTAATACTACATTCTGTCTATAATATCGAGATTTGAATTTGCCAGAATTGTAATTCTGGATTGATATGCTTATCTTTGCGAGAAGAATAATATCGGTCGCGTAACAATCATTGCAGCGAATGACATGCGGAATTGACGTTTTGGCTACAGTAATGTTACGATGCATGCATCTATTCATCGGAATGCCCAATTTGTTTTAAATGACAGGTATAAAATACTGACATTCTGCCATGCGGAAGCACGTACCTAACGAATTTCACGACGATCGATAGTTTTCTTGGTCGAGCCGTCGTGAAGACGTACAGACAGATATTTCGCTTCAGCGAGACAGATACAGATTAATAAGTGTGGCTAATTAATTAAGGTCTAGAGCCCGGCGTCGCCGTCAACTAAATGCCTATTCGTGTCGGTTCGAGTTTTCGAAATATCACACTTAAGTAACCAAACAGCTCATTTTATTCGAACGACTCATGTCCCATATTAGATTTTCTTAAAGCAAAGAGATAACGCAACATAGATTTTGTTAATAAAATTAAAAAATAAAATGTACAAAACTTTTCGGAATTTTAATTTTAAAATTATCTCGTATATACATGTAAGTGGCGTTTATATAATCAATTTACCCTCTCGTTATCATCCTCTCTTGATGAAATTATGAGTTGATTATTTACTATGCAAATATATTTTGCAATTTTTTTTATAATTGTATGATGCTTTATAAATATTTACAAAATATCTCTGGTTAAACCCCGAAAAGATTGTCGCGAGAGTAAGAATTCTTCTCGCGAGCGAAACAATGAGACGGACAACCGCGACAGTGAGTACAGCATGAAATTTCTGGCCAAATGGAATTCTGCATAGCAGTAGTCGTTCTCAAGGTGCTTCATAAAATAGCTGCACTATTTTCCTGGCACGGTTTCCCAGAGTCAAGCATCCAGTGAATGTAACCGTTAGGAAGGCCAAGTTTTTAGTTTCGTGTAAACAGAGCTATACACATGCGCTGACACTCTAGGAATTTTCGCATAGATTTTATTTAGCAAAATGAGCGAACCAAACCTCGGTTTACTTTGCAGAGGACATTGAAGCTGATGATGTAATTAATTACTTTTATTGTGCAACTTCAAGCAAGTCAATGCATTTATATTCGAATGCATTAGATAATAAATAAAATTTTGAGAATTTTTTTGTTAAATTTTTTATTAGCAATTAAATAAAAAGAATTATAATTTTATTTTATCAGTCTCTAAATATTTTTTCTATTGATGACAAATTGTTAGAGAGACAAACTTATTTATTTTTATTCGAAGATGTGATATTTATCTTTCGGTTTTAATCAAAACACTGCCAGGAGTAACAGCGTAAACTGTTAATGTTTGATTGCGACCTGCATTCGAGAAAGAAATCTCTCTTCCTACGATAGAGCTCGGGCCATGTGTTGAGGCCATGTGAAGTAGCGGATGTATCGTCCACTAACACAAGGCCAGTATATTTTCATTATAGTAAAGACGCCCGGAAAGACCGCGGGATTAGAGCACGATTTGTCTTCGTTGCGTCAAGGATTGCGTCAGTTAAGATAATGGAAATTGACGTATAATTACGATAGTATAAATTATTATTGTATTAATTTAAAATTTTGTAAGTTGACATTAAAATTGACGACAATGAAGAATACGTGTTTTAAAAATTAAAAATTGAGATTACATCAAGGTAATAATCTGACGCGCGTCTTTCCTGAGGATGAATCATCTCGCGCATCAAACTCGCGATTCAGCGGTTCACCCCCGTGATGCGAAAATCGAATAGCGGAAGTGACCCGATTAACGGCGAAACAGATGAAAATGCGGCCAACACCGCGACGAGCCGATGGAGTCAGCCAATCGCGCCGAACTGCTACGACTGTCCGCGTGTCGGAAATAGATCTCGGATCTCTCAAACCAAAGGTTGATCCACTGAGACGCTTACTTTAATCATTCGCGCTTACGCACGACTTATCGTGCTTGGCTCTGGACATTAGCTAATGAATTACAGCATTCGACGACAGAATCAAGGACTGTTGTAAACGCCGCGATTCTCCGCGTCGCGGGAAAGAGAGAAATCATCCCGGTCTAATCTGTCCCTCTTTTAAATATTTATATCTATCTTTAATTTTTACCTATAATTTTAAAGAGCAAGTCTTTGAGACTGTCTATATCTGAATCTTAAAACATCATAGCATTATTGGTCTCCGAGAAACAAATAATTAAAAGTAGAAAAAATTTGCTGCGATATGTGTGCTTCGTTTTAAAAACTCATGTTCTTTATTTCTTTATGTTGCATTGTGCAATTTAGTTGAAATTACTTGAGATACTAACAGAGCTATGCTGTCTTAATAATTTAGAAAGATTTTATTTTGCCTATAAATTATAGTCAATCTTATAGTTGACTTCTAGTTGGCAACTATCGCAGGTTTTGTTATATGTAGGTATACTTTTTATTTTGAATGTGGATTTAAACAGATACTATATAGACAGTGCGATTGATGATAATTTAGAGAATTTTCGTGGATAAATTTGCCATGTTTTCTCGACTCTTTTATGTGGGTAAGTTACCTACTGCTTGAAATAAGAGATAACTTCGAGAACTTGCGAGCTTTTTTGAAATTTACATTTGGAGAACATTTCGCAACAATACGTTTATTATGGTTCTAAGAGGTCGGTATCGCTATAATACATCAGAATTTTTATATAAATATATAAATAAAATAAAATTTTTTTAGTATGTAAAGGACTTATCGTTATACAATGTATACAATATACATGCATATATATTATTTTTTACTGTTAATTATGTTATTGTTTTTTATTATATACAAGTTTTATTATGTTACATTTACAATTATTACTACTAACTTCAACGACAATTTTCTACCAATAAATTGATTCTCCTTTTAAAACAGATTTCAAAGCTTCTTTATATCTTTTGATTGCTTTCTATGTGGTATCAAAACATGTTTCTCATTTAATTAACATTTTAATGATATTATTATGAATAAATAAATAAATGTAAAATAAAATCAAGATTACATTATTTTCATAATAAGACAGCAGATCTATCAATATTTAAATAATAAAAAAGATTGTCGTCTTCAAATTTTTATATTTAAACTATAAAAGACAATGGGGATAGGTTTATTCACTTAATATATGTATACATATGCATATTGATTATTTCATACTAATTATTTTAATAATTAAATAATGCTAGGTTGCAATCATATCTTGTTACATCGTGTCGCAAAAGTATATACATATATATATATACTATTTACAAGATGCTTAACACTACAAAGTGCAAGAATATATAGTTTCAAATCAGTGCACCCATTGTGTAAAAAATGTGTATAAAAGATACATATATTCTTTTTTTGTATAATTTGTAGTTATATAAATTAAGTTTTGTCTTTGTTGGTTTTATTATAATATTTTTATTTATATAACGTATTTGTTTGATAAATTCAGCAGTTAGCGATCATTAGCTGCAGTTGCCGTAGAAGTTTAGCTGTATTTCCGGAAATATTTTTACCATAAATACATACCTTTGTATCATTTTTAATATTGTATTAAATAAAACATGTGTGCCTTTTTCCGGTTCAACACTACAAATATCGAACAGTTGTTTTTGACCGTTTTGATTTTTTAATTTAACCCTTATAGGTCACACCTCCTGAGAATCCCGTAAAGGTCACACTGGGTGAAATACACCCAGACGTGTTTGCACGTGTATAAAAAATTGTAGGTGACCTTTAAAAAAAAAAAAAATATCCTGTTGTAGTTTAAGTCTTCCTTAAAAAGACTGTATAGGTTTGATTTCCAAAAAATTAATTTAACATATGTAAAAAAATAGCCCATTTCTATTGGTTTACTGGGTCGTTTTCGAAGTCAAAAAAACGCTTGGGTGAATTTCACCCAGTGTGACCTATAAGGGTTAATATCCTGTTTCTTCCCTTTTTGAATGTATTTTTCCCTATATTTATCTCCCTCTTTTTATCTTTCTTAATTTTTCCCTCAACTCTCTTTCCTTTTTTTTTTTTTACTTTTGACTTACGACATTTCCTCTTTCCTGGTTTCCACGGTATTATTTTTTTCTTAATTTTGTAATCAAATTCTTTACTTCCTCCTTCAGTTCTCTCCCGATCTTCTTGATCTTCGTTTGTATGCATGTACAACTTTTACATCTATGATATGGCTCCACAATCCCCTTCTCTGTCTATATATATTTCTTTACGATTATAAGAAAGATTTGAAACTATATATTCTTATTGCCTTGTATTTTAATTAATTAAACATAAAACAAATTATGCATAAGAATGTACTGTATAATTTGTTTTATGTTAAATTAAAGGCTTATAATATGTTTTATACGTTAAATTGAAGGCACGTACTAACTAGATAATTTAAATTATATTGTTGAGGGTGGCAGTGTGGTCTAGTGGTAGAGCGCCAGACTCGTAACCAGGAGGTCCCAGGTTCGAGTCCACTTGATCACTGAAATTTTATTTAAATTTAAATTTCAAACTGCACCCCCCGTATGAGAAATAAAGAGGGGATTCTCGTGCGGAGAAACTGGGCTCCGTCTTTCGGAAGAGACGTTAAGCTGTTGGTCCGCACTCCGCACATAGCAACTGGCAACTGCTATGTGTATCCCCCTCCCCCATTAATATAGAATCTCATTAGCGTAGGACTGGCAACCCATCTAATGAAATAAACCTGTAACGAACGCATTACCACAGTAATGCAGGCCAAGGCTTTCCCCGAGCTGTAGTGCCACTGGATTGATTGACTTTAATAATTTGTTGAATGTGTACTTACTCATCTCGACTCTGGATTATTATGGAACGTCTTCTTAAATGTTGTCGCGAAATATGTTTTAAGAAAGTTACTGCTTTGCCACAATTATTACATCTTTCCTTATATCCCGGTAACTCCGAGTACACCAATAAGGTTTAAATTTTCTAAATTTGTCACGGCTTTTTCGGCCGGATCAAAGGGACGCTAAGAGAGTCGGGTGGGAGGCCTCTCGGGATAATCCCTCGCGCGAGTCAGGCGGTTATCCACTAAATCGGTTGGGCGCCAGACGCGGATTCCTCGCGTCCACTAATTATCCGGAAATCCCGAACGCGAACTCGCGAAAACCATAGCCTGTCGCACGAGGGGCCAGCCGGCTCGACCTAACGGTAGAGGGGCAGGGTGTAGGAAGCGTCTCAAACCGTCAAGGTTTTCCAAACCTTTCAGAAACATATGAAAATAAATTTTTACAACTTTACATTAAGCTGTTTAAAAAACTGTGACTAAAAAAAGTATAACAGAAAATCTATTTCTGAACGATTTCTTGAAAAAGACATGCGGGTGCAGCGGAAAAAAAATACGAAGAATTTATTGCTAATATTATACATATAATAAAGTTTTTGCAATATTTCGCTGAACAACTATATTCTAAACAAAAACATGTCATTATTGTCCAAAAAGTCAAATTGTGGAAAAAAAAAGAAAAAACAAAAATGTATACAAAAATAACAAAATTATAAATAAATAAAAATATTTTGTTTTTATTATTAGGCATTGAATCTTCTTCACTACCTAGTTCATCAGATAATTTTTAAAAAGTAAATTGACTTACATATTCCAAAGTGATAAACGATCAAACTATACAAAATTGCATCTGAATGTATAAACGGACACATGTGGATATTGTTCCTTCCATTGATTAACAAAATGATCGCTTATATTACAACGTATAAAATGAAACTCTCGCAGTTTAGGACATTGTTTGAAAATGATGGAATATTTATCAGGTTCTATAAGTGTATCATGTGTACCATAATAACTGAAAAGATATAACCGTTCTAAGTATTCACATTGCGCTAGTAATTCCAAATTGAGATCAGTTAGAACTGATGTTAAACTGTCACAATCCAGATAAACTTCTTCCAAGCGTTTACAGGAAGAAAGTAATCTGCTCAAGTTATCAGCAGTGATTTGGTATTGGTCTCTGTAACAAAAATCATACTTATTACTACCAAAATCATAATTATTACAGTATATTAATCGTAAAGAGAAAATCAATGCAACTCTATCTTTCAAGATGCTTGAGATGCAAGAGAAGCAAACGCACAAATTTCGTTAAAGAATACGATATATATATATAATATATATGTATTTTAAATATATATATATATATAAATTATAAAAAGCACACACTTACAAGATAAGAGACCTTAGGGGAAGATACACTTTTCGTAAATTCTTACAGCTAGCGAGGGCATTCAAACCCTGCACTGTAAAACCTTTTGTATCCAGTAAATTTATTACTTCCAAGTGACACGAATTTCTTAACTCTATTATAACTGCGTCAGAATGCATATCCAAATGCATACCCCGTCGGTGATACTCGTTCTTTCCCAAATGTAACTCACGTATCCGTTGATTTTTTTGCAGTATTTTGCAAAGACTTCGAGTTTTTATATGTACACCAATAAGGTTTAAATTTTCCAAGCCATTTAGCTTTTCGAGATACGAAAAGCCTTTTTCGCCTATGCGATGACAACCACCAAGATCCAATTCTAAAAAAAATATGTATTGGGTCATATGCAATTTACCCGTAATCTTGTCAATCATGTATATACAATATACATATACATACATACATACATACATACCTTTCAAATTTTTGCAAATCTCTGAAACTTTACGTAGGGCAAAATTGCTGACAGATGGACACAAACTTAATCTTAAGCGCGTTAAATTCCTGCCACAATTATCAAGAAACTTTACGAAAGATTTTACATGAAAGTTGCTTAATGTAAGATCTAACTGTTCCAAATCTTTACATCTAACTGTAAAGTAACGAAATACATTGCCTATGGCTTTGCGAGATGCCCCTCGTATGTTCAAACGTGTATAAAGCACAGGGTCCTTTATTAAATTGTTGAAGCGCTTATTCACTTCACTCATGCGGCATAACGTACTCAAATCTAAGTTTTTAAATATTTTTAGCAGCATTTCATCCTGCAAAGATAAAATATACAACTTTAATACAAGAGATAACATTGCAATAAATATCATTTTGAGAAATAGACTTCTTAGGATACGTTACAGGTAGCGCAGATAAACTGCAACGTGATAGCTCCTTGAATTTATTCGAAGAGAGTTTCATACGCTTTGCGGAATTTGAATGACTTTCTGGTAAAAGACAACGCGAGTATCTCTTGAGTATCTGTACAAGACGTTGCACATAATCAGGGTTTCCCTCCCGAGAAGTTCTTGCATCTCTGCAAATAACATCAGAACAAATTAATTTTGATTATTAAAAGAGTAAAAAAATATTGAATATTATTTAATACCAACGATAACAATACCTTCCATAAATAATGCAATATACAGAAAAATTCTCTTGCAGATGTTTTATATCTAAGTGTGCACTTTTGAAATCTGCTGTTAAATTTTGAACATCGTCATGGTATGAAGAATACATGCAGTTAATTCTTTTTAACACATTAGTTAAACTCTCGTTCGGATATCTAGGAAATCTAGGAGTGATCAAATCTGATGTGCCTATAAGCATCACAGCATCTAACTTCGTGTAATACTTAGGTGAGTCGTTCTTAAATACTAGTCTGAGCTTTTTGGTTTTGAAGTCGCACGGATGTAAGGGTGGAGAGAATAATCTTGATGTCGGGGGCACACTCTCGGATGATCCATTCCACAAACAAATCCACTGACAATAATTAGAATCTTGAGCCAAAATTTCAATTACCTTCCCAGGATTATATATTTCGTATATAGAGATTCTGATTGGATATACAACTTCATGAAATTCGATATCTTTAAAATAGAAAATATAACTATACTCTGTTGTCAACAAAAGTGTATCTTCTTTAACAATATCTTATTTCTCAATTTAGATATTACATACCAATGTAATTTTTTTTGGTCGTCGCCGCATGCCAAAGAAGAGGTGGGAGTAGATGAGAGATCGTAGGATCTTTATTTTGCCATGGTGATATTGAGATGTCGATACTATTATTCCTCTATATTAAGAAGTCAAAATGTGTCAAATAGTAGATTGCAATTACTTTCTACAGGAAAATAACAAATAATACCAGAAATTATACACATACCAACATTTCCCCGATAAAAACTGGTAGATGAAATAGTTCTCCATAGCTTTGAAATTTGGGTGGCCCAATTATGTCCGGGGCAGTATAAAATATGTTAAGGTTATCGTGGTCCTTGGCAAGATATCTTTTCTTCACAAATTGATAGATGAAATCGACACGATCCTTCTTTCCTCTGCCGACATAGGGATATTGATTACAACTCTCAGGATATGAAGGTTGATAATGGGATGCCATTTTTTCTCTCTGAAAGAAGACAAAAATATGGAGAATGGTAGGTATAATCATAACGTAAAGATTAATTATATATAATAATAATATATGCGTTTATATTGCTTCTATTCACTTTAAAGTGAGAAAAATGACAGGTCGGAAAGACGATTATTAAACAACTATTAGACGACATAGTTGTCTAATAGTCTTCTTTCCGACTTGTCATTTCTCACTGGGTTGCTAGTACTGACATTATTACATAGTCTGCATGTGTACGTGACGTAAACTATGTACAGATTTTTAGTTATACTGGTTGTAAATATTCGAACGCAGTCCTCGTAGAAAAAGAGACTTTAATTAACAATAAAAAAAAGGCTCAATAAGGGCGCTTTTTGGCCTTTTCAGGATTATTAATAATAAACTTTTTGCATTTTAGGATCATTAAATGTCAAAAATAACCATTAGAGAAAAAAACTCGATTCATAAATCCAAAATTATTTATTAGTCTGTCTCTAATTTTAAATATAATATCACTATGGTATCTAAGCTCTCTTTATGACTAATAATTGAACTAATAAAATATTTTTGTTCATTATACTGCTCTCGGCTACCACATTAATGTCATTTTATATATTATATACACTACACCATGTATCGTCCTAAAGATAAAAATATATACAGCTCAAGGTAAAAAAATTTTTTTACTATTTGATGTATTTATCCTACATATTAATAACAATTTTTTGCTAAAGCTTGGAGTTAATTCCGCGGAAACAAATCAATTTTTTTGGTACCTTCAAGTAGAGCTGTGTAAAAAATATCCATAATATTTTTAATTACAAAGATCTTACATTATTAGGTATTTATGTTTTATTGTAGTAAATATTTTAGTAATTGAAGTTCAATTGTGAGCCTGTCAAAAAGAACAGGTAATTCAAGTAATCTTCCAAATCCTATAAAGTTAAATGTTTTTATAAAAAATCTATGAACTTGTATAAAAATTGTTTTTTCTACGAATACATTTCGTTTCAGTGCCGAAGTGGTACGTCTTATGTTAAATTTTTCTGATAATTGCAAATAAATTACGAACGTTCTCCGGAAAATCGACTTTACCTAAACTTCCTTGAAACTTTGAATATACGTTAATATAGGTGTTCTTTATGTGTGGTACAAATTTCAGTATCCTTTGCGGTATTAAAAATCGAGATACTGAGCTTCAAAGTTTCGCATTTTACATGGGTTTTCTATTCCGAGCTATTGTAAAAGAGACATTATAATGAATTGTGGAAAATGTTTAATCTAAATGTTTTTGAAAAACTAGTATATGATGCTCCATAAAAATAGGGTACGAGTTCCGTATACTACCCACCTCCGATTTCGATCTACTTTTGCAGGCACGTAGTATATACTAAAAGAAGTCGAAAGTTTTAGTGCTAACTTGCGGAAATGACTATTTCCTTAAATATTTAAATTTTTATTATTTTGTTGTATATTATTATCTCTCAACTACTGTCCCATGCTTAACATGTCTTTTTGATGCTCGTGAACACTCACAAGAATTATCTCCGACCAACATATGTCTCTTCGAATTTAAGAGTGAATTCTGTAAATTTGACATATCGTACAAAACATTTTTTACTTCATGTTTTTACTGGAATATGTTCATGACTTAAAAGATGCCTTGTGTAATTTATTGACCATTCTTACTGATGACTGAGTTTTCACTTGATAAGAGCCCGAACCCTAGGGCCGAAACGTAGTGTTTCTTTATTGTATTTGTGCCAGTTAAACGAATAAAATTTATATTTTGGTTTATAATTACTGGTAGAAGTTTCTATTTCTTTTTTTAATTATTTTGACAGTTTTTGAATTTTTTGACTGCATATGCATAATATTTACCTTCTTTTCGCGTGTTCCACATGATCGAGAGGGGGGGGGGGGGGTGGACCTCGCTTTACAACTTAGAAAGTACATGCGTGGACAGAGGAGCGTATTCCACAGGAGCCAGGGGGGGTGTAAACCTCTTCTTTCGCATACGCAGACTAAAAATCCAAAATTTAGCAAAATAATGCAAAATTTGAATATTTAAGAAAATAGTTATTTCCGCAAGTTAGCACTGGGGCTTTCGACTTCTTTTAGTATACGTACGTGCCTGCAAAAGTAGATCAAAATCGCAGATGGGTCGCATACAGAACTCTAGCCCGCCATTTGGCTAATTTAATTTTTTGCTCGGTTCAGAGTGACAAGCATGAATGACAAGCATGAATACAAACTTTAATATATTATAAATGCTTTTTAAAGTTGCAAATAATTGTAAATTACCATTTTATTTTATTTTATTTTATTTTATTTTAATTTGTATTTATTTATTTGTTTTTTTATTTTTTATTTTTTTTGCTTATCTGCGCATGGGAAGCGGAGGAAAACAGCTAAATAGTTATATCTTATCTTATTTCTCTCAACAAGAGGGACAAATACATGTAGAAATAATGATTCGTTCAAGTTGAGCACCACTAGAAGCCGGAGAACGTCCTTAAGATTCAATTTCTTTAATTTAATTAAATTCGTCTGAGTTAATTTTGATTTAATTTCTTGTTGGCTGATGGAGACGTACTCTGTGTAGTCGAAACGTCCCGACAGTTAAACAATAATAAATCGCTATTGTTTTAATATCTATAATTAATTTTTTTGCTCGTTTATTGTCACGCGTCCTTTCTAGTTGATATATATATATTAAATGTTATTTACAAATATTTTTTATTTGAATGTGTTTTTACAATTTATTTTTAAATTGCGAGTGCCGGCGTATGTAACATAAACATTTTTACGCCTGTTCTTTTTAGCTGAACTTCTTGCACCGTCTCTCCAACGTGAAAAGAAAAAAAGTAAAGATAAACCGCGTGCAAGAAAAATTTATCTAAAAAGAATAGGCCTGAGTACCACTGAGCATATCATATGACTATTCGTCATGTAAAAAAAGAGAATTGAGGTTAGATAATACTGTGCCCGTGTTTGAAAATAAAAATTAAATTTTAACAACATAATATTTATATATTTTATTATAAAATAATAATAAAAAACTATTTTTATAAATTTGTCAAAAAAGTAACATTTCTCTTTGTAAATATAAAATATATCTATCGCAAGCACGTGCTTGCGTTCCTCTTTTTGAAGAAAAATTAAATTTTAACAACGTATGTATATCATCATTTTTGAATAATAAAATATTTTAACTAAAATAACATTTTTTTAAATAAAGAAAAGTATTTTTTGTAAATCAGAAATATCGCGAGCACATGTGTGCTGTGTGTTTTTCTACCAGTCACATGAGCACCAAAGAAAAAAATTTACAAAGTTTAGATTTTTTTGCACACATTTACTATACTTAATGTTAATTCTTAATTTTTCTGAGTGACTAGAATTTTTTATGTTATTTAATATATCTTTTATCCCAGTTTTCACACACAATACACGTAATAGTGACTAAGTCGAGCAAAGGAGTACAGTGAATAAAGAAAATTTCTTGAAATTTGACCCGGTATTGAATAATAGAATTAATCGGAAAAACAAATTTCTATTGATTTTCATGCTACTCACTGTTGTTTATCAGCAAAGCAGGTCTAATTTTTCCGTATAAAATGAAAAAATCATGAAAAAGAAAAAATGTTTTAACATACAGTTGGTGAGAGCACACTTGTTGGTCTACATCTATATTAGGTATATACTAGACTGTTAACTTTCACGAAATACACATGTACCTAAAATGATGTACAGAATTCATGCGCATGCGTGCAAGGGTTGTGGTAATCACATCTAATTGGATAAAATTTTAAGCAATACAAAGGATGTCTTTACTTGCATACCTGGACTATTTTATAAATAACCCATTTTCATGGAAAATATTATCGACAAAATTTGTTTGGTTTTGAGGGAACAATAAAGTGATATTTTCGTTTTGTTTGATCTAGGCCTTAGATAGTATAGTATCCCTAAAGCCTTGTGTCCACGATGCTAGAACTGTGTCCGAGTTTCGGTTTAAGCCAATAAAACTGCTACTTTTCTGTAAGAGCTGCAAGTTGATTGGCTTAAACCGAAACTCGGACGCAGTTCTAGCATCGTGGACACAAGGCTTTAGGCACTAGGCCACACGTGGCTTGGGCGGTCGATACTTTTCGATGGATACTTGGATTCTTGGATAACGGGTTATAATCCGGCCCTCGCCACACATAACGAGAACTGTAATCTCATTTTTGAGTGTTGATTTCTTCGGAAACGTGACAAACACGGAGCACTAAGCCATGATATACACATTCTTACACAATGGGCATTTAAAACAAAATAGAGAAAGTTTTCGATTTTGTCAAGAAATGTCCTATTCAAGAATGTCCTATTTAAAACTATAATTACAGGATGTTTCTAAAAGTATGTTACAGATTTTAAGGGCGTATTCTAGGGGTCAAAATAAGAAAAAAAGTTCCTATAAACATAGGTCCAAAAATGCTTTCCCTCCGAGTTATAGCCTCCTAAAGTTGGGGGAAAAAATATCGTTAAAATTTTGCACAGCGTAATAATTAATAGTGATCTCGATAGTGCGACCTTTATTTTTATGTGGTTTTGACAATTTGGTCCAATTTTGAGGGAGATATGGAGGGTGCTAATTTTCAAATGGCTATATGTATTTCTTTATCTTTTGTTGTATCGAAAAATGAATGAAACCATTTAATTCAGGAGAAAAAAAACGTTAAAAAAAGCTATTCCAAAATTTTTGCCAGACCAGTTGTTTCCAAGCTTGTGAAAAGTTGCTTGACGCGCGTTCTTCCCTTTACGGAAGTAAAACAGTAAAATATGGCGAAAATGCACAGTTTGGTCTTCCATTTTCAACTTGTTGTAAAATCTCCAAAACTCAACCAAATCGCTCAATTTTTTTTTTAGAATGAAGCTAGAACCGTCAGCTGTCAAATGACATAACAATAACATACATGCGAATGACTCTAGTATACTCCCAAAACTGAACTAGTGCCATCTGTTGCAAGAAATACGTCATGACTTTTCCGACAACCAAATATATTACAATTAATATACAACAGAACTAATATAAGTAAAGCTAAAATTATATCAGCCTTTATTTATGTCTGTTTCAGAATAATAATGTAACATTGAACACACAACAATGGCATTTAACTCGCGAATGAGTACTACATCCAAAAGAAAAAAAGGTGTGTAATATTTATTGTGCTTCTGCATGTTACAAAAAAACACTTTTTTCTTTAATTATTGCGCGCCGTATAAACAAATTTGAGCAAATCCATTTTGTCTGCGCCCAGTAATAAATTAAATGTAAATTTATTACACGCATTAAAAATATAAGTAAAACTTACTGTACTTGAATATTCGACATTGTGAATATTTTGAATTTAATTCTTTATATCACAAACTTTGAATTACAACGTTAAAATTTTATGATTTATTATAAAGATATTTAAATACTAATACTTTTTTCTATATACATATATTGTTTGTTGTATCGTTCGTGCAGAATTTTCGGGGTTATCCCATACCATCGCCGGCGGAACGATAATTCAACGGGAAATAACCGAAGAAGTACGTTTAACGAGCAGAGTGAGTATCGATCACGAAAAGAAACGGCTTCCATTTTTCTCAGCTGTACTCTCATATGTTTTATTATATTTTCTGCATTTAAGATAAAACAGCCATATTTTATTAACTTATTCTATGATCAACAAAAAGGAAGAGAGAAAAAAAAATCATAGATAAGCGAAGTACAACTGAAAGAAATGGAGAATGCTTAGATTAATTAACGTTAATTAATATAAAACAGTTAAAAGAACATCAACATTTATAGTTAGATGACAGAAAATGCTTTAAGCGATGTGCCATGCGTTCGACGTTAAATATCTGAAACCGAAATAAATAACATTTATCACAGTGAGTGATGCTACATTTGATGGACTATCTCGTAAAACACGCAAATTCTAGAGATCTTTGAATAACTGCCCAAAAGGCATATTAATAATACGTATGTCTCAATGTTAGCGCGCCGATACTGTCGCTAGTGAATATATACTATAGCTTCATGCTATATCTACATACACGGGAAATAAAGATATACATATATGTAAAAATTTATATAATATTTTTATTCCTATGTATAAATTATCAAACGTATTTTATAGACAGATTTTGGAACGTACTTTATTAACACTAGAACTACCAAGTGGGTCAAAATAACCCATTTGACATTAATAATTTATTACTTATTTTTAAAACATCTTAATTTTTGAAATTTTTCCTGACTTTTATTGAATATTACATAGATAATTAATTTTATTAATTTGTCTTTTCTTTTTCTCTTTTCTTTTCTAAGATTTCTTTGAATAGAAATAAATAAAAATTAATCTCCAACAGTTCTATAGTGTTAAGTAATAAAGAGGTAATATATAAAGAGGTATACACTTGGAGCTTTTCAACTACATGAGTTTCATTCAGCGCGCGTGGTTGACATGCCCTTGACAACGGCAGCATCTTTTTTGACACGTCGCGTCAATCCGTTGGAAAAATCTGGAAAGCACCGTTGATCGAAAGGATACCGAAGACGGGGTGCATGACAGAGGTAGATGGAATACCTGATTCGCTGCCAAAAGCCGTAGCCTACACACCGCAATTTCGAGCACTCGCGCGATATGCGTGTGTGTCTTTCGTCTTTTCGCGCGTTGTTATTTCCTTTTTGCCCATCGCCTTTCGCTCGGCGATCTTTTTAAGATCGTTCTCCTTCGCGCGATGCACAAGGGATGCGTTATGTCGGCGCGTTTCACGTTTCCCGGAGTAATGTTTCGTTCTCGCGATGCTCCACCGAAATATCTGCTCAACCCTAACAGACTTTGGCTTATATAGTTAATCGTGCAACTTCTTGGTGTGATAATATGCACAATTATTATTATTACGTCATATATGTTTTCATCGCTTGCACGAAGCATTTGTAGAAATCAGGAGCAAAAAATATAGCTTATATATATTTTAATTTGTTATCCGTTTTTACACCTCTTATGTCCTATTAAGCTTTCTTATTTTTATAATATATAGGTACTGTTATTGTTACTTAAGCACATTTTTTACCCTATCGTCTTGATGAGACATTTATTCTGGAAATGGAGAGTGAGAAATAAACAATTTTTAATGCAGATTAAGGACAAAGTCCGAAGGGTTTATACAATTTACATTTACACGCGAGGCGATTGCCCGACACTGGGGGTGATTGGTTTTTATTCCCGCGGTCTATTTTTGGCCGCCTTTCGCGTCGTGCAGCTTCAACAACAGCCAGATGCGTTTATCGGTCGTCAGTGAGTTATACGAGCAATCGCGAATTCCGCCCACGAAATGCACGCGTCTGGCGCCACGTCGTCATCATTTAAAGGGATCCTCCGAAATCTTGATTTCGAGGGGAAAAACAGATAAGAATATCTACAAAATAACTCAGTTACGTGGTTAATATAATTTCCATAATCAATTGCCTACTTCATCAATTTCTGCAATCGATTTAGTTTCTGTAGACAATTTCTAGATATTTTTAAACTTACTTTTTAATATTATCAACACAAAAGTTAATCATAATTGTTACATTTATTTAAATTTTCGCGCAGATAAATGACCTTATTTCTTTTCTCCGGGATTAAATTCAACGTTTCACTAAAAATTGATCCGCTCGTACATTGTGATAGATATTAGCGCTCTTTCATAAATCAGTATTGACCTTGCACTTTGTTCATCGTGATTCGCTCAGCTTCTTCACTGAGAAAGCTAACAGTTGTCGTAAATCACCGCGAACGACCGCGGAACAAAACGTTGAAGTAGCTTCGGTCCATTAAGTCGCGCGCGGAAAATTGCTCGGCCATAAAAATATGCAAGTGCATTCTGGATGCCCGCGTGATTTTTCCTTCGTCTGCCAGCAAACTGGCACCGAATAAACGTTTAAGTTTAAGCGCCGTCGCTCATTCTCATCGTTTTTCATTGTAAAGCTTTATTGCACTCATCCCGCTCGACATTGCCAACAAAGCGTCCGCGCACTTGTTTACGAGGGGCTCAACCATTCAAAGCAAACCGGCTCTTGCTTTTTTTTAAACCAACGTTGTGTCAAGAATTTTGCGATTTATTCCCGGGATTCGCGCCTGCCGTTAAAGATGTGCTTAAAATGAAATTCCACTCGGCGCCATTATTCAGAAAATTGAGCAATTAAATTCAATTATTAAAATTAACGCCATTAAGTTTACAATAAAGACATAGGAAGTTCTAAATTGTATTATAAAAGTATAAAAGAAATATATATTCTTTGAGCAATCAGTGGCACAGTATAATTATAAGCAGATTATTAATTTTAATTGTAATTTTGAAAAATCTATTTTGTTTAAAATGCCATGTCGATTCGGAAAGATTGTTACCGAGTCTGTGGGAAAATTCGTGGCTTTCGCGACGCGGAAAATTTTCACGTGCAAACACCCGAGCGCCAAAAACCCGGTGTGGACCATGCACGACTTTACGGAGATCCGGGTCCGTGTACTCCGTTCTAAAGATGTATTGGAGAAGTGTAAGAAGGGTAGGCTATTTCTGGTCGTGGGAGCCGAGAGAGAGACTCGCCGTGCAAACGGCTCTTAGCGTACTTCGTACTCAGAGAGTAGTCTCGCTTTCGCCGCGTATCGCCGATATACCTTTCGGGAGGACCGCATCTCGCAAAAAGCCGAACAATGTGACCGGTGTAGTGTGAGTGAGAACGTTTTGCTCGGTGATTAGCACGAACGGGCTATAACGGAACCGATAAAGATTATACAGGAATAAATGGAGAACGCGATGCACTGGATTGCACTGGAACGAGAACCGAATGACATCGAATATATATAATAGACGGGAATAAATGAATAAAACTGATTTTCGCGTAGGAAGAAACGATGAGAAGCAAAGTAATTTTTTATTTCTAACAACGAAACAAAATAGATCAGTTGTACTTGGAAAATCAGTGTTTAGAAAGAAATTTGTGTGTGTGAAAAGAACTTTTACTTTGCGAGAGGGATTGAGAAAATTTCTGTGCAAATACTGAAAACAAGTGATTATTTTTTTTTACAAAAATTTACACATTTTCTATTACTTTTAAAGAACTATTATTAAATTGCGCCTGCGCGCGCATAAATAAGCATATGCGGAATTAATGAGTGGACTAATTGAGAAATCAAGACTGCAGTTCGTAATAATTGCGTACAGAAAATATTTCCTTTAAAGCTATAAATATGAAAAGCAAACCGTGAAACCCTCTAATATAATGCCAGTTCACAGGTGACGCGTGTGCTAGGTATTAAGCAATTGAAAGTAAAATGTCAAATGGTTAAAGGCCCGTTCTGAGAAGAGAGAGAATAAATAATATTAAGCAGATGTAAGCTCAGGTAGTGAGACAAATTTCTTTTCAAATATGCAAATGATCAATTAACTAAAGACTCTCGATACCTACTAATTAACCAGGAGTAATAAGGAAAAGCCCTCTCTGGACTTTTGAGAGTCAAACGCGGTTAGTTGTGCATGAGTTAACGCTGTGTAACATTTAATTAATAATTTAATAAAAATTATAAATTGTACAATTCCATATTTTGAGCCGATTTATCTATCTTCAGCGACATGGTGATAGATCAATTAAATAATTAAGTTAAATTTTTTTGTAATACGATAAAACTGTGATCAACTTTTCAGATCAATTACAAAGATTTATAACGAGAAGTATATATAGACGGTGCGCCGTGGTCTAAATTAAATATCTTGCTCAACAAAAGTGGAGACAATCGTGTGCAAGAAGTTACAATCGCGGAATCTAAACACATGTTGATAAATCGACAAAAGAGATCAAGACGAAATTCAACAGACGATATCGCGGCGAGGGCGAGACGATGATGCGTACGATTGATTGAAGGCGCAAAGTCGTGATTTCCATCGTGTGAATACCAATAAGTTTCGAGCTGATGTCCGTTTGTCCGCGTCGCCGGCAAACGGGCTTTTTGACAACATTAATAACGCGATTGGACATTAATTTCTGAAAAAGAAAGCGGTATAAATCGACCTTTGTTCTAAGCCTCCTAAGCTTTCGTAGCGCTCTCCTAAGACCAATGATTCGCACGATTTGTGAGCTCGTCAAGAATTTAGATGAATCTGAACCACCCCGAGATCTTAGAAGCTTGACATATCAATTACGTACGATCAACTGTTGCTCTAATCGCTATTAAAATCGCAGAGAATATCACTAATAATCTCGAGTCATCGTGGAAGAGCATGATTGAAAAGAATAATCTCGCAAAATCATGATGCATTCAATACAATCAAGAACAACCATCATCTATCTCCAGAATTAATTTTGAAGTCCATGTGATAACATTTGCAATCATAAGAAATCTTAAAGTATCACTAATGACCTCACCAAGTGTCCAATAATTATCTCGGAAGAAGACAATGTCCTTCTGCAGGATCACGGGTAAAAGTCGGGGTCTTCCCAGGCCAAACTACTTTCCGCTTCTACCGCCGATAAGTCCAGCGGATGCGAAACGATTCTGCCGTATCACCGGCAAGTCCTACGGCCTACCGACCCATCATTACATTCCGGTGTTGCTGGGCACGCACGCTCACGACAAATCGAAATGCAAGATCACGACGAACGCGTCAGGCCTCAGCCCGCATCACTATACCGCCGGTCTGATCGTCGGCGAGAAGAAGAGGCACGTGGTGCTCAAGGATTATCGTTACGTCTTCCCGATCCTGGAGGGCGAGGGTGAACAGCAACGTGCTCTGCGAGAGCTTCTGAACGCGAAGCAAACGCCGATCGAGGAAGCGGAGAAGTTCGTGTATACGGTGGAAGAGCGAAGATGCAGTCTCGTGTTCCCGGCGAAGTTGGAAGCCGCTGTCAGGGATGGAGACGTCAAGGACGTAATGCTATCGAGGGATTGCGACACCGTTTTGCTAAGGCTGAAGCAGGGCAAGAACGTATCCGTGGATTTTAAGAACCTAGAGGATTTCGAGAATCTTTATGACGGCATGGGACCGCGAGAGGAGGTGCTGAAGGAACGAGAAAAGCTGGAGGCCGAGGCTAGAAAACGAAAGAGAAAGAGGCAGACCGCGCTGAATTACGCGAAAAAGTTCTTTGAAGAGAAGGAGAGAGCGGCCGACGAGGAAGAGCTGCAACGTACCAAGCAGCTCAAACTGAGAAGCATCAAAGAAGAGGTCAAGGAGGAAACGGCAGAAGACTGGAGACACGTGAATGCGGAACAAGCAAGACTCAAATCTTTCGACATCGTGAACATGTCGAACATCCTCAAGGACGCGGCAAAGCCAATTTCCAACGTATTAGACTGGAATTCGTTGCAGGACAACGCGAAGAAACCAGCAGGCGTACCGGTCATCGAGAAAATACCGATACCCGTAATGGCACAGCCACAAATCATAGACCAAGAACCATTTTTGTACGCCAATCCCATATCCGAATCCGTGGGTGGTTTCGAAGCAATCGCGATCTCCAAGCCGCTGACACCTTTAATCGCGAAGCCGGACGTTGTGCTGCAGAGCGCGATTCGAAGTATCCCTCAGAACGATCTCGAAGGGAGCGCGAACGTAACAGAGAAACTCCTACAGGCTGGAGAACGGACGTTAGAATGTCTGCCTAAGATCGAGGAAATACCCGAATTAGTACGAAACCTGCCCGCAGGTAAGAAAATGACGATGCATAACGTTAAGGGTCTCAAGCTGGATATCAAATCAGCGGAGAGATTCGTCGCTGGTCAAACGGTGCACACACCTTCCGGCACTATTTTCGTGCCCGGCCAAACCTTGCAGACGCCTCAAGGTCCCACCTTCGTTCCCGGATTGACTCTTAATACCCCTGACGGTCCTCTTTTGATTCCTGGACAGATCGTCACTGTGAACGAGCCGGACGGGGCGAGGACGCCGATGTTTGTCGCCGGGCAGACCCTAACGACGGAGCGAGGCGAGCGTTTCGTGCAAGGTCAGACACTCCATACAAGCGAGGGGAGCAAGTTTGTTGAGGGTCAAACCGTCTTGACGGAAGAGGGCCCAAAATTCGTAGCTGGTCATGTGGCAGCGGACGGTACTTTCGTCGCAGGTCAAACCGTGATCACCCCGGACGGGGTACATTTCATGGCGGGCCAGACAGTCACGGATTATCACGGTGAGCCGATTTTTGTGCCGGGTCAGAATGTACAGATCAATGGCAAGCACGAATTTGTGCCGGGTCAGTGCGTCGAATCACCGAGCGGCGAATCCAAATTCGTTCCTGGACAGACGTTGCTAACGGCCGAAGGTCCGCAATTTGTTCCGGGGCAATACGTAACCACGAAGTCGGGCGAGATGCATTTTGTCCCTGGCATTGCCAAGGAAACGGAAGATATATCAACATTTATGCCGGGAATGACTCTGGACACTCCGAAGGGTCAAAAATTTGTGGAGGGCCAAGTGCTGAAGACTCCGGAAGGTATAGTATTCTGCCCGGGACGAACCATCATCACCGAAAAGGGCTTTGAATTCACCGCAGCGAGCAAGTTCAACGAGGTAATCTTCCAAGATGCTGGTCCCGTCGGTATACCTGTGGATCCAAAGTCTGCGAGTGCGGTGTCAACTCTTCAGCAACGTGAGGTTTTCGGTCACATGGTGCAGACAGAGAAAGGTATCGAGTTCTTCCCGGAGAACGCGAAAAATTTGCCGGAGGGTAGAAGAATCGTGCCCGGGCAGTTGGTCACCGGCGACAAGGACGGGCCGCGTTTTGTACCGGGTGTCATGACCGAGGACGGCTTCCTGCCGGGGCAAATAGTCACAACGGAGAAAGGGGAGGAATTCGTGCCGGGCCAGGTGATTGATACTAGCAGCGGGCCGAAGTTCGTGCCTGGCCAGATAGTGGAAACTCGGACCGGACCCAAGTTCGTGCCCGGTCAAACGGTAGATACGCCGGACGGACCACGTTTCGTGCCGGGTCAGATCGTCGATACCAAGGTAGGGCCGACGTTCATTCCCGGGCAGGTGATCTACACCGAGGAAGAGGGATCTAGATTCGTGCCGGGACAAGTGGTGGACACGCCGGATGGGCCTAGATTTGTACCGGGTCGCGTGGTGGAAGCCGGCGAAATGGGTGTGACCTTTGTACCGGGTCAAATTGTACAGACGGAAGAGGGACCTTGTTTCGTCGCCTCCGATCTCATTGATACGCCTGAAGGCGAGCTGGAATTCTCTGTACAGGGCTTCGAGGTAACCCCCGAAGAGCTGCGACTGTTACGGCCGCAGCATCTGCACTACAATCCGCGCTTTCGCCATCGTGGCGAAACCAGCATAGACGCTAAGATGTTGCGCGAGCTGTCTGAGGCGGGATTGTCCGTGGGGCGAAAAGTCGCAACAAATCTGCCGACGGTAGACGTGGACGTGGATCCAAAGTCAGTGGCCTTAGAGCAGGCCCTTGCCGTGACGACGACAAAGTTGGGCCTGCAAGGTGGTACAGCGATAAAGTTGGCGCAAGTTATGTCGACAATTGCACAATTAGCGAGAAACATTGTTTTGCAGCAGCAACAACAGCAACAGAACTCAGATACTGCAAATGCAATAACGTTGACGAACGGCAATCGATCACCCATTATTGAAACTGAAGACAGAAGAATAAACAATGACAATAACGTCGAGTCACTTCAGGGGATAATAAGAGCGGCAATCGCAGCAGCTGCCCTGACGATATCGGACGATCAACAAGTAATACTGGATAATAGCAATTCTCAAGACTTCATCTACTCATCCATCAGTGAATCATTCAACATGTTGTTGCGTCAGACCGTTCGAGATGTCGATAAGTCGGTGGACGATATCCTAAAAATTCTCTTAATTCCACAGAATCGTAGTTCATTCTGCCAAAGCGTATTGTCGGAATTGTTAGATACCAAGAACAGCAAAGTGAACATACTCAAGTCGGCTGTGAGTCCAGACCAGCCATTGCGGAGGGATGCCGTGCTCGACAAGCTATCGATGGTACTCGAGGAAGAACACGGTACGGACTTGATCGGATCGGCCTTTCGAAACGTCTCGAAGAACGATCCCGAGCTAATGTCGCTTGTACTGGAGAACGTGTCGCGGCACGTGGCGGACGTCGCGACTGAGAAGGAGGCTGCGGAGACGGTCTACAAGGCGATTGTCCAAGCGGTCCGAGAATCAAGCGAGATTCGCGTGAAGGAGCTGCTGAACACCGAGGGACCGGACGTTCGCGAGATGCTGCTTCAGGCGGTGGGTTTGGCACGAGCTTTGGGGATGTCCGACACGGCGAACAGTTTATTGTCGGTGATCAGCGATGAGAAGTCTACTCGGGCGCTGGCAAACGATCAAGTAACCATGGACGTACTGAGGAGGCTGGCGATCATGAGAAAACTCGCGGAGGAGCGGCCACCCTTCCTGAACGCTCTCGGACAGCTATGCAGCGATCCCGAACTGGCTAGGGTGGATCCGCGATTACGAACCCTCGTGAGAGAGAGCGCCGCGCTAATGATAGTACCTGAAGAGACCCCGTTGCTGTCCTCGGCCGACGTTCCAACCGCGTTGCTGTGCGCCGACAATAGCCTGGCAATGGAAGAGTTCCTTCTAAGAAGGAGCCACAAGCGATCGTCCATCTTTATGATTTTAAAGCAGGGTATGCAGGCGGTCGTGCCCAGAGAGGCCTCCAGATCGGTATTGACCGGTGAGGTCGCCTATACCGTCCTCGATGAGGACGGTATACATCACTTCGAACCGTTGCACGTGTTCTCGGCGCTCAGACTGAATCGTCCAGCCGCCCATCGATTCTCCATGTACTGTTGCCCGGTAGCAAAGGAGGTGGACATTGATGGCGAGATAATGTCCACCACCTTCACCGGCACGACTTCGATTGCAAGCAGTCTGGATGGCTCTGCCAATGGCAGTTCCAACAAACAAGAAAGCAATGGTACGGCAACTCTATCAAGATCCGAACAATCAGCCGCTTTTTATTCAGTTAGCAGAGAGAACACGCCTAGTCTGAAGAGGTTGAATGGCGCTCGGCAATGGGGCAGCTTTGAGCGGGTAAAGTATTAGGAAGATAAAGACTAATTGTGAGAATGAACATTTGTTAATATTTATGGGTTTTCCATCGAAGATGATAGTATTTTATTTTACATAAACATTTAGCCACGTAGAAAAAAAAGAAGTATCAAATCAAAACTTATATACTCGTAATCTTCTTATAAGAATTTCAATTTGTTATTTAAACTTTTTTTTCTTGGTTGAACTATACATAAAACTTCGTTTAACTATATAAACTAAATAACTTTATCCAAACAAGTTTTCTCAGTTTAACGCAATAATATAATCTCATTTCATGATTAATTGTTGCGTACATACGAGTAAGTCTTGATTTGACACTTGTTTTGTCTGTGCAAGGAAATGATTCGCGTTAGATCCAATTTCGTGATATAATATTTGAGATACTTATCTCTTGCTAACTTAATTCTCTCAACGCTGGTTCCAAAATCCGGTCTCTATTCGTCTATTAAAACAATAATTTTAACATAATTCAACTACGTTTACCAATTTACGAAATAAATGCATCATCTCTATCTTTATTTCAAGGTGCACTTGAAAAAAAAGTCAGATACAGTTTTTCGCTTCTATTTGTGCCGTCGTATTTTTGTTCCAGGGATCCTCGGAAAATTATGTCGTCGTGAAGGACCACGTAGCGGACAACGATGGATTCACCGTGAACGTCGGCGACATCGTCGAGGCTGTCAAGCACGACGGTTCGGCAAAGTAAGCAATTTTTAGTTCAAGGATATACAATTTAAAAAAGAGAGAAAAAAAGGTGGTGGCTTCTCGATTGTCATCGCGCGCTGCTTTTCGTATATTTGCGAGAGCGTACACGTGGGTGGCAACCGTTTCGTGATGGATAAAATCCACCGCGCGATCTAAAGATAGCCCGCGCGACTCATCGTTCACACGCGCGTCTCACGCAGCGCGCGTCGACATATGCCCGCGATAACGATTGTCCAAGCTGTTTATCAACCGATACCCCGAGATCTCCAGCGTACACACGCGGAAGCGATAGGCCGAGAGATCGGATCGGACGAGCGCATTTATGGCCAACAGGTGCATCTCGCCTATTAACGCTGACGCTGCCGCGCTGGTCCCCTCGCGAGAGCGAGCGCGGATAATATCGGATCTTAAAAGCGGCTACTGTTTGTACGCGTAACTGCGGCCGCAATTAAGGTAAAAGGATCAATACTCGGACACCTTTATCATTTAAATTATAACTAAAGTTTTTTTCAAAATATAAGAAAAATATTTTTCTCTTTGATTTTAATTCGCGTTATACTTATAAATAATAAAGGTGTCCGGACATAAGTACGTGTCCGGACACCTTTATTATTTATAAGTATAACGCGAATTAAAATCAAAGATAAAAATATTTTTCTTATCCGTTTATTGGTACTTTTACCTTATATACTTTCGTGTCCACTGTCGAATGCAGCGACTTTTCTACACGGTCGTAAGGAAACCCGCGGGGAACTTTGGTCAAGCTAATCCGGATGTCGAACTGTAGGGTGACGAGGATCATTGCCCCTCGAGCGTGAGATACGCTTGAGCTTCTGCTTGCACACCCGCCTGCGGTGTTCTATTTTTACGCTGCACGGTAGTTTTATTGGCGTTCGGCATGTTCCTGGCTGACTTATTGCGCGAAATTTGTAAATACTTTGACAGATGGAAAATTCGCGCGAAATTTACAGTCGCATAAAGATCTTGCGGTGGCGGTCTCGATTATGCAAGAAAACTGGCGTCTCGCTCGCTTGTACAACGCATGAGTAATCCTCGAATGGCCGAGGATAAAAGTCTCACGGAACCGCTCCTAAATCGCATGGGATTCTTCTGGAATGAAGTAATATAACGGCGGAAGGACCGTGCCCCGTGAAAGCTACGCCTTGCTATTATACACGCTGTAAAATTAGCGCAGCACATGGCTTTCAGCTACATCCGCAAAATTAACAAGGTGGAACAACATGTTACGAAATGTAATCCGCAAATGGCACCCTCATTCTACCACAATGCTTGCGAAACATCCGCTTTAATCGCTTTGCACGTTAAAGACTCACGCGGTTGGCTCCGATAACAAATAGATATATAGTTAGTTCTACAAAGATATAAAGACATATAAGACAACAAACATAGAACATCAAGAGAGATAAGTCTCTTTTTTATGAACTCTTCGTCGCATAAGCGAACGAGACCATGCAGCAGATGTTTCGCGTTGTTGTAGGAAAGCGAGAATGGACCCCGACTTGGAGGTCGAAGTCAGCGATATCTTGGACAATTCGGCTGCCAAGCACAAGCTTTCAATTCGGCCGCGTCGAAATCACGCAGATCCACGTGCTCGAAGCAGCCCGAGCGTCGACTCGGACTCGAGCCTTCAAAGGTAAGGCAAAGTACAGAAACCGAGACAATTACGACGTTTTATGTTTCTACATTGAGAATAATATGATAACGAGACGGCTAGAATTACAACGTTCCGCATCCGCTAATTTTATCGCCGAAAGCGTAAATTAGCTCTTCGATGCACGATATTTCACCCTGTTCTCGTAACAAAGCCCGACCGACTCAAAATAGAATAATGAAGGCTGCGACATTAAATTTTGACTCATCAAGAACACGTCACCGTCGACTTCCTGTGCTGTAAGATAACGATTGTCATTATCGTTAACGCCGTCAACCCCTTTAGTCTTGTATGACGTTATGATAATTCGAACAACAATAATTCGAAAAATATATATTACTTATCAAAAAATCAACACAGATTAGTTTCAACAAGTTAATGATGACAAACAATTTGATAAAATATCGTAAGAAGTTAAATCCTAGAATCTCAATTATAAATAAATGTATTGAATTATATGCTGTTCCAATTGTAACAAATATAATATTATTTTGCAATTTACAAGAAAAGAAGGTGATAAGAAGGTCTATTTTTACAAGCAAATGTCGCAAAAACTATCATATTTTTAGCCAAAAATACATAAAATAACATATTACTATAAAATTTTATATCCAAATACTTATAAACCAAATGTTGGCAAATGTGGCAAGTGATTCGATGAATCTCTTTGCATCGTTAACGCGTTTAACGGAACAGTCAGTCAAATACCTGCGACACGTGTGCGTTTTGTGATGGTTTAAATACGACAGACGAGACAGAAGCGGTCCGTTGTCATGCAGCCGCATTGAGAGCAAACTTGGACTTGCACGCAGTTCCGAAATAAATTCAACACCGCTGAATTATGACGACGCTAATGAAGATTAAGCATTTATAAACGTTCTGGGCAATAATATCTCGCGCGATCGTATCTCTGCGTGATTGGCGGCAGGCCAATGTCAGTAAAACCGAATAACCGATAGAGCCCAACTTATCGCCAAAGGGAACCTTCGAATGTCGAAAAGGCACCGACATCAAGGAAATATTGCGGATGCTTTGCGCAAAAACTCAAAATATTTATAACTTCAGAAAACTATATTCTTAGACTAATTCAATATATGCAATGTATTTTATTACTTAAAGTTAAAGCGATATTGGAATTTGTGAGACTGACATAATGCCACACCTCTCTACAGCCATGAGAATGAAAACGTTATGCATGATAAAGCTCCTATGTAGCAATTCGAGCACGTTTGCCAGCATATTTTGCGTTCTGTGAATGGACGATGACTTCGATGACAAGATAGACCGATGCCTTAGTCATTCTGCATAAATATAACTGCGCGACTCCTACGCTTTCGAATGTCTATCTATATCATCTCTTTCGATAACATCCGATCCGATCTAGTCTATAATAATTATTAGATAAATCTTAAAATTATCGACTAAAATAACAGAACAAAGTTAATATAAAAAATATTTCATACTTTTTTTAAAAAAATGACCATTTAATAAGTTTTTAAATGCTAAAAATATACAATCGAATTATCAGAAATGATTAATATGACTCTTAATTGCAATGTTATTATCAAAGACGTAATATTATAAAATTTTTGAACGTCTGCAATCTTAGAAAAATGCAAGCATTCGGCGAAAGATATTTCTTTTTACAATATGCAAATGTCTAATAGGATTTGTTGCTTTATAGGGTATACGTTCGTACATCTGACGGAAGGCAAGGATGGCTACCTTCATCCATTTTAATGCAAACGGCACTTAGCGAAGAGACTTCATCAATGATTCGGCCAGAAGATTCTCATTATCGACGAGAGTACGTATCTGCACTTAATTATCAATTTTTTCAACATGTTTTTATAATTTTCAATTATTTTTAAATTCAATCTATTCTTCTATCTATAGGTACTTTATTTTATATTATAAACTTAATTACAATAATACTTCCAATCTTTGCAAAGCTATTTTATGCTATAATTAATACAATAAACAGTAAGACAAAAATGTTCCAACATTCTCTTTGCTTACAGAGCTGTCGTGAAAGAACTAATTGAGACGGAGGAAGAATTCGGCAAGGATATTCAGCTCGTCGTCGAACGTTATTTGAAACCCCTCGACAATCCTGGCGTCCCGCGGGCCGTACGAGATAACAAAGAAGTTATCTTCACTAATCTGAAGCAAATAGCTGATTTTCATAACACGTATGTATTTACAACAACATACGCTGATAGGAAAACGCAAAGATGCATTGCAACACTCTCAGACGAGCATTCATGGATACATTATACAATACCCCATACACTTCTGGTTTTTTTAAAATTGGTTTTTATTCAATTCAGTGAAAATAAAGAATGTTAGGTTCTTTTAGAATGTTAGATTCTTAGAGATAGAAAGAAGATAGATAACATACACACTTATTTCCATACGCAAATGATCTGTAAAATTTATCAAATAATATCGCATAAATTTTATCTTCCTATCGATTCATCAGTATATTTACGGAGATTATTATACAGATTATGCACTATTATTTATCTAAATATTTTATTATGTTAATTACATAAATAAGTATTTTATTTTATTATTCACAATTGCGAACACATCGAAGAAACACATACACACTCGAGTAACCTTTTAATGTGCATTGTTATTGGCTTATCAATTATATCACCAAAAATTGTTACACAATCCTGTATTATACACGAGATCACGTTATATACGCATACAATTCTCCACACATTATTCTTTCACTTATAGCGGAATACGATGAACGAAGCGTAAGTTTATCGTCGAAGCGTATTTTGTGTGATAGTGTGCTTCTTCGTATATGTGAACGTGCCCCAAAAATTAATCTACGTCTATATTATCGCTTTTTAAGAACTTAATTATAATTCCCTACTTTAACGTTAGACATGATTTTACATGTAACAAATTGAAATAAAACCGCATAACCTTGAGGTAAATGTAGACATCTCTCTAATCTCGTAACAAAAGAAAATTATCATGTTACTTACGACATTGATGTACGACATTGGTAGAAGTTAATTTGGTATATTGACTACGTTACTACTAACTCGACCGATGTTAATTGATCATCAGCGCTTATCAATGTTGATCTTACTGTTTTAATCTGAGATTAAATTAGATTCTAATTTGTTCCTTGAGACCCGTAAGACTCGTTTCCCTCTGTATATCAGTAAATAATACTGACAATTTCTCAAAATGTGCCACATTTTTTGAGACTACCCTTGTACTACGTATCGCTCCTAAGTGAAGCGTGTCGCATTCTGAAGATGACTTCCATTCCGTAGCATGTTAGGCGTGGTGTGACTTTGGCATGATAATTAATTCCGGCCTTACTTAGATCGTTCGGCAGGGTGTTGATCGAGGGCGTCAAGTACTATGCGGATCAACCACGTATGCTTGGCAGAACTTTCTTGAGACTGGTAAGTGCATATACATCGCCAGTAATCTTTATTATTAAAATAATTATGTTAACGTTTAAAATAATTACTTTCTTATTATATTCGTAATGATTTTTAATTTTATTTGAAATTCTCTGCGCAAGAGCACAAGATAAAATAGTGTTTCTTTGATATGTGAGAATTGCATTTGTAAATATATAAACTGGAAGTTTTTATGAGCGAACATTTTATGGAGAAGTACATTTAACATTACGTTAAATGTACGTAGCTGATGCTTTAATTGAATTGTTAACTACAATAAGACGTTATTTTATTCCAGGAGAGAGATTTTGACAAGCACGTGGCGTATTGCAGAGACGAGCCCGCTGCTCAGGAATTTCTCCAGACCAACGACGAAGTTCGCGAATACTTTGAGGCAAGTTATGTTCTATCATTATAATCGCGGATTTCTTACTAATTTATGGATAAGAGTGTCGTTCTTAATTAAGTATTAATTACTAATTGTAAGCTTAAATTAGCGAGACTGAAGTGCAAGATTCAATTTCCAAACTAAATTGGATTACCTACAACGAAATGAAAACTTAACCACGCAAATCGTAACAAATTGGCATTGGCATTAATGATGTAAATATAAAGACTATGTGATATGGCAAACTAATATTTCTGCACTTTTCTAAAAATACTGAAAGATATACTCTTGCGTCCAGGTGCAAAATCAAATATAAACTATTAACAAAAAAATAGTGAAATAAAAATATAAAAATAAGTATAAAATAAATACTAGATACTGTATATTAAAATATATGTACCTGTATATATAAAATATCTATTTTTGTCTTAAAAATATTTTCTGCAGATTGTTTATTATTTATTATAGTAATATCTTTTGAAAGCATTTAATACTTAGATTACATGACTGCTCTAAAACTTCAAAATAAATGTCTTTTTATTTGTAATTTCAACACGTCACGCGCATTGCGTGCATTTATCGGAATTCCACGTTCGATCGCCGCGGCGCGGTGGCGGTATGGATTGGAGAAAATGATGTAATTATATAACACGCGGGGGATATATGCGGGCGTGTGTCCAGCCCTCGAAATAGCTGAGTTTATTCTTAACAGACGGAACATCTTTCGCTTCTCTTACCTACGACTGATAGAATCGAGATGCGTGGCATTCGGAAAAATGCATTTTTATTAAGGTTCAGAATACATCATAGACAATACTGCAGTATAACACGATTAAACACGATATATTACATCGACACTGCGACATTATAGAAAAGAACATTTTCCGACGTTAAACGTATTTCGTTATGACATAAATATTTATTTCAAGATCTACATTTATAATTTGCAAGTCTTCTGACGTAAAATTATGATATTATGTTATCAGTTAGAACAACCAAGAGATTGATCTAGTTTTCAATGCAAGACTCAAATTCTTCTGTACAAAAGTTTTTTAATCGAGAAAGGTACTCCAGGTTCTTATCGTCTTTCTGCGGATTCTTGTGCATCCTTTACACGCGCTGGAGGATGAATAGGAGGAAAGAGATTGCTGTGCAAAAGGCGTGTCGAGAAGAACGCGTCTCGGGACGGAATGTATCCATGATCCGCGCGATCTTCGTGTTGTTTTCGCGCGTGGTCAGTCGCACACGAAATCGTCCGGCGTCTAAGTATAGCCGTTGCCGTATTGGTCTTCCGAGTGTGCTGCGGCAGCGGTTGCGAGCGCCCGAAGATTCCTCCTCAGTATCGCGGACCACTGACCACCGCGCCGTCCGTATGTGAGAATCTCCGCGCGATATCCACGGAATCTGATCAGGAGCCGGACTCCTGTGCGCAGTCCGTCTGCGAGCAGCCACGCGACACCCTTCGCGACTACCTCGACGTACCTCGACGAAATACCTCATCCGGTAGCGATCTCAGGGTGTTCCCTCCTCGTTCAAGGTGTGGGTCCAATTGCAATACGCACTTCTGCGTTCTCCGTTCTCCAAACGCTCCGTTCCGCTACGCGAAAGGCGCGAGGCGTCGCGACACGTCAATCGCGCGCTTCGTCGTCATCCCAATGTGCGTATACGCGGTGACCACGCGCTCCGCGGTGGTGACACACGACCCGCGTTTTGTATGCAAAATTCAGTCACACATCCAAAAATACATGTGTTCATGCCGAATATTTCCGGCGCGGGTGTCGAATTACGGTGTCGGCAAATTCGTTCGTTGCGGCCGCGAGAACCACCGTTGAAACACCTCGATCTCGCTTACAATTAGCCCGAAAACGTGCTGTTACTTGTCATTTCCTCAATCTGCAATCGCTCTAATTACGAATCACGCTTCGTGAAGTAGACAGATACGAAATATCAATGACATCAGTGTATGTGCGAGAGAGAATTTCAAGTTTGATATTAAATTTATCATGAAAAGATTGTAAGAGAAAGAAAGGTAGAAGAACGTAGCTTCAGTCCGAGATCGGGTAGATACATAAGAATAATGAAGGAACTCTTGAGAATCTCGATGAAGAAGAGCTAAATTTTGAACTTACTAATATAATTTTAATTTCATGGAAAATTGTTTGTAGGTATATAGAATTTACACAGAAATTTGTTCTAAATATCTATATACCACGACGTTGACAAAACTGGACGTTCCGATCAGTCGTACCATCGCTTCGTTTCTTGCAGGAGTTGAGCCAGACTCTGGGTGACGACAAGAGCATATCAGAACATCTGAAGCTCCCGATACAACGCATAAACGACTACCAGCTCCTGTTAAAGGTACGTAAAATAACGTTTTATCTTTATTTCGATTCGAAATTTGTTGCGAGATTGTAATAGAAATCTGTCTCATAATCTTGTTATGCGAACACTCGCGACAACAGAGGCACATCATTAACTTGCTTGAAAAACATCTTCAAAGATTATTTTCAAAAGTGAGTAATACAGGAATGTTTAGTACACTCGATACTTTTTTAGCTCATGAAATCAGCGTGTAACGAGACAATATGAGACAACTGAGTATGAAGATATACAGCATGACCTATATTTCTACTCGAATTTTATTGCGCCAGACGGAAATAGCGCGGCGCTAAAGCGCTTTCCACTTTGCCTTGAAATCGTGTCTCCTCGACATAATTACCACAGCCATTCATTCGAAGTATACTGCATGAGTATACATTACAGATTAACGAGACGCGAACCGTCTTTGTCATTTTAAATCATGTAAAAAAAATTCCCATTGCATGTCTTATTGACATGTGCCCTTTAAGAATTTGAAATTAATTTAACAGATATTTTTATTTGTACTTATTTTGTATAATATAATAGAAAAGTATAAAAGAATTCTAGATCTAACAAAGTGCATGTCAAGATTGTTCAAGTATTTATACAGTGTTCGTCGTGACATTCGTCTAAGCCTCTAAGCCAAGTAGATTAATTTTATTAGCAAGTGGGCCAGTTGCCCGGGAAAATGAACATCAAGGCGGCAACTTTTACATTAAAGTAGAAGCAAGAATAATTTGCAGTTAATAGTTGGCCTATACATTGTTTGTTGATATAGCACCGCTGCGGACCGCCGCCGCTCTAACAACTATGTGTTTTAAAATAAGCGTAGTAAACATTTAGAAGTCTGAATGTATAGCGTAGTTGATTATTACTTCATCGACATCAACAAGTTTTGTTAAATTTAGAACAAATGAGTGTAATCATACGACTTTCTCCGTTAAGAAATTCTTTCCGTTCTTGCGATTAAAAATTCTCTCGTACTTTAATGTAGAATGTATCTTTCGATAAATCTGGCCTCTCTAAAAGAGATTCTGTAGAACATTTCGCATTTGTATTTGTACGAATGTGTGGGCGTTGTACGGATTTAGCGAGCTAAAAGCGCGCGTTCGTCTATACAGTAGATTATCCATCGAGTCACGATTTAGCTCTATGGAAAAACTCTATGCAAACACGAGACAGGTGCAAGCGTAGAAAATTGCGACGGTAATAATCGTATCGAAGTATACAAGTTAATTCGGTCCAAGGATGAGACTCGTGACGTTGCGTAAAATTCGTGCGATCGTAGACGGACTGAAACAAATCTCACGTCGGTTTATTCCGTCACAATGTTATTGAATTTGCGACAGAAATAATTGAATTTATAGTACAGAAAGAAATTAACAAGTATATTAGCGCATATTCCTTGCAGGAGCTGGTGAAGTATTCGACCCGATTAGGCGAAAACTGCGACGACCTACAAAAGGCGCTAGAGTTGATGCTAGGAATCCCTCATAGGGCAACCGACAATAAATTTATAAGCAATATCGAAGGATACAAAGGAAACATTCACAAACTTGGTAGATTACTCACGCACGTAAGTATATGTGTGTTAGAAGATAATAAGCAAATTAGAAAATGTGGAAGAATTAAAAATAAATATGAAAGAAAATTTTGTTTCTACGAATTTAATAACCTCCACTTTTTTGCGATAATTAGATACGAACAAGTAAAAAATTTTACCAATTATAAAATATTAAATTCCTGATTAGATAAAAATTGCGTTACGTGTTTTCAGGAATGGTACACGGTTATTGATAAAGAAGGAAAAAGCAAAGAAAGATACTTATTCCTGTTCAAAGCACGAATTCTCATTTGCAAAGTCAGACGGATATCGGAGGATAGATCAGTTTTCATCTTAAAGGACATTATTCGAGTAAGAGAGGATCGAGAAGACGACATTATAATATTTGCAATTAAACCACATAAAATAATACAACACATTCGATTGTTTTAGTTACCGGAAGTAGAAGTGAAGGATCATCCCGACGATATACGATCGTTTGAACTACATAATCCGGCTGTATCCAACTACCCCATCACTTTAGTGGCTCACAAAGATCCCGTGAAAGCCTGCTGGCTCAAGGAAATCCGTCAGTACGCGAGTGATTTGGTCGCTCTCGCCGAGCACGCAGCGGATGATCTTCAAGTAACCGAAGAAGTACCGGAAGGCAAGGAAGAGCCCAAGAGTGACGAGAAGCCGGTGCCAGTGAAAGTCGAACCACCGCAAACCACGAATCCAGGATTACCTAAAGCCCAGAGTAACCCGAAGGAAGAAGCAAAGGCGAAGACAGAAATTAAGGACTCCACGAAAGTTGCGGAGAAGAGGAAGGACTCCGTGGGCACAACCGATACATCGGAAATAAAGAAGACTAAGATCGAAGAAACGCAAGCAGACATGTCTCGAAGATATTCCGCGAGTCGATACAGCGCCTCTTCGAAACTCGTGGAAGGTGAGTTTGTTCGTGAAATCGTCGGGTGCTCGTATCGGTAGAAATCTTTTATCCTAATTCGATGTCGCATGTGGAAGCTTGTTAAAGCCGGTAAATCGATGTTGCGCTGAATGTATGTTGTAGTTGCAACGCTTATTGTATATTCGTTTACTTGTCAAATTCAAGAATGTCGGGAATAATTCACAAAGGAGTTATTTCTGAAACTGTTTCTCTCGGGAAAGTTACATTGAAAAAAATTTATTATTTTAAGAAAATTGATTTAATATAAATTTAGTTTCCTTAATTCTCAAAGAAATATTAGGTAGATTTGAGAAAATATTGTAAATTCAGAAAAGTGTTTTCTCAAATCTAATACATAATACTTCTTTGATTTAAGGAAGTTAAATTTATAGAAATCAATTTTCTTGCAAATAATAAATTTGTTTTCAGTGTAAAATGCCGGTAAATCTCGTACCATTTCATATGATGCTCACAGAAATAAGAAGATAATTTCAAGTTTTCCAATCCGAATCCCATGAACGTACTATATGTCAAATAGTAAGGTAGTTCCCGACTAATATCCCTGTAGAGTATTCATCGGTATCGAGCAGTCGTAATGGCGTGTCCTCCTTCATGGAATCGGCGGCGTCCGCTGTCGAGACGAGGATGTCTTCCTCGTCGCAAGGGATGGATCGGATATCGGAAACCACTTCCTACGAGACTGCGATCGCCGGTGGCGGTGGTACGGCAACGGATACGAACGTCGAAAGCAGAACTGCCAAAATCACTCTTGACACCGATGCCGGCAAACCGGTGTTTATCAAGACGATAGAGGGATGCAATGTAGAACGTAAGTATGCGACATCAAAGCTTTGAACAGTTACATTATTAATTGCAGTGATATTTTTGTTAATTGATAATCCGAGGCGTACGAAAGTAGCATATATTAAATAATCGCTAGGAATAATACGTACACTTCTCTCTTCGATTATCACAAGACATAAGATAACATTTTTATTGTTTTAGCGATGCGACCAAAAAAGGCATTGATACACGCCATAGGTAAAGTGACACGTACTTTGCTTTAGTTTATCAGCGTTCACTGTTCTTTATATTTCTTCCATATATCTTCTCGTGTTCTTCTTATAGCCAATAGAGCAACCTGCTTTTAGGCGTAATATCACGTGGCTGGTTAAACACGCTTCACCGCTAAACCATAGATGTTCGCTATACACAATATCTACACTAAACATTTACATTTCACTACACTGCACTGACACGTTATTTTGACACCGACATCATCTCTACACACTTACAGACATTTTCACTGACATATCTTCACATTATATTGCTTCTTCAATCGTAAAGCGACATCAAGGCATTTTGTTTAGAAATATATATTTATGTATATGTATGTTATATTCTCGGCGAAATTTTTTATACCAAATGAGTTCTTTGTCAGATATCAAATAGTAATATCTTTCGATACGCACTTTACATCTAGAGTTTGTTCCCCAATGCACATTCATATTTTCATGAATCACGATATCAAAAGCAGTGTTATGTGTCAATCACACTTGATGTATATGTATGTATGCATATGTAACAGATAGTACGTTATTGTATATTTAATAACTGCTATAAGTTTATTCGGGATTTATTTTTACACTCCTTCCTATTTTGATGCCGAAAGGAATCACATTAAGTGTGACACATTCGACGCTATTTATTTTGAATATTTTTAGATATAGGACAGTTGTATTGGAATTGACGGACTCGCTTTTCACCGCTCTCATTTCCTTCGGAATCACGACGCGTCGTTGCTTCGCGCTAATACGAATTGTTTTTTGTAGCCGGGGAAGTTGCCACATTCGAGTGCACGATGTTAACCAGTGACTCGACCACCAGAATGCAATGGCTGAAGGATAATAAACCGATGGAAGACAAGCTGGCCGATCGCGTCACCACCACGATGGCCGACAACACGTGCAAGCTTGAAATTCAAAACGTTCACGAGTCAGATTCCGGCATATACATCGCACGTGCTCTGAATGCAAACGGTGAAGCGACGTGCACCGCTCAATTAGTTGTTCAACAACGTAAGTTACAATGTTATGATGTTACACAATTTTAAACACGATAAACAATTCTACTTCTTTATCGATGTAAAATATTGTAGTGAGCCCGGAAGAGAAGAAGGCAAGGGCAGAAGCAAATGCTCCTATATTCTTGGTGCGTCTGAAGGACACCGAGCTCCTCGAGAATACCTACCTACGTTTCATGATTAAAGTCAAAGGAGATCCTAATCCGGAAATAAAGTTGTAGGTTTCAAACTTTCTCTAATACAAGAATGCTCTATTTATATTTTAGAATTAAAAATCAAAATTTGATTTTAAGAAAATAACAAACTCTTTTAAATATTAAGTTAAATATTAACAAAAATTTTAAAAATGTGCAATAGACGTTAGAAGAATGTTGGAAAAAATGAGACATCTATTTCAAATTTTCCTGAGAAAAATTGATACATTAATGCGCATTTTTTCTTAGCTACAAGAACAGCACCTTGATCGACGCAAAACACGAACGTGTGAAAATTATTAGAGACAACGCCGAGAAGGGATTTTACGAGTTGGTAATAGCTGACGTTCAGAAACAAGACGCTGGAAAGTATTCCTGCACAGCTATGAATCGCTACGGCGAGGCTACGTGCGAGGCGGTCGTGACGGTGACAGACGAAAAGCCACTTTTCCAGGGTCTTCCCGAAGGTCTTCTCGAGCTTGGAACTGAGCCGCGATTTATTTGGATGCGCGACGGACAGTCATTTGATCCTGAGGAGAGATTTAAGGTTCTCTTCAAGGATAATGAGGACACTCTGGCACTGGTGTTCCAGCATGTGAAGCCCGAGGACGCCGGTCTTTACACGTGTGTAGCGCAGACCAGCACAGGTAAAGATTATATTGTATAAATAATATTAATTCAATAATATTAATAATATTAATTCAATATTACTCTGTCACGTTTCAAATAGCATATTAACATTAACATTAATTTATAAAATTAATCTTAATATATATTTTAAACGTTAAAATGAATTAATTTATCAACATATATTAATTTATGAAAATTCTCAAATACTTAGGTAACATTAGCTGCAGTGCGGAGCTGACAGTGCAGGGCGCTGTGAATCAATTGTTGAAGGATCCAGAAAAGCCGAAACTCCAAACAGAATCGAAGCAGTCCGAGGTGAGCGCTGGTGGTTCCGCGATGTTAGATCTGCAGGTGAAGGGTTATCCCAAGCCGGACATCAAGTGGACCAAGGATGGGCAGGAGATCATAGCCGGTGGTAGAATCAAGTATCTCTGGGAAGACGAGGAATCCTTGTCATTGGTGATTAAACAGGTCACCGCTAAAGATGCTGGCGTTTACACCATCAGGGCGAAGAATGATCTCGGCGAGGATAGCACACAGATCGAGCTGATCGTGAAGTCCGCGCCGAAGATCACGAAGAAGCAGTCAGATATGATGATCCTCATCGAAGAGACGGGCACGATGACCGTGCAAGTGGAGGCCACTCCGGCGCCGGAAGTTACCTGGTACAAGGATGGTCAGCTGATCGAAGAGAGCGATCGTATCAAGATCACCAAGGAAGGCAGCGACACGTACAAGCTTGTGCTCAAGAACACTAAACTGACCGACGCTGGTTCATACTCGATTGTCGCGCGAAATGAGATCAATCAGACGACTGAGATCTGGAAAGTCGGCATCAGATGCCCGCCAAAGATTAAGAAAGGATTGGGTGAGCCACGAGTAATCAATGAAGGCGACACATTGAACCTCTTGATCGAGGTGGAGTCTGACGGGGAACCAACAGTCAACTGGTACAAGGACGAGCAGCTTTTGACGGCGAGCGACCGCACAAAGATGACGAAAAACGGAAATAATTATATACTCACAGTTAGCGGCGCAAAGGTGGAAGATGCGGCGATTTACAAGGCCGAGGTGGTGAACAAGCATGGAACAATTTCAGACGAGACGAGAGTCAGGGTACATAATTTGATCATTTCATCTAAAGTTGACATTTTGAAATAATCTTTTATATCCGGCTCAAAATACTAACTAAAATTTATTTCGAATTTAGCAAATTAATAACAAATTCTGCAATTATGTAATTCTTCGCGATATTATCGCAGGTACGCGGTATACCGAGGTTCAAGACGAAACTATGCGACATCAGCGCGAACGAGGGCGAGTTGAACGTTGAATTCGTGGTTGAAGTAGAGGGCTTCCCAAAACCAAGCGTGCATTGGTTCCTAGGCGACGTTGAAATCACAGAGAAGCGCACTGAGTACACTCGCGTAGAAGAGGGTGACAATTACAAACTCATCATCAAGGAGGTGAAGACCGAGTTAAAGGGCCATTATACCTGCAAGGTGCAGAACGAGTATGGCGAGAACTCGAGCAGTTCCAACTTGACAGTGAATACTCGGCCGAAACTTTTAAAGAAATTGGCGGACCAGAGGTTGAACGAGGGCGAAACGCTGAAGTTGATATTTGAGGTGTCCGGCACGCCGGATCCGGAAGTCAAGTGGTACAAGGACGGCGAGGAGGTAACAGCGGACGCCAGAATCAAGATCACCAGGGATAGCAAGCGCAACGAGAGCTACGATTTAACGGTGACGTTGCTGAAGGGCAGTGACGGTGGTTTGTACGAGGTGCGGGCGGAGAACGAGCTGGGTTACGTCACCAGCAAGAGCAAAGTCATCGTGTTGAGTAAGTTTCCGCGCCTTTTCATCTTCTTTCCTAACTCTGGAACTCGACTCCATTCAACGCGAGCCTAAGTCTGGCTACAAGTTTATCGTATCACGAATTGTCAAGTTTTGTATAATAATAACGAAATGATATTAGTGCGATATATATATGATAGCAGAATGATCAATTTGCATTGCCTGAAAATTATATCATATATTTGATTTAGATTGATTTAGATCATATTTGATATTACAATCGAGTTCTAGAGTTAAACGCGGGGATAATTTTGGCTCAGTTAAGAAAATCTTGCGACAAAGATTGATATTGTGATATTTGCCGGAACGGTGGTCAGCAATAAACAGCACATACATTTCTAATTTTTGAGAAATCGCAGCGGTAAAAGTCGTCGTGTTTCGACAGCGTTCAGTAAGTACTAAATGTATACATAAAGCCGTACGATGCCCTCTTCATTTCATTCTCCCAATGTGATACCTTGGGAATTTTTTAGACGGCCTTTAACGACGAGGCCTTCAATCGATAGATTCTTTTTTTCATAGTTTTTGTAGTTGTGTAAAAGATGATCTGTGTGTAGAAAGAATTCTCCTAATTTCCTTAAACGAAAGGGAGGAATCGTTTTCGACGCGTAACATTATTGACGTTGACGCAAAATGTGTTCTCTGTTTTTTCTTTCTGTACTCTCTTATCAGTCCATTCGTAGATTATTATAAAATCGGTTTTATGTTGCTCCAAAATTCTTCCGACCTTTTTTTTCCTCTAATTCTTTTGAATCTCTAAGTGTCATAACACGTTGACACATCGCGTCTTGAAACACGTTACCGCAAAGACTCGAAAGAATGTACTTCCGTAGCTAAGACGGAAGATGAGAAGGTCGAAAAGATAGAGCCTCCGAAAGAGAAAGCCGAGGAGGTGAAGATGGAGGAAACGCGGACGAAGAAATTGGTGAAGGAACAATTGCCGCAGGAAGAGACTCTGCGCGCTGAAGAATCGGAATCAGAAGGTAATCATATGCGCTAACTTGACTAGGTAAATTAGACTGCGTAAGAGTGAGAAACGCAGAGTTTTGACTTTGCTGCATTTGGACGACGCTTTGACAATTACAGCATCCGTGACGTTACACGCTTCGATAAGGGTTTCATTACACGCTAGGAAAAATCCTTTCATTCTAGAACCAAAGTATCTTCTAGATAATTAATATTAAAGAATTCTGCATGCTAGAGCCAAATTACATTTTTGCGACATTTAGAATTTTTGAAATCTTGTTTGATTTTTCTTTTTACACGTATCTTTATGTGTATTTTATTGATAGTGTTGGTGATTAGAAATAGATAGTGCCATTTTGTCACCGACTGTTTTTTAAAAGTTTATTTAAGCGCACAATAAAACAATTTTAGAAAACTAAGTGGAATTTTAGCTCGTGTGATTCGCATTACGTACCTATCGTAGTTTGTCATGCACAAATACGCACGCACGCACGCTACGTAACTTAGCAATAATAGCAATATCGAAAAGGTATCTGGTTAAGTGTCATTTAGCGGTAGAAACAATATCTGATAAATTTAGGTCGCGTCAAACTGGAGAAACAAAACATCCAAGTAATTCAAGGGGACAATGAAACAATCACGATCTCAGTGGCCTCCACAACATCACACGAAGCTATACTTACAGGTAATTTTACGCGTATACCACACATTATCATACCTACGGATATCCAATCGACATAAAAAGTTCAAAAGTCTTTCAGAATCCTGTAAAGTCTTTTAGACATTTGTGTTATTTGGATACTCCGTAACTAACAATTGCACAAACAAATGGGAAACACGAAACCGTGATACGTCTCCTGAAAACTGAATATGCTCAGACTTAAAGATCGTTTTGCTTCAAAATTTTCATCATCGTTTACTTTTAACGTAAGCGAACGTATTTCTATCCGACTTATAACATCGTGATTTAAGCAATAAGCGTGCGATTTATGAAAACATAATGATCGCAGCTCTCTAGTAACAATATGGAGAAATCATTTCTAAAGACACGGAAGACATACGCGCAATTGTACGCGGGATGCTGGTAGTCAAAGGTATTAGATCAGGCCGTTCGCAGGTCCCGGTGAAAGTCACACGATCAGCAAGATGACGGCGACCAAGGTCGAGTGTCGGGAACTCGGTGTCGAATCGGGACCTCGTGTTGAAGAAGTCGCTTCTTACGCTTACACGGTGCAAGAAGAGAATTCCAAGCCACAGAATGGCGTGTTGATCGAGGAGTTCTCAGAAACTGAGGAAAAGAAGTCAAATTTTGGTGCCAATCGAGGCGTCACGATTGTCTCCGTTTCCGACGACGAATCGACCTTGAAGGCATTATCGCGAGACGTCAGCACGGAGGACGTGCAATTGGCTGATCAACTCCCCGAGGATCAAAAAACAACGAACGGCATTCTCGACGAGCTCTCCTTCAACGGCACGCCAGAAGAGAAAACCTTAGAAGACATTAAGTTACATAGAATCTCCAAGATCGCAGAGACCATCGCCGAGGAGCAATCCTTAGAAGATCCGTTGTCGGCGGCGTTGTCGGATCAAACTCTGAAGCGAGAAAGTTTGGATGTGAAGACGATAAACTTGCCCAGTCAAAGCCCTACGATCAGCGACGCGAGTACAGTGAAAAAGATCGCGGAGAAAACTTTAGATTCGCCAGACTCAGCCGTCGAATTATCAAAAGAAACGGCAAAACCTGAAAAAACAAAAACCTCGACGTTGTCGAGCGAAACGTTGTCAAGACAGAGTTCTCAGAAGGCGCAGCTGGATGATGACGACGAGGAAGTCGACGACGAGATGAAGGACCTTTTAGCTCGTGTTAAACGACAACGTAGCGTATTAGACGAAATCCTCGATAAAGAATCGGGCAGAGAGTCAGGTACGACCGCGAGGTTCCATCGGTAGCTTCAGCAGCTAATTCTAATCTCTAAGCACTACGACTCGCGTCGAAACATATTGTTGCATCACCTTTACTTATGGCTGACAGATCTATCTCGCTAATTCTCTCACCCTTTCCTCTTTCTCGCATGTAATGCTCTCACAATTTCATTCGCGTGGAAACATAAAATATCTATTGAGAGTTTATTGATGGGAAATTATATTAAAATGATACTTGTAATTTGTAAAAATCCCATCTACTCTCTCCTTTTATATATTTTTAATATATTAATATATTTTATTTATAATATATATTTTATTTTGAATGTGAGATTAATTATATTATATTAATATTTACATCAATTAATACATTATTTATGCTTCCATGCGCAATATTGACTATCTGTATCCTTGGAAATTCGACTTTTATAGCATTACTCTTTGCCAACTTAAAAGAAATATCAAGGTAAGGGATTGCAGCTTTTATTCTAAAATACGATAGTCAATTTTATAATCTTCACTATGCGGTTTTCTGAGCACCTATTTATTTAATCAAGAGCTTGTAGGTAAGTATACTAAGAACGTACAATATTTAATGGATATAGTGAAACACAAATGATAAAGGGACAAATGTACTTACCAGTAGATCGAATTTATATTTATATTTTTATATATTAATTTGAAAAAAAGTATACTGTTATTTTTGTTTATATATGTATATATACTATATATGTACACCTAAATTTAAGTAAATTAATTTAAATAATATTCTCGCTATCACACAAGTTTTATCGCTTCACATTAGTTTTAACGAAATAAATTAAATTAAAATATCACATATATATCTTGATAAATTAAAATATATTATAATAGCATTCTCTGCAAGAAAAAAAGATTTGATTGCATAACAACATTCTTTGGCTGATTACACCCCGATGCATTCTATTACCACCAATTTACCACTGACAGGAGGAAGGGTTTGTTTAAACAAGGCATGCTTTCATGCAAAATCAACTTTTGATATGTAATAGCTCACTGTTCGCATCTAATTACTCACAGCCCCGCCTCACGTCGTGAGTACAAATCTCACCGATCGAACGATCTTCGAGACACAGAGTACGAAGTTCGAGGTGAAAGCCACTGGTTTACCAAGACCAGACGTAAAGTGGCTCAAAGATGGTAAAGCTCTTCGATCCGGGGACCGAGTGAGGATCACAACTTCAGGGGAATCGTACGAGATGGATCTCAGCAAGGCCACCCTCGAGGACGAGGGTCTTTACATGTGCGTCCTGACGAACAAATTGGGCGAGGAAATCGTGGAAGGCTACCTAACTATCGGAACTGTCGACGAACTCCGGAAACCGAGATTTACCGAGCCTCTCAATGACGTTGACGTCGCTCTCGAAGCTAACGGCGAATTTAAAGCCGTCTTTACGGCCGATCCGGTCCCGGACATTACATGGTATATATTTACAGTATACCGTAGATTCTAAGAAATTAAAAATAGAATTTTATTTAAGTAAAAAAATATTTACAATGCGTAGAAATTTGTTACAATATTATATAGTGTGAAATAATATAGAAGAAAATATTATCTTTTTTATTATTGTTTTAATCTATTAATATTTCGGTCTATTCTATCTTGAAAAATATATTTATATGTCTAATTAGAATAAATTAATTAAACCGAAAAATGTTATTTTGTATGCATATGTATTTTTTCAGGTACAGTAATGGTCACGAAATTCCACCTGATGATTCTAGAATTAAGTGGACCATTACTAACGGACCGGCAGCGGATAAATTAACGGAAAGTAAAGTCACGTTGAAAATACCGAAATGTACTAAAGAAGATACCGGAGAATATACTTTAAAGTTAAAGAATAAATGGGGTGAAGCTGAAAGTAGCGTAAGTAGCTGAATGTAGAATAACAAAACCGAAAAATATAGAAGACCATTGAATAATTAATAAGACTTTTGCTTCTTCAGGCATTCTTGAGTCTTCTATTGAAACCGGAAATCGATAGCTTTAGAGATCACACTGAATCAGTTGACGAGCTAGTTGAATGGCAAGCTATTATCAAAGGAAATCCGAAACCCGATATTAAATGGATAAAGGACGGCACGGAGTTGCAAAAGGACGAACATTATGATATGGAAGAAGATAAGAGAAATTGCAAATACAAACTCATTATTAAAAAGCTCAGTCTGGAAGATGAAGGCGTCTATACCGTTGTGGCAAAGAACTATTTGGGTGAAGCAAGTGCTCAAGCTACTCTCACGCCTCACAGTAAGTAAATTTAACTTTCATCCGAATATAATTCCGAATATAGTTCCGATATGAACATTGAAAGACTGCGAGCCGACAAGTTTTCTTTGTTTAATATAATCGTTTAATATAATAACGCAATATAATCTTATTTCAAGATTTCCACGTTGAAACTAAAGATATTTTCAAATCAAGAATATTCTTTTCTTCTGTGTAAGAAACGGAAAGTGAAAAAAATACTTTATAGACATTTCTGTTTGAATGGATTAAAAGAATTTAGAATAAAAACACACTTGTATTCTCCGCAGCTGAAGCTCCAGTCTTTCTGAAGGATCTGTCAAAGATGCAATGCAGCGATCGCGAGGACGTCGAACTGAAGATCCGCGCGACCGGCATTCCGAGGCCGAGCGTGGAATGGTTGAAGAACGGTGAGACCATCAAGGAGAACGAAAGGTACCAGGTGACGACTCACGTGGACGGCATAGTGGACAGTAGTCTCTCCATCAAAACCTTCTCAGCGAAAGATGCCGGCACAATAACGTGTAAAGCGAGTAACGTTGCCGGAAGCATACAAACCAACTGCGATCTATCTATGACGTTGACCGCGCCTTCGTTCGGTAAGGCGTTACCAAGATCGGCGGAGGTCGACGAGGGCGAGCCTCTGGAACTGAAGGCCAAGGTGGATGGAAGCCCGATACCCAACGTCGCCTGGTTCAAGGACGGTGAGAAAATCACACCGGATGATCATGTAAAGATCAGTACCTTGCCGGACGGCACCACGAAGCTCACGATTGACACGGTGAAGCCCACCGATTGCGGCGCCTACAAGCTCGTCGTTTCAAACCCCAGCGGCGAGAATTCTTCGCTCTGCGCTGTCGCTGTTACGCGTGAGTATATTTTATTTTCTTTTTAAGGGGGTATTGTTGTCTAGAGCTGCTGTTTCGGGGAGGTGATTTTTAGGATAGAATAAATTTAAAACTGTTTGAGTTTTCTTTCTGAAATTTTTTACACATATTTATTGTTGCTTTAAGAACATGTATAAATTTTGTAGGGAAAAACAAAAAAATTTAACATGTGGTTTTGTACGCTCGGGCACAATAATGCGCGGAAGATTGGCAACCAGTGTTGCGGACGTTGTATGTATCTAAAAAATAAAAGCCAAAGTGTTGTGAGGGTTGGTACCAGATTCGGCCAGAAAAAAAATTGTTTAACAAAATGGCATGCTAAATGTCGATTTTCGATTTTACATGTTCTTAAAGCAACAATAAATATATGTGTATAAAATTTCAGAAAGAAAACTCGAACAGTTTTAAATTTATTCTATCCTAAAAATCACCTCCAAAACAGCAGCTCTTTGCTCTAGACAACAATACCCCCTTAATTAATCGTCAGTATGTTTGTCGTACAATCACCATCTTACAAGGCAATCTACGTTTGTTACAGCCGAACGAAGGAGGCCGTCGTTTACGAAGCCATTGGAAGATACAAAGGCTGTGGTTGGGCAACCATTGAAACTGGAAGCTCAAGTCTTAGCATTCCCGAATCCGCAAGTGCAATGGTTCAAAGATGGAATACCATTGAGACATACGAAGGAAGTGAACTTCATGAACGAGCCGAACGGTCTCATAGGATTGAAGATCGATTACGTGCGCCCGGAGGACGCAGGGACCTATTCGGTGACCGTGTCCAACGCGCTCGGTGAGATCACGGGTACGGCTAAGGTAGAAGTAGAAGAAAGAGAAAAGAGACCGGAATTCGTCGCAAGTCTTCAACCGCAAACCGTCGTCGAAGGTTTCCCGGTGAAGATGGAGGTGAAGACTATAGGAAAACCAACGCCTGAACTCAAGTGGCTACTAAATGATGAAGAAGTCAGTATAATAATATTGCTAATTTTTTTTATAATATTCTCTCGATATATTTCAAATTAATAGATAGATCTATATCTATATTTCAAATTAATATTTACTTCTCAACAAAGTAATGTCCATTATTAAATGTATTTTCAGATCGTTCCAGACAATAAGCATGTAAAGATCATTAGTCAACCGGACGGCAGTCAAGCTTTGATTCTCGACAAGGCAACACCAGAAGACGTTGGCGAGTACCAGGTGGTAGCCGGCAATACAGAAGGCACTGCATCCTGCAAAGCTAAGCTGGATGTTGCTGGCAAGGTGAGACCGGACACGGCGGAGGAGAAGCCGACATTCACCAGCCCTATGCGCGACGTGTCCGTCGAAGAAGGCCAGCCATTGACGCTAGACGTGTCGTTTGTCGGCAACCCGATCCCCGACGTGAGCTGGACGAAAGACGGGGAGCCGGTCGTACCGTCAGAACGCGTGACGATGAGCTGCGACGGGAAGAAGGTCGGTCTGCAAATCGATCCGTGCAAGCCCAAAGACGCGGGCGTCTATGGCTGCCGGATAAGTAATCCACTGGGCGAAGACACCACCAGCGCAAACGCCATCGTCCGCAAGGTCTACCAATCGCCGACCTTCACACAGAGGTTCACGGATCTACAGCAGCTACCCACGTTCGACGCCAAGTTTCCGGCCCGCGTCACCGGCATACCGCAACCGGAGGTGACCTGGTACTTCAACGACAAGCCGATCCTGAAGGACGACGACAAGTACAAGATAAAGCGCGACGGTGATGCCTGCTGCCTGTACGTGAAAGACTGCGCATATGATGACTCGGGACGGTACAGGTGCAGAGCCGTTAACAAGGGCGGCGAAGTGGAATGCACGGCGAATCTGACTGTAGTCGATAAAATGTAAGATTTGACGGAAGAAAAAGAAGACATTTTCGAGCTATCCTATGTACATTAACATGTGTAATTTCAGCCAAAAAATGCAGAAGGTTGAACCGCCGACATTCCTGAAGAGGATCGGCGACTGCGAGGTCTACAGAGGCATGCCGGCCAAGTTCACCGCGTGCGTAACGGGATACCCGGAACCCGATTTCGAGTGGTATCGTAATGGCGACCGGATTTGGCCAACTGATCGCATCAGGATGGACCAGGAGGGTAGCCTGTTGCGGCTCACGATAGTCAACGTGGACGAGTTGGATGCCGGGAAATACGTGCTGAAGATATCCAATCCTCACGGTGAGGATTCGTGCAGCGCCGAAATGGTTTACGAATGTAAGTAAATGAAAGTTTTATCTTCGAGGATTTGCGTTTTCGAGATATTTAATTAAATCGTTTTTACATTCCAATATTTTTTAACTCCAGCTTTGGAGCCACGCGCGAAAAAACCACTTGCCGACCAATACGCGGATTACGACAAATACCGGAAGTCTGGCATTCCACTGCCCCTGGCGGACCGTCCGATCATCAGCCGCATGATGGATCGGCACCTCACCCTCTCGTGGAAGCCGTCCATCCCCATCGGCCCGCGAGTGCCCGTGACATATTTAGTGGAGATGTGCGAACTCCCGGATGGCGATTGGTTCACCGCTCGCAGCGGTATTCGCAGCTGCGTCTGCGACATACGCAATCTCGAGCCGTTCCGCGATTACAAGTTTCGCATCCGCGTGGAGAACAAATACGGCATAAGCGACCCGTCGCCGTTCGCGCAAACGTATCGCGCTAAACTGGAGCCGGAACCGCCTAAGTTCTTCCCGTATCTACCGCCCGGCATCGACTTCCGTCCCGAGACCAGTCCCTACTTCCCGAAAGACTTCGACATTGAGCGACCGCCGCACGACGGTTATGCCCAGGCGCCTAGATTCTTGCGTCAGGAGTACGACACTCAGTACGGCGTGAAGAATCACAACTGCAATCTCTTCTGGTTCGTCTACGGCTATCCCAAGCCAAAAATGACGTATTACTTCAACGATCAATTAATTGAATCGGGCGGTCGATACGATCAGAGCTACACTAGAAATGGCCAGGCAACTCTGTTCATCAACAGAATGCTCGAGCGGGACGAAGGTGTCTACGAGGCTGTCGCTACGAACGAACACGGCGAGGCCAGACAGAAAGTTATCTTGAAGATCGCCGAGTATCCTACATTTATCGAGAGACCCGACGAGACCATTGTAATGATAAGAAGAACCGGCCAATTGACCGCTCGTGTAACTGGTGTACCTTATCCGGAGCTCAAGTGGTACAAGGACTGGAAACCTATAGCTTCATCTTCCAGAATTAGGGTGTGTCTCTGTTTCATGTTTCTATCATACAACATCCTGCAGAGTAGTTAAATGTCCCATTTTATTTTTAAAAAAATTTGCTTCTAATTAAAAACTTTAATTAAAGATATTTTTTAATTAAGACGATATCTTTTCAATCAGATTCAGTTCACCGAACCTGATATCACGACCCTCATCGTCAACGACGCCATCGCGAAAGACGAAGGTCTTTACTCGATCAGCGCGGGTAACGTGGCCGGCTCGATATCCTGCTCAGTGATGCTGCACGTGGAAGAGAACGAGCACGAATACGGATACAGGACTTACAGGAAGAAAATGGACGTGAAACCACGCGACAAGCCGATCGACGACTTGTATGATCTGGGCGACGAGCTGGGCCGCGGCACTCAGGGTGTAACTTATCATGCGGTTGAGCGAAGTACCGGAAGAAATTACGCTTCTAAGATTATGCATGGACGCGGTGATCTCAAGCCGTTCATGTATAACGAGATGGAAGCGATGAACAACTTGCATCACCGCAAATTACTGCGATTGCACGATGCCTTCGAGACGAACGATTCGGTCACGCTGGTCATGGAATTGTATCCTCGATTATTCCCGCATTTTATTTCCTTATATGTATAGTGTTAGTCGTGGTAATTGAGATGTTGGAATAATTATATAAGGTAGTTTTTTTAACACTATTATTAATTATTCTGATTATAAATCTCTATTCGTTTAATTTAATATATTATTCGAAAATAACACAATTCAATCAGTAAACGATCCTTAACGACGATAATTTAGAGCGGCCGGTGGCGAATTAGTGGACAACCTAACGAGACAAGAACACTATACCGAGATAGATATCGCTCGTTATATACGGCAATTGCTATGGGGATTGGAATATATGCATGATAATCATTACGCGCATCTCGGTCTCACGGTGAGTTATTTAAAAATAAATTTTTTCAAAGATAAAAACTTTGAATAATTAGTGATTTATGCAATATTTCTTTTTATACTTAAAACAAATATAAAATTCAAGTTTAAAAATAATAGATATGACTCATCATAAGATCTCTTTCTTTTTAGATATTTATTTTTCGTGAAACTCTATCTTTGCTCTTATTAGTATGCTATGTTTAATTCAATACGTTTCCTCGCAGCTCGGCGATCTGCTAGTCTCTCACGCCGGGGGAGATGACCTGAAGATCGGCGATTTCGGACTCGCCCGCAGAATTTCGCAGGCAAGGCTGATGACCTTAGCATACGGCATGCCGGAATACGTCGCACCGGAAGTAACTAATAACGAGGGTGTCAGCTACGGCGCGGACATGTGGTCCGTTGGCATAATTACCTACATCTTGCTGTCGGGTATTTCGCCATTCAGAGGTGCGAATGATAGAGAAACGCTGAAGAAGATCAGAGAAGGCACGTGGGACTTCGACGACCGATGGAAAAATATCTCGAACGAAGCGCAGGACTTTATTCGCAACCTATTGGTGTACAACATCGACAAAAGGATGGACGTTAGGGCTGCTTTGGCTCATCCGTGGTTCAATTACATTGACAGCTCACCGCTAGAACCCTATAGGATACCTTCCGAGAACTTGAAGAACTACTATAAACTTTATCGGTAGGTAGATTATGACATTTTAACAATGCACTTAAAACACAAAAATTAATTTTTCAGGAATAATCTAGGATAGATTAGATGTAACAGTGTTTTCTTCAAGCAGAATATAATTTTTTAATATATATTAAAAAAAGAATTGTGTGTAAAATATATCTGTAACTTTGCTACAGAGCAAAATTCGTAAAACCGATGTTTTCATTGCAGAATTAATGTAATTTATCATTTTAAGAATGTTTGATTGCGAATGAGGTATATTTTTATAGCGATTGGTACAGCAACGCTTCGTGCCGCACGTGGTATCGCAGAAGAAAACTGGAGACAGCGTTTGACGATCCATCGCGAATGGTATATCCACCCGGACATAAGTTCACACCCGAACCCGACAGGAGTCACAGTCCGTTGAAGAAACGTTCGCCCAGGACATGGGAAAATCAAATACCATCCAGAGAACCGATCGACACGGAAATCGGAATAATCACGAGCGAAAGCCAGTAAGTAGACGCCGTAAAATAAGTAGGTATATTCGATTTGATTTTAAAAGTATTATGGAAATTCTGATTTACAATTTTATTTTAATATTAAATTACGAATAATATATCTAAATTCATAAAAGTCTTTAAAAATAAATTTTTTCAAATATAAAAAATTTGAATAATCAGCGATTTTTATGCAATTTTTTTTTATACCACTTAAAACGAACATAAAATTCAAGATATAGATATGGAAAGAATCATATAAACTTTACGTAATTCTTAATTCAATGTATTTTATTTTATGTAACAAAGTTTATGCAATTCTTTCATCTTTCATTTATATTTTACAGTTATCAGAACGGTCCAGACACATATCTTCTTCAGCTGCGGGACACCGATTTTCCTGTACGACTACGTGAATACATGAAAGTCGCATGCAATCGAAGTCCCGGATTCTCGCGTTCCATTACAGAAGATAATGGCTTTGACTGGAGGGTAAGCGTACAGCTATAAAGAACTGTTTTAAATAAACGAAACTATTAAATTAAAGACTATATTTACGTAACGTGCCACTATTTCGTTATTATAGGCACCTATCATACGGGAACGTCGTCGATTCACGGATGTTATGGACGAGGAGATCGACGACGAGAGGAGGGCACGCATCAATCGGTACGGATCGGCGGACACGTTTACGCTTAGACGTTTGAGGAACGAACTGGGCACTCGGTTAGATAGTTATGCCGAAGCTGAGGCGATGATCGAATCAAAGAAGGACGGCCAGCCTCCATTCTTCCGCGAGAAGCCGCAGATCTGCCCGATCGAGGAGGGAAAACCGGCGTATCTCACCTGTCTAGCAGTAGGAAACCCGAAACCACTGATACAGTGGTTCAAGAACGATATGGTCATTCAAGAGAACAACAGAATCAAAGTGACGGAGGACTCTGACGAGAGATCCATACTCAGTTTTAATCCTACAAAAGAACACGATATTGGAATATATAAAGTCGTAGCAAGGAACCCGATAGGACAGACGATTGTTAGAACCAGGGTGTTGCAGGCAACAGTTCCTTGCGGCCCGGATTCTCCAGAGGTACGATAATTGAACGACTAATTAACACTAGAACTACAAAGAGGATCAAAATAACTTATTTGACATTTTTTTATAATTTATTGCTCATTTTTAAAATATCTTAGGTAATTTCTGAAATTTTCCCTGACTTTTATTGAAATTACATAATTACTTTTATTAATTTGTTTTCTCTTTTTTTCCTTTTCTAAGATTTTTTCGGTAAAAATAAATATAGATTAATCTCCGGTAGTTCTAGTGTTAACTTTTGAAGTGGCGATCAATTTATACACAAATGGTATTTCTGTAATTTTCGCGTTGTTATTGTCTTCAACTTCCCAGGCTTCCGATGTTTCGGATACCGAAGTACTCCTACGATGGAAGCAGCCGAAGTACGATGGCAACTCGCCCGTGCTATGCTACAATCTACAGTACAAGGAGGGTGATTCGATCGCCTGGATAGACGTTGCCTCCAATATTGACCACGAATTCTTTCTGGTGCGCGACCTAAAACAAGACACGAGTTACAACTTCCGTCTGGCAGCGCGCAACCGTATCGGTTGGAGCGAGAAGGGTATCCCGTCGAAGTTAATCAAAACGCGAATGCCAGGTTGCCCGAAGGTACAAATTACGCGGGCGATGAGGCATCTCCAGGAGCTGACCGAAGCCGGCCAGGAGATTGTCCTAGAAGAGGACAAGCCGCACATCGATTATTCCATAGAAGTGAATCCTATTGAATGGTTGGTGGAGCCGCAGCTGTCCACCAAATACAGCTTCATCTCGGAGTTATCGCGCGGACAATTCTCCGCGGTGGTGAAGGGCGTGGATAAGAGCTCGGATCGCGTGATCGTCGCCAAGATCCTAGAAATAAACGCCGAGACGGAGAAGCAAGTGAACCAGGAATACGAGGTATTATGTTCGCTGCGACACGAGCGGATAGCGATGCTAGAGGCCGCCTATAAGGCGTCCAGCTCCCCCGTGGCAGTATTCATCTTGGAGAAGCTTCAGGGCGCCGACATACTCACGTACTTCTCCAGTCGGCACGAGTACACGGAGAACTGCGTGGCGAATGCCATTACGCAGATTCTTGATGGTCTGCAGTATCTTCACTGGCGCGGATTCTGTCACCTGGACATTCAGCCGGACAACGTCGTGATGTCGTCCGTGAGATCGGTGCAGGTGAAATTGGTCGACATGGGATCAGCTTATAGGGTCAGCAAATTAGGCACGTCGGTGCCCAAGCATTTGGGCCATCCCGAATACAGATCGCCCGAGCTTTACAACGATGAACCCGCCTACCCACAAACGGACATCTGGATGGTCGGTGTGTTGACCTACGTATTGCTGTCCGGAGTTTCCCCCTTCCGCGGTAAGGACGCGGACGAGACCAGACAGAACATATCCTTCGTCAGATACAGATTCGAGTATCTCTACAAAGAGCTAAGTCAAGAAGCCACCAGATTTCTCATGTTGGTCTTTAAACGCGCGCCAAGGTGGGTAATAATTTAAAAACAAGGTTTCAAGATTAATCTAAAGACTTATTGCAATCGAATAATTGTATTTAATATTAAAACGGGCGCCAAGGTTGATAATAATTAATAATTAAGAAAAAAGTTTTCAAGATTAATATAAAGACTTATTTTAATCGAATAATTGTACTTAATATTAAATCCGCAATATATAAATAAGTTTTTTTATATATTAAAGAAATACATTAATTTCTTTCTTTAGCAAAAGACCAATACCGGAGGAGTGTCATGACCATAGGTGGCTACTACCGAACGATTACATGATTAAAAAACGCGAGAGGGCTGTATTCCTAGGCAACAGACTGAAGGAATATAATGAGGAGTATCACCAAGAAAAGTCGAAGATAGCTTCCGACAGTAACAGCCTAGCGAGCGAGAGTTTGTTGGGCTCCAAACAGAAACTCATCAGGTCAACCAGTATACAAGAAGAGCTGCTGACCACGTTCTAACAATGGAGAGCTGCAATTTTTTATTTATATTTATGTACACATACACACATACGCACATGCATACATGCATACGCGGTATGGTCGTACCACTTCGCGTACAACATGCCTAGACTATATCCGAACAGCGCGGAGGAACGACGCGAAACGAGAAATACAAGAGAAAAATACAGGAGAAAAATCATCTCTCTTTGTTTTCTCTTTTGTTATTATTTATTTGTTACAACTTGTAATTATAACGAATCGTTGTCGACCGATCATCGTTGTTTCGCCGACTTTTTCGTCGGCAATCAAATTTTCAGCCGTCCGTTAATTCGACGATAACAAATAAAGGTGGTCTATACATTTTAATAAATCAAGATAAAAAAATACATGGAATAAATTAAATTTTTTTGAAGTTTAATAAAAAATGTCGATCAAACATTGTACAAAAATTATAAATAAATACTTGACAAAATAGTAGTGTGCATTTTTGTAATTTCCAATTTTTATATTACCATGAAATACTTTTTACATATTTAATACATACTTAAATGTTTTACACAAGAGATATATAAATTATAATTATTTAAATATATTATTAAACATCCACTTTATTTACAATTGCTTGTTGGCATTACAATGTCTCATAAAGAGAAAAAAACATTATTATACACGTGATGTAATTTTTATCTTCGAAATATGTTTTAATTTATATTTCCTTTATACATAATAATATAATCATATTCAGGTCATAATTAATTTTGCTATAACAGTCAAAGACTTCAATTTTATGAAACTGAAAGAACAATCTATTTCAAGCAAAAAGACTAGCAAAATTAAATCGTGTTAAACCAAAGTCAACCTAAAGCACATTTGAGCAAGTTCTGTACACATACACTAAAAAAAAGGCACAAACCCAATTTGAAAAATGTAAAGAATTATTTGTTACTTAAAATATTACAATGTAAATCATCTTTTTGCATATTGCATTACATAATCTTTAACTTTACTTCGAAAAGATTCTTTATCCTTAATAAACAAATCTGCTGCATCTCTATTCAAAGGATCGTCAAAGTTTAGGAGATCCTAAAAGAGAAATACAAGTGTATATATATAAAATACGTTCAGTATAATCGCACCAATCCAATAAATTATGCAGCCAAAAATGCTTATATACGTACAGTGAAAAGAGAATTTAAACCCCATACAACGTCTTTTAGTTTACGTGTTGGTGCCCATCCCATTCCATCAATGCTGCTTTGTCTTAAAATGGATAGACATACATCACCATCCTCACTTATGTTAGGATGCCATAATTTCGTTAAGCATTTTACTACTGGCGGCTAAAAAATACGATTTAGAATAATGGTCGGTAAATTCAGTTGCAATTTTCAGCCCAATTTTTATGTTGACGTATATTGCCCTATTTCCCTTCCCTTTCCATCCCTTCTCTTCTATCCCCTTACATCTTAACAATGAGCTACTGGAAACATTGTAAGACATGCGACGCTCTGCTAATTTAGCCCTTTCGTGCCTGGTGAGACATATAAGTTCCGATCTTTCAAAAATATCTTCCATGAAAATTAAGATACTGACTTCCTTCTGGGTTCATTTTGAAGACAAAGATAGGAAAAAATCTTCAAAAAAAATCGACACCCTTGTAAAACAACTGATAATTCAAATCAGCGATCCTAAAAACTCCTGGAATATGAGTTCCATTTAAATCCAAGAAAATTTTACATTTTTCCCGCTATATTGGATCCGCCATTTTAAATTTGAAAATTTGGACTACAGATTCATAATAGCTCTGTTTTCTGTTGCTGCACTGCTGAACTAGTGCACGCTGGTGCAATAAGTTAGAGTGAGACAAGTATATTTTGTTTCACTCTAACTTACTGCACCAGTTCAGCAGTGCAGCAACAGCAAACAGACCTAATAAGTGATCATAAAAACCTTTAGTAAGACATGAATTAGATCATGCTAATTAGAAAAAAGTCAGGCACGAAACACGAAATGGTTAACATATAGCTTTAAAATAATTATTTGTACAATTGTCTAATACGTAAAAATTATAGAATATAAGATTACCGTCATGTTGTACTCTTCACTTATGTAAATTTGAAAATAGAAATGGCCACCGACCCAATATCCCTCATCTGGTATAATTCGCAAGATAAATTCATGAAGACAATGTGGATCTTTGAATGTGACTTTACAAGTTATTGGCAACGTCTGTTCCATTTCCTGCACCTATAAGATATAATAAATGCAGCCCAAACTCATCGTAATTAAAACTCGTCTAACGTTACGATGATACATAAGAAATATATTAAAATTTACCTCTTTGATCAGTAATTTATCTCGTATCGAGACTCGCCTGTTGAAGCTCTTTGAATTCGCTATGTCATTATCCTTTTTGAGCTTTCCTCGTAAGGTGATCATATTAAACTGCACTAAAAACTTTTATTCACAAAAAGATTAAGATATTATCACTGACATTCTTAAATCTGTTTGTAATAGCTAATATAACGTTACATAAAGTCCTAAATTACTTTAAGCAGGATACAAAGTAGAATTTGCATATAAAACAAACGTAACCAACAATAATATTGACAAATTTGTAACAGAAAAGAACGCCGAAAGATAGACGCAAGTTACAAAAACTTTAATGTTCATAAAATGCAGTCTTGATATACGTTTTAATCGAATTAAAGAGATATTATAATATTAAAAAATGCGATTATTATCAATCGTAAAAGAGTTGCTAGGTTAGAAAAATAATGCATGCATTTGTCTGATAACGCGATGTACCTTTCGTTGCCAAATTTAATTAGCCTCGCTTCCGTGTCACCCGAATTGTGTACATTAGAGTGTCTGTAAAGGAGGCTTTTTCATCTCTGTTTATTTTCAATTTATTCAATTGCGCAATGTAAAATCTCCGAGAAAAATCACAAGTCTCGATTAAAATACTCTCTCGGTCGCAGTGACCGCGGCGTCATGAATCATAAATGTCTTATCACATGAGATGACTCAGATGAGTATTCGTATGCTACCATGTCTGGATACCTGTGTATCGTGACCGTTTCCAAGAAATTATCGACAGAATTCTATTTTTCAAGTATTTTAATCTCAAATGTTATTAAAATTTTGTAAGTAGAATTTTTAAAACTTACTAAACTTGTAAAGATAAAATTGATAGTAATCAGGATGAGAAAAGCCAACATTGGCTCCTATAGGCACGTATTTTCCGCGTAACCAATCAGAACGTGAATATCGCGTAACAGAAAATACGAAACGCTTCTGATTGGTTACGCGGTTACATGGAAAATATATACTCCAGGTGGATCCATGGGACATGATGGGACTTCACCCTCATAGTGTACTATGTTATCAATGAGATAATATCAAAGTCTACATGGTCTACATGTTTACAAACAAGATTATCTCTGGAGAATAAAGTTAGAATATCGATATAATATAGCTTGAGAGATTCCGTGTACTTGATATAAGTCAATAATCTCGAAGCATTGGTCATCAAAATTCAATTAGGATAGGAAAAGTGATAAAATTCAACATTTATATCTTATAAGATACTTAAAAATATGAGTCGCCACTTGCAACCGTTGGAAGATGATCTGAGAGAAATGCTACAAAAACTCGAGGAACCTGTATTGTTTCAAAATATGTTACAAAATTCGGATGGTACCTATGAATGGAAATTACTTGAGTGGAACTTGAGAGAATTGGTCGAGAAGTTTGGCGATAAGAAGTTACCATTTCGAGTTGGGAATCATAACAAGCGTACAGTAAGTTGTAACGATAAATATGTTTATATATATTCTTGTAATGACTTTATTGGTTGATAATTTTATTAATTAGTTTTATACGATTTGTTTCTATTAGTGCGCTATTCAGCATCAACATTGGAGCTTGAGTCCTCCTGCAAAGCCTGTTCAATTAACGCTGCAAGAATTTATTGATTTACAAGAAACAAAGCAGAATAATATGTGGTACTACTGTGATTACAAGCATATAAAGGAGTGGCTCAGCGACAACACAGAAATTGTAGAGTCTTTCAGTTGGCTCAAGTTTGGAGTTGACAAGGAACTTGGGAAAAATGGAATGCATTCTACTGTTTGGATTGGAAACAAAGGTGCTCATACTGATTGCCATTGGGATACCTATGGTTACAATTTAGTGGCACAAATACATGGCAGGTGAGTTTTTGAATATGTTGTATTTTTCAATTATTTGTCTTAGTAACTGTTTATATATTGCGCCTATTGTATTTCTAGAAAACAATGGTTGCTTTATCCACCTAGTGCTCCTCTGATACCAGTTAGACTTCCTTACGAAGAGTCAACTGTATATAGCAGATTTAATATTTATTGTCTCAGCGAAGAGGAAGAGGGTTGTTTGTTAGAAATATCAGACAAACCGAAATTAATAACTCTAGAACCTGGAGATGTTTTATTTGTGCCTAATGGCTGGTGGCATTACGTGGAATCTTTAGATCAGATCAATGTGAGCGTTAATGTATGGGGAAAACTGAGAACAGATAGTAGAGCACGAGTCGAGGAAGCTCTAGTTAAATTGATAATAGCTAAGCTAGGAGACTATAATCAGTTTCCGAAAAAACAAACCACATTTTATACAGCAGAAGTAATTTTTTCTGAAATATCAATATTGTTAATTAAATAATATACATAGGATTTGCTTAATTTATAATCTTGCTGTCTTAATAGGTCGAATGCGCTGTTCTTGAACAAGAAGAGGAGCAGAGGATGAGAGAGAGAGAGGAGAGAGAGGCGAAGGCGAAGCAAGTGGAATCAGTTCCAAAAATACCTGCAAAAAGACCTAAACCTAAACTACAGACTGCAACAGAATTAGCTGACGAATATCCGTATTACGTTAAGTTGTTACCTGATGTTGAGGAGCGCGAATTTAAAGAATTTATTGAAGAAAGACGGAGAAGAGACAAGGAGAAGTATCCGCCAGAACAAGCAAGCGCATCTGGAGATTATATACCTAATCCTCAATATGATTCAGTTTTCGAATCTATTATCAATGCCTTATGTCATCCAGAGGTTATTGGTAAAGCAGCGGAAATATTGTTAGAAAGACATTATTAATTAATATAACCTACAACGATTAAATTTCTACTATATAAATGTGAGATTGTATATGAAATAATACCAATTTATTTTCTATTATTATTGGTTTTATATGTATAAATATGTCAAGGTTCAAGAACAACGGTCATGCCGGAATTTTATAATTATAAGAAATTTACATAAAATTTAGTGAATTTTTAACTATTTTGACAAGAATACGCATGCATATTTAATTGTAATTAAATTGTTTAAATTTGTCGTTGATAAAGCAACGGAAATATTGTTAGAGACATTATTGATATAATTTGTAACGGTAAAATTTATATAAATATGACATTGCATGTGTGAAATAATACCAATATTTTTATATACAGGGTGTTTCAGGTTTTTTCCACCAAACTGTGCCAGTATGTTTTACGAGTAGGAATAAGAAAAAAATGTTATATAAACATAGGCTTACAAATGCTTTATGAGAAAAGTTATAAAAGAACGAAATACTTATTATTACTATGGTACTGTGTAACGACGATCTATATAATGTTTACTATTATCGTTCCATTTCAAAATGTCCACCATTTCGTGTCGAGTATTATTACAACTTTTTAATAAAGCATTTGTAATCCTATTTTTACATAACATTTTTTTCTTATTTCTACTTGTAAAACATACTGACACAGTTTGGCGAGAAAAACCTGAAACACCCTGTATATATATATATATACAGGGTACAATTGTAAGTATATGTGTGTGTGTGTATATATATATATATATATATACACACACACATATACTTACAATTAGATATGTAAAGTCATGATGGCATTTTATAGGAAATTTACAGAAAATTTAGTTGTGAGTTTTTAACTATTTTAACCAGAATACGTATGCATATTTAATTGTAACTAAATTTGGTGTGTATGTAATATAAGTTTTCGAATTATACTCGTATAATACTGATGCATGGGATGAAGATCGAGATCGTTCTTCGCGTCAAACCTTTCCAATTGTTTACAATTTAAAAAAAATGAATAATAAAGTTCTGATTTTTGAAATTGAAATGCTTGGCGTTATTCACATAAGTCGCACTGTCCCTTTACATTGATCCTAATTCTATATATATTCTAATATTTTACTTTCTATACTTTATAAATTTTCAAGAATTTAGATTTTTGGTTGAAATTATAAACTTAAAATTCTAGAAATTTTTGGAATCTCAATTCCTAGAGATTTAAAAAATTCTTAAAATTTTAGATAGTGCAACCTTCTTGCTAGTTATATATATATTCTCCTGATACTTTTTGTCGATTTTTAAGACATTTGATTTTTATGATTTGAAGTAGCAAATTCTCAAGTCTCGAAATTGTCAGAAAATTCTTGGAATTTTAAATAAATTAAAGCAACCTACTCGCCGATATTCTCTTGATACTTTGTTGACTTATCGTGCTTCACCCGTATAAAACACACTTTTATTCTCCTTTTTCCTATATTGTCCAAATTAAACCTGACATAGAAGCACGGAAATTAAATCTCTGTGCATAAAAATATTATATAATTTTTTCCACTTCTTTGATATTACAAAACATTAATATATAGTAAATTTTCGAGAAAGAACGGCGGTAATTTTATGTACGCAAAATAAGTATCGCTATATTTTATTTCGAAATTAAATTAAAATTTTATAATAAAAACAGGTAAATTACCTGTAGAGGCCCTCCACCACCCCCGCCAACTTTAATCGTCGGTCCTCTCTTCTTTAAAAAAGTGTGCTTTTTTAATTATTATTTTTTCTTGTTATAAAATTTGCAATGTATAACAATGTATATAACTACACAATTTATAATTTACAATCTATTTTACATCAAAAATCTACAGAATTGTAAAATACATTACAAAGAATTTGCTTCATATATGTATACGAGATACTTATATGCGTACACATTTTTTTTTTTAATACATTATACCTACATTTGAGTTTTTTTACTGATGCCAGATTACATGAAGAGTTTGAAGACGTTCAAAATAAATATAACAATACAAAAATTCGCTATTTATTTAGATTAGGTTTGTATAATTAATAAATGTTTCCGAAACGATAAATATTTTTAAATTAAACTTTTTATTATTAAAGTCAACGATTAAATAAAAAGCTCCTATCTTCTAGATCTTGTGCCTATTTTAGGCTTTAAAAAATTGCGAAAAGTAAAAAAAATTACGTTACCACCGTGCTTAGGGAAGGGATAACAACTCATCCAACGATTAGATCAAAGTCCCTCCGCCGCGCCGGGTGATACGCCCGTCAGTTGCCGACGTAGAGAAGAACGATTCTCAAGATGGAAAGTGAGCTCAAGAGCTCAACATACCCTAATTTGTCGAGCTCTATGAAATCAAGAAAAAGAAAATTAATCAACCCGTTAAATGTCGAGGGCTTCACTGCAGGAAGGAATGAATCCCAGATCTTGCGGATTGCCCCCCCCCCCCCCCCCTCGATAGCGGTTATTTTGGCAGCGAGTTAACCATCATCGTTTTCAAATCATTGCATTCCGTATGGTTACACTATTGAAATATATTCTCCCATTATTAAAGTACATTTCTTTCTTATAATTAAGAGTTCATGCGGTAAAAAAGAAAAATCGTCTACGAGAAAGACAACGTCAAAATCTACACCTGTCACTGCGCCGAGAAAGAGAGGTTGGCCCAAAAAAAATGCCACTCAATCAGAACCGCAGCCTTCGACGAGCAGTTGGCGTAAATCGAATCGAAGGCCCCCGCTGCAGGAAGGAATGAACCCCAGATCTTCCGGATTGCTCCCCGATAGCGGTCATTTCGGCAGCGAGTTAACGACGATCGTTTTCAAATCATTGCATTCCGTATGGTTACACTATTGAAATATTCTCCCATTATTAAAGTACATTTCTTTCTTATAATTAAAATATATATAATATATATTTATCTTATTAAAAACTGATGACAGAAGCATGACTGATATAATATTAACGTTAATGAGAGAATATTTATTGAGAAGAATAAGATCTCTTAAAATGTTCTATTTAATTTCGCGAATCGACATCGCGTACTCGCACCGAAATCACTGCTTTCAGGGGATCCGAGATAGAAGAAAATTAGAGATTAATTCTGGTTCTGCAACAGGGGTCTTCAATCTTCAACGGGGCACCAAACTAAATTACTCTCCACGTTGAAAATCGCTACGACTCCCCACCGGTACGAACGTATTTCTTAACGTCCACCTGACGCGTAGGGCAGCGATAAAAACTTAGATAGCGATCGCATTTTACCATATTGCGTATTCCGATTAATAACGAATTGTGATCATTTCATATCACGAATTTCGAAATAATTTTGAAAAATCAAATCGTAATTTTGTAAGATTCAAATTCCCAAGTGTTAAGATCTCAAATTTTGCGAGCTATTACTTGATCGTTGATTTAGTATTCAAACTTTGTTTATAAAATTATAAAATTTATAATAATTGACGATAATCTTAGATACGCAAAATTTTGAACAAAGGTAAATTGATAAATATTCTAAAAAATTATAAAAAACTTATTAAACGCGCTAATTTAGCGATTTTTGTATTATCGACATTATCGTACGTCTTCTGTCGATTTTGTGCAATATATCTGGCATTAGTAACACATAATTTGTATTTTGTAACACATAATTTGTAGTAACACATAATTTCAATTTTATTACAATCTTTCTTACAAATTTTCATTGCAATAATTTAATTATAATTAATATTACATATAATTAAGTAACATTATATAATATTACATAGTTGTAATATAGGTACTCTAAAATTACGTACCTTGTAATAAATTAAAAATTTATTACGTAATTAGTAATATGATAATTAAAATAATATAATATTCTATATAATGTTACATAACTACAATATATACTTAAGATTTACATAATTTGAATGTATTACGTAATTATTCTATATAACTAATCCCTCCGTGTCCCTACCTACCCGAACTTTTATATTTTATATAATGTTTATATATGTATTTCCTACCTATATGTTCCCTGATATTCCTAATTATATTCCTATAATATTTACCTAACTCATCACATATATTTCTTCCCACCCGTATTTATTAGTTTATTTACTTTATTTTTTATTTAGTTTATTAGTGTTAATTAGTCGCGACCGCGATTACCCAAGATTAAGTTTAAGAAAGATTTTAAGTTTGTGGTTCATAATGATTAACATGGAGACGTCACGTTTCTGTCTCCGATAACATGCACATATGTGCAAGAATGCGCAGTCTTACCTGCACGAACATTGTACATATATAATACCTATATTGGTGGTGTTGGGCACCAACCTACCTTGTAGATTTTCTTCTCTCGCCAAATCCACACTGGCGGCATAGCCAGAGACAAAATGGAGAAATACTCCTTTCATTGCCGGCCGCTCGTAGCCAGCAGATGAGCGTAATGATTTTACGCTCTCACATTCCGCGAAACACGACCGCGTCGCGAAGGGCCATTTATAGCAATTAAATTAATTAAATACAGATTTACTAACGTCTTAAATATATTATTTATCTTATATATACCTACTGTAATTTACACGCGATAACATCTTTGATTAAAAATAAAAGAAATATTAATTAATTAAAAGCTTTTAATGTTGAAAAAAGATCTTAATCAACCGCGTATAATCCGTATAAATTCAATTACTTTTCGCGAATGATAGAAACTTTACTTTAAATGGCATGTAGGACTTTAATAACAATGCGAAAAAAGTGAGTGAAAATTAAACGCGAACTGAGAAGGCCCATATTTTCGAATTATCCTTTCGAATATCGAATCTCACCTCAAAAGGGTGAAAAATAAAAAATTAATGACGTGAGATCCAAAAGGAATAATAAATTTCCCGCACAATATTATGCTAATGTGAATATTTTGTACACTCGAGCGAATACAATATGAATTTTGCTAACCATCTCGTTATTATAATTATACTTTTCAAAATCAAATATTTACATTAAATTACACAAAATTGAACTTTAAAATAATCGCTACACAAAATTTTTCTGTTTTACGAGATAACATTTATTAGATCTCACGTCATATCGCTTTAACTGGTATAAGAACCAGTTATCTGTATACATATATCTACAGACTAGGAAAGTTTAGGTTAAAATTGGCGTGTTATAAAAACAAATAATTTCAACTAATAATCGTGAATATACACAAAGGATTTTCTTAAACAATTTATATAATTTTAATCGTGATGCTTGCTGAAATCATCCGTAAGTATGATACATCTTACATTTTTGCACCAATTTATGTAACATTTAATCCTGGAAAATATTTGGGAAGAGAACACAAATGGGAGAATAAAATAAAGTCTTTGTTACTCACACTAACAAATATTGCAAATTTTATTCTATCATGGAATACTATTAATATATACATATGCAATACAATATATACAAATTGTAATTATCTATTTATTAATTCTATTCATATTTTGATTAGGTATCTCATTTTTGTTTAATTCTATATACATTAATGTCATTTATTCCATGATAGAATGCATGCATGATAAATCAATATATGTGATTTATCCAGGATTAAATGTCAAAACCTAATCTGTTCCAGTCAATATATTTTAAGGCAGCGGATCTATGAAATGTGATATATGTAATAATGTATTGTGGTAATTTAAAAGAAACATCTCTGCCACATATTTGACGTAATTGTCATAGATCCGTTACCTAAACTATAAAAATTTATTCATCACTCACCGACCGATGCGCAACGTCGCTACGATAATTCTGTAACAAGCAAAATATAAAGTCTAAATTAAAGCAGAGCAGAAAAGAAATCAATAGTTATAGCAGTAAATATTTAAAAAAATAATTACTAAATACAGAGCACTAAATTCTATATTTTAGTTCACTAAGCAAAAATAAAATAACCACGCGCGTAATCTTTTATATAAGAATACTCTATATCCATTTAATAAAAGCTTCTATATATAGGATTTATAAAACAAAATTTTTTATCTTTAATTTTCATTTTCCGAATAACTATCCAGTTAAAAAGTGGATAACCCTTCCGCATAAAATATAAAATATGTATATAAATAAATTTATTTACCGTATATGTTGCTCCGCTGCGCGCCGGTGCCTGATGCTTCTTCTAGTCCTCCTCCTCCTCTCAGGCTCCTCGGCTGTCAGGATCGTAGACACTTGGCACAACACTCGCGAAAACGCGGACAATTACTATCGCGCGATAATTTGTACGGCACTCCCGAAACGGTTGTAATAATGCAACGATCGCGCGATACTTTGTGCGGCACTCCCGAAACAGTTTCCATAGTGCAGCGGAGATGTAATCCTGTAAACTACGATGTTATCCTATAACATAAAAATATAAAATCCAATTTATAGCAACGCTCAAAATAATTAATATTTTAAAGGATATCTATTTTGCTCATTAAATTTTATATTCATACTTTAAGCAAATATTTAAAATAATTAAATGATTTTTTAAAAATCTCTCTCTTAAGTATAAGATCTTTTTTAATTTTACGACTAAAAGTTTCTTTGTCCTACTGTTTATTTAAATCAAAATAGAATATATATAACTAAACTTTTATAAAATTTTACATAAATTACTTTCTTCTAATTATTATTTCTAAATCATGAGAAAATAAAATAACTAAAGGATAAACAGGAAAAGAGATTACTTTTAAACAAAATAAAAGTGTTATATTTACCGAAAAGTTGTTACGCCGACCGTGACGCCCGATGCCTCTCCTAGGCCTCGTCCTTGTCTCAGGCTATCTTCTCGGGTTGTCAGCTTGGATTCCTTCGATGCGACACTATCCGCGTCGTTATGTTCTGAAACATATAAATAAATGGTTTCATATTAAATAATTCTTACGCGCATTAAACTTCTTATTCGTTATTCAATCGCCGAGCCTTTTACGGACTCGCAAATTGCGTATAAGTACTGTTTTTATCGTCGCAATTATTACGTCGTCCGAGTATCCCCGTGCACGGCGCGTAATCCCGTAAAATGCATGTTTTCCAAAAGAATTGACAGAAAACGTTGGGTAATGCATTCTTTGCGGAAAGTGAATTACGGCCGCAGTAATATTTTATGCTACGTATGTCGCGGGATTTAATACGTATACAGATAGTAAAAGACGCGATCTCTGAGATCGGGAGTCGCAAAATAGAGCATCATGCAGCAGTAGTGGGACATAAAATTGATTTACGCATCGTTTCTCTGTGTAAAATTAAGAAACCGATTGTCTCGTCTCTCGAAAGATTCTATCGATTAGATTGCTATCAATGCGTTATCATATTAGTATCTTAATTAATTATTTTTCTATAATCATTACAATTATTACTAAACGATTATTAATAAACGTGTACGAATTGATAGTATTAATAGTATTTTGCTCTATTTTCCTGACACTCATCGTGATCATGTCTCGGAAAGTGATACCGTAAAAGTAATACGAAACACGGAGCGACTCTCGCTGCTGCCAGCCGGCTCGAAATTCGGTGACCGAATGATAGCGCGGCGCGGTCCCTGCTCGGCGCGACCCCCTCGCGGCGCGACCCCCGCGCGGACGACCTTGCGTAAACAACGTCGACCGTTAAGATTTCGTTGTCATGGCAAAATATGAAATATATATATATAAGTTAAAAATGAACAGAATTAACTAATATCACAATACAAGAACAATATTTCAATTTAATATATTACAGATAATTTCATTGGCTCTTAATAAAATAGGCGTGTGTCTCGATGCACATTAATTTAATGCTTTGTCTTAATGAAATCTAATCTTTATTTTATCGGCGGCCAGTTTTCATTTTATACTTTTACGTGTACATTATAAATTTGTATGTACCCGGTAGCTTGCGAGAGTTCTAATAAAATATATGGTATTTCGAATAATTATAGAATCTAACTCATTGCATCTATCTCTAGATCTGCGAGGCACGTTGTTGTTCAATAACGAGGATGTAAATCATATATAGTATTACTAAAATATATTTGATTAAAATTGTAAAGTATATTTTATTTAATCTAATACGCGCGCGATTCGGCTTTAAGGAAACACTGACTAGATGAGTAAAACGTGCCAACAGCCCTATGACAATTATTAATAAATCTGACTATCGTAAGAAGTGCGAAAAAATACTTATATAAAACAATTAGATTAAGTGTTTTCACTGCGCTTTCATTGCACGTCGACACGATGCGTATAAATGAAAATTATATTAAATTATATAAATGGTTAAAATATTTCTCCTATTTTTGTCTCTTAATTTCTCGCACCACGTACACAATAATAGATTTGATTAATCCTTGCGTTACTGCGATGTGCAATGCAGATTTGTGGAGAGCTGTATTTTTAATTTACATGTACTCGTAAAATAATTACATTAGCGCGTTAATTCTGAGAAATCGTAAATGCACAGCTGTACAGTGTATGTACATACATATCTCCGCGGGAAATATGGAATTTGCTGTTTTATGTCACAATGTCTACGTACATTTATAATATTAACATGCTTTTTTAATTACCTTGGCATATACTTCTTCGCTATAACTGCCGTATCAAAAATGACATATTAATTTTTTAATGACTTCCAGATAATATTTGATGCATTATACGTAACGTTGTAAACTTGCGGGCATGTTTTCTGTATCGTCGTGTAAACGTTGTACATAAACGTCATTAATATACTTGTTATACTATAAAATCTAACTCAATAATATATCTTACTTTCCACATATGGTTCCTTTCGAGTAAAAAAATCTCAAGGTATAATATATGTATAGAAACAAATTTTTAATAAATTTTTTGCTGAACACATACCTGGAAATGAGACGTTTTCTCGATGTATGTCGGCGAGAAACAGCATAATTGCAGATTTTCTGTTGAGCACAATAGACGCGCGCCTTAATTATTATTAAAAGAATTTATAAATTAAATAACATAGAAGGTCTTGAATTATTAAATTCCGCCACTGATACTTTTCGCAAAACTCTCAACACTACACTCCTATTTTTTTCGCGATATTCTTAATAATTTGAAATAATTCAGTTATGATAAGATTGTTGTAACCGTAGTTAATTGCAACATTAGTCGCACTGATTTTATGTTTTTAATTGGCAGAATATTTATTATTTTATTGCATATTTCAATTAAGTCATAAATATCATCTTAAATGTATTATATTAAATATAGGTATTTTATATTTTTTAAATATAGGTATTTATATATTTGTATATTAAACTGTATACATTGCAATAACATTAACTACAGGAATATTGTGTTCCTAATTTACAAAACAAGCAGTGATCGCGGCTAAAACAGAAATTATCGCGATCACTGCTAATTACTATATTTTACCAGATTCATGCACATAATTTCCTAAATATAGCAATCACAACACTAACTATAGAAATTTCGCGTTTCTAATCTACAAAGCCATTACAGCAATTATCGCGGCTAAAAGAGAAATTATCGCGATCACTGCTAAAATTGCTATTTTGCATATTTTAATAGATTCATTCATAGGTACACATAATTTCGTAAATACAGTAATCATAACACTAACTATAGAAATTTCGCGTTTCTAATCTACAAAGCCATTACATCAGTAATCGCGGCTAAAAGAGAAATTATCGCGATCACTGCTAATTATTCTACTGCATATTTTAATTAACTCATGCACATCCTAAGTATAGCAATAATCACAACACTAACTATAGAAATTTCGCGTTTCTAATCACATCTACAAAGCAACTACAAGCACTGATCGCGGCTAAAACAAAGTTTATCGTGATCACTGCTAATTTATTATAATGCATAAATATTCTTAATTGCTATAAATATATAAATACCGTAATTCTCGATTAGCTTATGTAGGTATATAATCAATCTGTAGCAAATTTATCGTAATTGCTGTTGCAATATTGCTATCAGTAGTACTACAATCTCACGAAGTTAAAATCTCACGAAACTATTATACATGAAGTTAATAGAAATGTCGCACGTCATTCTGTGATGGCCAGTAACGCTACAATTGCACGAAGGTTATTTGACGAACTTGTCGCATATTCGCATTATTGATGAAGAAGCAGTACCTAGTGGCAGAATTTTTTTATTAGGCGCGCGTCTAGGGCTTTAGTGCTGCAGAGGCCTTCAATTCGTGTCTTTCCGCATCGTTATGGTCTGAAACATTTAAATTAACAATTCGATTAAATATTTGTTACGCGAATATCTTTTCATTATTCCATTAGCTACATATTTAAATAATTATACATTTTAACGAAAGAGATCTTCACAAAACAGAACTTTTATAAAATTTCACACAAATTACTTTTTTCTAATTATTATTTCTAAATTATAGTGAAATAAAACGGCCCAAGAATAAAAGAGAGAGAAATTACTTTTACATTTAAAAAAATAATATTTACTGTAAAGTTGGTGTGCTGGCGCCCGATGCCTCTCCCAGGCCTCCTCCTCCTTCTCTCAGGCTTCTCGGTTGACTTTGTAGGATTCCCTCAATGAGACGATATACATCTTCCCGCGTGGATATTTTCTGAAACATAAAACATATAAATAACCGATTAGGTATATAATTTTTACGCGCATCTTAATCATCTTATTTATCTTATTTATTATTCAATTAGATATAAAAATTATTATAAATTTTCCGAAAAAGTTCTTTAATATATCTACAATATGTATATATCTTGTACACTTAATTGGTAATTGTACTTTTTTAAATAGATTGATAATCAATGAATAAATGCATTCAGATATCAAAAAGTTTGTGAATATTTTACATACTGTATCTATTATTGTTGCAAATTTGAAATTTTATATATTAATAATTGCTAAAGAAAAAATTGAATTTTATAAATATTTTATTAAATATTTTAAAGCTCTCAAATGTAAAAAATATATATTTTATATGCTACAATGTTATACGTAATATTACTGTGATCGATGCGTGGAATACTCATTGCTGTCGCGTGTGATTCTCGCATGAAAAACCGTTTAAGTCCACAAGTAAATGATAAATTAAATAACTGTTCACCTCGTGATTGCTTTGTTGACACCTCCCTAGACCTTTTCCTCCCTCATCTCTCGTCCCTCCGTGGCCATCCTTTCATGACGCTCACTCAACATTTGCTAGAACATAATTCACTATTATATTTCTTGTGATTGCATGATTAACTGTACCTATACGCTACGGCACTCCCGACGTCAAATCATTTGCACGACTTGAGCTTCATTACGTTCGGATGGAAAATCGATGCAGGAAATGCGTACAATTTCGCGAGACTACAATCCGCCCGATACTCGCGTGACATTTGATCGCGACGGATGTATCTGGAAATTGCGAAGAAGAATTCGCGTGAATTGCGCGGTCAACTCCACGCGTCCACTGCACTGAAGCAATTTCCGCCGCGGCGATGCAATATACCGAGCGTCAAATCTATGTCGCGCAAGTCTCAAATACTAACACGCGATTGAGTACGGAGCTCATAATTATTGCGCTTACCGGTTAACCTGCCACGATGAATAGACCTGTCCCGTATCCGCGACGTTCCGTTCGCGACGACGAAAGACTCGACAGCGACGCCGTCATCGTTACCGTGATACTGCGCGGCGCGATAGATTTCGATCGGACGCTTCTCGTTTTAATCAAGTGATGTACCGCGCGTCGAATCTACGTCGCGCAAGTCTTAAATACTACAACGCGATTGAGTACCGAGCTCATAATCATTGCGCTTACCAATTAACCTGCCACGATGAATAGACTCGTACGTAACCACGACGTTCCGTTCGCGGCGACGAGAGATTCGAGAGTGACGCCGCCATAACTTAACCGCAATACCGCGCGGCGAGCGATAGCTTTCGATCGAACGCATCTCATTTTAAGCGATGCGATGTACCGAGCGTTGAATCTACGTCGCGCAAGTCTTAAATACTAAGACACGATTGAGTATGAAGTATATAACAATTGCACTTACCGATTAAACGTGCCGCGACAAGTAGATCTGCCCTGTATCCGCGACGTTCCGCTCGCGGCGACGAGAGACTCGAGATCGAGAGTGACGCGCGCCAACTTCATTGCGATGCCATGCGACACGACGCGAGTCAACACGGCGCCCGATATGAAATGATATTGGCAGGTATTCATAGTCGGATCTTATATTTAAGACCATCTTAAGTACAATCTTAAGATGTCATAAGCCTGCAATCACAGGCCGGTATTCATAATCGGATCTTATTTCAAGATCGTCTTAAGTAATATCTTAAGATGCTAATACCACGGTCTTAAGACCGTGGCTATAGCTATTATTATCGATTCGATCAACTAACGATTAGTCGCGCGGATCAATTAATCGGCAAATTACCGCGTAATATGATAACTGTAGATAGATTTTATACTTTCGAATTTTTCTTATTAAAACAGGAAAATGTAAGTTTTTTGATCTTGCCAATTATCACTAATATATTTTATATCCAAGTTTCATTAAATTTATATTCTTATCTGTACGTATCTTTTATTTGAAACAATAATTTCTATAAGCTATAAATATTATAATATCAGACAGAAACCTGAGAGCGGCCGCGACATATACATATACATATAAAAGTTTTTATTTTATTATGTCAAGAAATTTATGCACAATTGCTCATTTGTATTAACAGTCGATAATAACGATATTTTCAAATAATTATTCTTGTATTTATCAGGCTCACTTGATAATTTCAATAATTTACCCAGCGATCGTCTTTAATAGTACTTCGTCGGTGTCGACGTCCTTGGCGGCCTTGGCGCTTTTATCGTTTGTGGCGTTTGTGCACGCAAACGCAACTTCGTGTTGGAGGTTAGAGACGTTCTGTCCTGTGGTTTGAGGCTTCTGTCATTTCTGTCTTCTGTCAGCTCGTTGAAGTCGAAATTTCGTACGCATGTAAACATTTATCTGTCAACGACAAACGATCTGAACATTGTGTAATTAATGGATTGACAATGGGTCTTTTAACGGTGCTGAAAAAATTGAAGCAAAAGGAAAAGGAGATGCGAATTTTAATGTTGTACGTATTCACATTTGTGTACCTACTTTATATACTCAGCTTGTGGTTAGTTTACGTCTTGACAGGTTAATAAACGTTACGCTAACTGAATTTACGATGCGTCAAATAATTCAAGACAATAATTAATTTCAAAGTACATGCGTTTCGTCATATATGCCTTCAACAATGCTGTGTTACAATTTCAGGGGCCTGGATAATGCAGGCAAGACGACAGTGCTGAAGAGGCTCAATGGCGAGCCAATAGACACTATTTCTCCCACGCTTGGTTTTAATATCAAGACACTGGAACATCGCGGATACAAGCTCAACATATGGGATGTGGGTGGACAAAAATCGTTGCGTTCCTACTGGAGGAATTATTTCGAGTCAACGGACGGGCTTGTTTGGGTGATAGACAGCGCGGACAGAAGGAGATTGGATGATTGTAAAACAGAGTTGTACAAGCTTTTGCAAGAGGAGAGGCTGGAAGGAGCAAGTCTCCTCGTGCTTGCAAATAAGCAGGATATGCCTGGTGCATTGTCCGCGGCTGACATAGCCGACATTCTGGAACTACCCAATATAAAGACTCACCATTGGCAAATTTACAAGTGCTCCGCTGTGACGGGCGAAAATCTAGTCGACGGTATCAATTGGATTGTTGATGATATCGCAGAGAGAATATTTTATATAGATTAAATTGAATTCAGATGTCGATACTCTTTACGTCATTAAATGCAGAAATTAGTGCTCGACAAGTTTTTGCAAAATAATATTTATGTTGTAATCTATACTGTGAAAAAAACGTGTAACATAGTATTATAAGGAGATTCTCTTTCAAGCATTTATTACATAATATATAATATACATTTTTTCAAATATTTTTTTCTTTATATTTTATCTTCTCCAATATTAGTTTTTATATCTCTTGTATTTTTTCCGTCTTTTGTTCGTCTCACTTTCCGTTGTCTTTTTTTCGTCTATTTGGCGGTCTTAAATTTCCTTTTCTTCAATTTTAATAGTGCAGCTGTCGTTTCGGGATACTCTTCTAAATAGAATGATTTTAACAGTACTTGATCGACAGTGTTATTCGGTCCCTCGAATGCACTCATAATCTCCTCGATGAGCGACGTCGAAAGCTTTAGCTTGAACTTCTGCACTAATTCCATAAATTTCGCTGCAAAAACGAGGAAATTTGCTTTTAATTTTTTAAAGATACAAAAGATCATAATTTTTTTTAAATTGAGAAAGAATCCGAAATCAGTTCTCGCGAACATGCCTCGGGATATTTTTTTGTCTTTCAGCGACATCACAAAGTAGCCGAAGTTGCGTCGCAGCCGCTTTCGTTTCGGCAGCATTGCCTCGTAATTCGCTCTCTTCAGAAGTATTCTCCTAACGTTCGGCCCAACGAGCTGATAATTGCTTAGAATGCCGCCTAACTTTACTGCGACCCACGGTCTGAGCTTTTCGATTATCTCCAAGTTGTGAAGAACATCCTTACTCGCCCAAACGTTCTCCAAGTCCAGGAGGCGTAAAGCACTGTCCGGCGATAGCTGTGTGATCGCGCGAACTAGATCTGAAGCACCTTGTGCTCTTAAAGGGTTGTTTCCCAGGCGTAATTCTTGGAGCGTACTATTTTTCGATAGAGCTTTTGCGATGATTACAGCGTTGTCTTCCGTAAATCTATTCCCTACAATCATAAAAAATAAGAAAGTATAAGAAAGAAAGTAGCATTTGTCTTTGGAACTTATTTCCTGAGAAAATATTTCAACTGATTGTTGGACGTTCATATTTTAAGATACTTTCTATTTTTTTTTTTTTTTATGTAGGTATTATAAAAACATAATGGAATATTATATACGAACTTTGAGAAAGTTGAGCTATCTCGATCTTAGATTATCTCTTAATAAATTCTTTTATTTTTCTTATAATTGTGCGTGCAAACATTAATATACTCTTTTTTATAACTTGATACATATTTACAACTTAAATCCAGCTTCTCGATGTTCCGCGAGCGTGACAATAGTCTGTAAAGATGAGGCACGCATTCCTTATCAAGTGCGTTCCAAGATAAATTCAGGGAACGTAGTGTCTCATTTTTCTTGAGCCCATCGACCAGAGCTTTCCATGTTTTTGCATCGTACAGAGAGTTCCAGGATAGGTCCAGATGCGTCAAGCCTTTAGAGTGCGACAGCAGATCCCGCAGATTTTCCGCGCACGTCTTCTCCAGGTGATTGTCGGATAGATTAACGCTCTCCAGGTCTTGATTATCAGATAATGCGGCCGCGATGTATCCAAAGCCTTCGTTCCCGATGTTGCAGCTGCTGAGATCGAGGGTCTTCAGGGTTGTGTTCTCCGATATCGCATCGCATAATTTTTTCGCGCCGTTTGCGCCAATTCGACAACCCGATAGTGACAAATCTGTTATTGTATTGTTCCTGAGCAGTAAATCATTTAGATGTCTGCACGCGTCTGCGGTCAGTTTATTATCCTATATAATAAAATATAGCAATTAATAAAAAAAAAGATATTTTATTAATCAACGCGAAGTATGTAATGTTTGCATTACAGTGCCAAAAATTCAAGAACTTCCCAAACAGCACGCATGTCCAAAATCGGGGCACAAGGCGTCTTAAAGACATCTTTAAGACATTTTTTTAATGTCTTACGATATGATGTCTAAATGACGCGTTGCGTCCCGATTTTGGCGCTGGGTTATTTCCAATTTATAATTTATTGTCGGCCAAAGCATCGCAGAAAAAAAGAATATTCTTGATTTGAAAATATTTTTAATTTTAACGTAGATGAAATCTTGAAATAAAATTATAATGCGTTATTATATTAAACGAAGAAAACTTGCTTCAATGAACCATTTATATAGTTCAACCAAGAAAAAAATGTTGAAATAAAGAGTTGAAATTCTTATAAGAAGATTATAGTTGTTTCGTATTGTATAAGCAAGAGATTACTCGATAATCTTATTTCAAGATTTCCACGTAAAGATATTTTCAAATCAAAATATTCTTTTTTTCTATGTAGACAAATTTTAAACAGATAATCACCATTTTTGTACCATGGTGAATTAATTAATTAATAAAAAGGAGTAAATAAATGAATGAATGAATGAATGAATGAATGGTAAATGAATGAATGAACGAATAAATGTATTAATGAATGAATGAATTAATAAATGATGAATTTAAGAATTAATGAATTAATAAATGAATAAACTTATTAATAAGTAAATGAATCGTGGTATCACCAGAGTATTTTGATATATAATTAGGATTTTATCAATTCATATAAATTATTAAGCTTGTTGGTTGTACCTTCAAATCCAATTTTCGCACGAAAGTATTGTCGGCCAAAGCGTCGCAGATCACTCTCATCACTGGCGATGCGAATCCATAATACCGCAGATTTAGGCAATCGGTTACGAGCATATCCTTCAACGAGCCGATCGGTCTCAGACCCATTCGTTTTACCGTGTCATAGAATTTCTGCACGCCATCCGTGCTGTAAATCGGCGGGCGTTCGCGTAACAGCCAGAAAGCTGGAAACAATCCGGGATCGTTTGGCACCTGATACACCGTATACGGATTCACCAATTTCAGCTGAGAATCACTGATGTCTATCTCGCGCAAGCATGGATGAACCGAACTCTCAGAGGATACTCGGTCACTCGTGATATCTTCGTCCTCCGGCGTGATCGGCGTCTCCTCAGACGCATCGTCGTCTTTCTTCCGTTCCACCTACCTTGCATATCATAAGACTTGACTGGAGATTTGCCCAAAGTTAAAGGCAGATCGGTCCTGTCATTTATTTGCATTGTGGTAGCTTAATTATTGGGATCGCGACATATCTAAGATCGAACTGGGAACATCGAAATGTCGACAAATACAGGACATTCTGTATATAATATATATTTATTATTGAAATGTTAAGCTACCAAGTTACCACGCTCAAGTTACACGGATCAGATGCCGCAGCGGTTTCTTCTTCTCTTCAGCCTTGACCGCCAATTCCTTCGTCCTTTTCGCTTCGAATTCCTTCACAAAATTAGCCAATATGTCAGTCTCATCGATTATTTCTGATTCCGCTTCAACATCTTTTCTTTCCTCTTCCACGGTTTCGGATTCGTCTTCTGACTCTGTTTCGATGTCTTTCTCTTCCTCTTCCATGGTATCATCTTCGTCATCTTCAATATCATCATCATATTCGGTCCACGCATCTGTTTCTTCATCTTGCAATGCTTCGATAGCATCTTCTATATCTTCTAATGTCTGAGCAATGTTTGCGAACGAATATAAGGTTATTTATAATTATATCTTAATCGTATCTTTTTAATTGTTATTTCGGCATTACATGCGAATTTATTTTGAATAAGTATAAAATGTAGGAAAATTGTTCTAGCATATTTTTATCTTGTCAGTTATCGCGAAGGAGAAAGTATATCGGGACATTGTAGAAATCGCTATGGTTTATATACTTGTGTGAGATCCATATTTACGGATCGTATACTTCTTACTCGTTCACGAAATTGATGATATAACGAAAGCTTGTATAAATATAAATATTATCGTAGCAAGACATAATACATGATTCCTAAATTTGCAACAGTTTGCTGTGTGAAATTAGCTGCAGATTCGCAGAAATTCAATGGAAGTTAAAATACATGTATTTTATTGTTCGAAAATTGGCCGTCTTTGATTTATTTAGCTGTTTGCTTAGTCGAGCGAGATCAAATTGTTATTTGTTAAAATAAATGTAATATTATAATCATGTAATACTAACAAGTTCTTTTTCTTTGGAATAACGCAAAATATTAATTCTAAAGTTCATAATAATAACTGTATTCTATAAACTCTATAAAGTGTAATGGAAGCTATAAGCTATCGCTTCGCATTCGTTCGCTCGGAAGAAGTCATCTTGCCAGTATTGCGTTTCACACGAGCCGCAATCATTCATCGCACGGTGCATGATTCATCTACCGGGTATTTGTCAAGTGGCTCTTCTGGTCCATTGTATTGTAATTTCGGCAGATCGTTCATTCAGCGATACGTGCTTCGTACACGAGTAGAGGACCCGTCCAGTCTCGCCGCCGCATCGGCGCGGCAACGACCCGCCGAGCGCTTTGTTAATCTCGGCCGCGCTTTCGATGGTAATGGCATCGGTATTATCTCTAATGAAACAATCGTGACGGGCCATTGAAATCGGCGCCGCTGATAAAATCCGCCGCCCGTATCTCTATCGCGAACAATATATGATAATGGATTTATGACTTTTTCGAGGACTTTTTAATTGACTAGCGAACAATGAAGATAATTCGATAATTTCGGTAACTTCATCATAATTTTTTTGCACAATTTCTCTACTCTTTGCAAAAATAATAAAAAATATATAAAGAAGCTTCGTTAATTAGCTGTAAAATATTGGGAATTTACTACAAAGAGAGAAGGGATGACGCGTGGCTTCGCGCCTAAAGCGAGTGATTAATAACGGAAAGGACCGTGGTTCGATCCCGGCCCGGCCTTCATCCCGCATAGATTTCGATTAAGAGGTTTTTTTCTCTGATTAAAGGGACGTATAAGGATTAACGATCTGTATAGATTAATAATCCGCTGAAGTGTTTAAGGAGAGGAAATTCCTCTTTTAAAAACTAACCAGTTTTGAGAGAAGTGTCATAATATAAAACTTAAAATACTCAAGAATTAAAGGTTGACGTCACTTAAAAAAAAAACTAAAATACTTGTATGTAATTTCAGGTCTGTTTGAAGAAATAAAACTGTAAACAGTAGTTTTATTTGTTTAAATATAGCACCTAAAATTGCATACAAGTATTTTTTACTTTTTTCTTACTACAAAGAGAGAATTTAATCACACAGTCATTGATTTGTAGATAACATAAAATAGATTTAATTGTCGATCTACATTGAATGTTTTTTAACTTCTGTATGAGGATATATAATCTTTCTTTTCTCGTCGCCAGTTCTCCCTTTCATGTTTTACTGATAAAATAACAAGAAGGAAAATTGTTCTCTCCCAGTGATTTCAATGCCGGGAATGCTTATTACGCGAGCGTTGTCATCGACGCATTTGATATAAGGGTATAACAAATAATAGACCCCACGTCGAAGAGTTGTACTTTTTATTGAAATCCTTCACATCGTCAAATCTATACGAGGAGGAGGGGGGAAGAGGAGAGGGGTAATAGGAGGGAGCTTATGTACACGCATTTGTTTGCACATTTCTCAATATCAAACACGAATAATCACAACGCGTGAATATTTTTTAATTGTTTATCATCGATTAGACCAAAAGCATTAGTTTGACAAATTTTTACCGTCGTCGCTTCGCTTTGAAGCCGACGAGAGTGAACGAAAAAAATTATATGACAATGATCAACTATTGCTTATGATCTGGAAATAATTAATACGAGGCAATAAAATAAAAATAATATAATATATAATATATAAAATAATATATAATATATATATTTATATATATATATATTCATCGTCTCTCACTCTCTTCTATATGTATTCGTACAATAATATATTTCTCTACAAAATAAAGTATCTATTATAAAACTTTGTTCCTTCCTGCTGTAAATCTATATACTCCTAAAACGAACTATGCTTCTTAAGTTTAAACACTGTTGTAGACACTTCGCTGGGGCATACGGGAAACGCTAGTATAAAAAGAAAGAAAACGAATTGCACATCTAAGGGCGGTGTCAATAATGACTGGGGATGAGAACGATCTGGACATGTGTATTTAGATTTATTTACATCGTTCCACGATGCAATAGCGTCACTATGTACATCGTTCATTCTTACTCTGCGTTCGAGTACGTTCTAAATTGTATTATACTTATGCCGCTAATATGTTCTTTACAAGTCAAATGTGCCGTCGCGATTTAGCGTATCGTGTAGCACATCCTTTCGCAATGGCAGTATCTCTCATTCGCGTAAAAATCACGTGTCTTCGCGAAAAAAATAACTCGAGCAAGTGTTGAAGTAAATGAACACGCGGAGTATCATAGCAATGCTATACAATGACGTTGTTTCCTCTATGAGTATCACAATAATATCGTCTGAAGGAACGTTTGAAGCCCACGTTATATCATACAAAGCACACTTTCACGTACGATGATCGAGCGATTGTCTGCGCGATGTAAGTATCAGTTGCAATAATTCCAAATGATACCTTAAAAAAAAAACTCGTATTGTTCGTCAAATTGATTTATACTTTACGTATCCATTTATGTATCTTCTTGATCTTGAATGAAACGCAGCTTCGCTTCGACGATTATACATGACAAACGTACAATACACTTCGTAGGTGCGACGATGCCATTCTATTTTTCAAATTGTGAAAATAAAAAACACTAACAATGACGATATATAATAATATCAAAAGAGTACAAGATTAAATATAAACATATAAAATCAAGGCGCGTACAAGGGGAGGAATGGCAACGCCGAAGAGGACGCGAAGGAGATACAGGTTTAGCGAAATTAATAAGTACGAGCTATGTACATATGTACAACGATAACAACTGATCATTATCATTAAAATTATTTATAATTGTCAATCGCTTATTGTCGTCGTATAGAAGCGTGAGAGGGTCGAACGAGGAGAAAAAGAGAGAAAATCAATTTTAATCGTTTTCTAAATTTGCAATCTGAAAATCGTGCTAATATTGTTGTACAATTATTCAGAAATTGAGAATTTTTACAGTCATATTCTAATAATACTATGATATGAATGAAGCAATCCTAAAAAGATGCGCTTCGGAAAGGCATTAAAAATTTATATGCGTTACCTTATAACATAATCATATTGCTGAGCCCAATAAGAATCGTGCGTTCTCTTTTTTTCTCTGCATTTGTCCCTAATATATTCTAGACAATGGTTCAACTTTCATAAAGAAGAACCTCAGGAGAGAGCCGTCTCAAGTTATCTCGAAATCGAAAGAGTCGATTCATTTCGACACATTTCCCGTTATCACAAAAAAACAGATCGTCCAAGTAAGCATTCAGTCTCTAGCGTTACCTTCTAGTTCCTAATAATTTCCATTAGTGCATCATGTATGCAAGAAAAGTTAAAAAAAATCACCGACACTTCTGCCCAACTGTTTTCCATAATATTTTAATGATATTTAATCACACGTGTACCGTTAGCACTTGATGCGGTCCCGACGTCTGACTGGTACCTGGCTGCTGATGATGAGGGTACGGCGGTTCCTGCAGTCTGGGCTTGCTGTAAGGTTTGTGCGGTCCTTCCTCGTAGCTAAAACTGGCCGTATTGTTCCTGGCTTCCGCGCTGGGCGGTTTGTAGAGCGGTGGTAAACGATGTCTACCTTCCTCAGACACCATTTCAAGACTCTCCTCGGTGCCGGTCAACGTGCCGAGCGAAGTGCCTGACAAAGGCCTCACGACGGACACACGAGGTTCGGAATCCTGGTCCTTCAGCGGATTGGCATACCTCCTCAGATTCTCCTCGTTTTGAAGATTGTTCGATTTTTCGTCCAGATCGCTACGATGGCGGTGCAACGAGGTCTCGCTGCTGGTAGTCGCCGTCAGGTTCGATCTGTGCCTCATAGTTCTGAGGTACCAGAGGCTACCAAACAGCGCCAACAACAGCACGGTCGCCAGAGCGCCGCCCAGAACAGCTACGTAGCCGCCGGCGTTGGCCGCACTCGCCGCACTGGGCTCGCTGAGCAGCGCCGTCTCTACTTTGACCTCCAGCACGGAGGCCAAAACGAGAGGCCTGGCTAGCGGACGACTGAGCGTCTCGCCGAGATCGCGGGCCGCGTCCGCCGCCGCTTCGGAGAAGATGGTCACTTCCACCGTATCGTTGTCACCGGGCTTCAGATCGCACAGCAGCACCACCGACTGCGGCCTTCGTGGATCGGCCAGGAGCTTCCTCAGACGACGGCACAGTAGTTCCACCGACGTGCCGGGCGCCAAGGTGTCTCTCCGCAGCAGTATCGTAAGTCTCGAGCAAGTTGGCCCGAGAGTGGATTGCCCGGGCCAGCAGGACGGCGGAGCTGGTAGCGCGGGCGGGCCGACTCGCCTCCCAGTTTCGATGGGACGGCACTCGCCCCACGCCGGACACGGCGGCGCCAGGCAACTCTCGCCTGGACTAGGAACGCAGACCTCGTGGGCCAAGCAAGAGGTGCCGTTCAGGCAGTTGCCCGGTCCGCACCAGACATTGCTGCACTGGTTCTTGCTATTCCGACATTCGCACACGTTGCAGTCATCCTCCCACGTGGCGGCCGTGCAGCCAGGTCCACCAGCCGTTCGAATCTCGCATCGCGGACCAGTTCTACCGGGTGGACAGATGCACGAGTAGCTCGCGATGCCGTCCACGCAGGTAGCACCGCCGGTGCACGGATCGCTCGCGCATTCGTTCACGTTGATGCGGCAATCCGGCCCGGTGAAGCCGGGCGCGCATTCGCATCTGAACCAGTTGTCACCGTCCACGCATTTGCCGCCGTTCAGGCACGGCACTGGCTGGCAGTCGTCCACGTTGCGCCGGCAATTCGGCCCTTCGAAGCCCTCGCGGCAGACGCATCGGTAGCTGCCGTCCACCGTGTTCACGCAGGTCGCGCCGTTCGCGCAGGGATTACTCGTGCACGCCGACGGTGACGCGATGTGGCAGGCTGCACCCTCCCATCCGCGCGGGCAGTGGCACGTGAAGCCGTCGCCACGATCCTGGCAGGTGCCGCCGTTCCGGCAAGTGCCCGGCTCGCAGTGGCCGCGGCGCAACGCGCACGTCTTGCCCTTCCAGTCACCCTGGCAGATACACGTGAAATCTGCCACACCGTCCACGCAGGTACCATTGTTGCGGCAAGGCTGTGTCAAGCATTCGTCCACATCTGGAAGAATTCATTTACCACATTTATATCGATTCCAATCGATCAACTTTCATTCTATCGCATTTTTTATAAATGTCCTATTATACTTACTCTGATCACAAAGATCCCCGCTCCAGCCCTCCCTGCAAATGCACTGGAACGAGTTAAGCAGGTCGACGCACGTGCCGCCGTTCAGGCAGGGATTGCCGCGACAGTCGTTGATGTTCTCGTGGCAGTGGACACCGGTGTAGCCCGGATCGCAGATGCATCTACCGCCGCTACACCGACCCTTACCGCCGCACGGAGTGCCCTCGCTGCCGCAGCCCGACTGCCCGTCGTCCAACGCGCTGAATTGCGGATTATGAGATACCGACTCCGAGCAGTTTCTACCCTGCCACTGTGCCGGGCAGTGGCAATAGTAGTCGGTCTGCGTGTTAAAACACGGCGCCGAATTGCGGCATGGATTTGGGCTGCAATGATCGCGATCGATCTCGCACTGGTAGCCGGTGAAGCCCACCGGACACACGCACTCGTATGCGTTCACCAGATCGCGGCATTCGCCGCCGTTCTGGCACGGCTTGGACGCGCACTCGTCGATGTCAACGTCGCAATCCTTGCCGGAGTAGCCGGGAGTGCAGCTGCAATGGTAATCGTCCACCAGATCGATGCAGAGTGCGCCGTGCTGGCACTGGCCGACGCAGTCGTTGATATTCTTCGTGCAGTTCTTGCCAGTAAAGCCGCTCCGGCATCGGCATCTGCGAAACACACCGACAAAACTTGGTAAGTGGCGGGGTTGCGACTTGTGAGAAAATTGCTTAAACGGGAACTTCAGTTAGACACAAATATAATTTGGTTTGCCGGGTTTATTAATTACTGTTCGCCCGTTTCACGCACAGAAAAAAAGAACATTCTTGATCTAAGAATGTCTTTAATTTCAACGTGGAAATCTTGAAATAAGATTATATATTACGTTGTTATATTAAACGAAAAAAACTTGCTTGAATAAAGCAAGCTTTCTGGAACGAAGCAATTTATATGTACAGTTCAACAAAAAAAAAAATGTTAAAATAAAGAGTTGAAATTCTTACAAGATTATAATTGTTTCATATATAAACAAGATTATCGATAATCTTGCTTTAAAAAAATTATAATTGTTTCATATATAAGCAAGATTATCGATAATCTTGTTTATGTATGAAACAATTATAATCTTCTTATAAAAATTTCAACTCTTTATTTCAACATTTTTTTCTTGGTTGAACTATATAAATTGCTTCATTCCAGAAAGCTTGCTTTTTTCAAGCAAATTTTCTTCGTTTAATGTAATTGTTTAATATAACGCAATATAATCTTATTTCAAGATTTCCACGTTGAAACTAAAGACATTTTCAGATAACGAATGTTCTGGGGGTAGTAAAGCGGGTCATTCATAAGTTGAAATAAAAACGCATTTATTGTTTATATTATTTAACGTCCTATGTTATGGAGAAGGGAGGAAAATGGTAATTATAATGACTTAATTTCCAATAACTATGTATATCGTCCGTGGGAAACCTGTTATTTGTACCTACGTAACGCACTGTGATTCGAGAAAATAGAAAGACTGGACGGAAACTCCAGCTTGTAATAATGTCAACTTGTCTTCAAACAGCGCTGTATATTTATGTCAAACCTGTTAATAATACATGCGACCTATGGTAATAACATAAATTTCGATATCTCCGCATCTCTTCTATAATTATCGAATGTTATTAATTAGTTGCTTTTATAATGTGCTAATAAACGTGTTCTCATCTAGCCGCTTAACATATCCGTGTACCTTAGAGGTAAAGAATCGTATATTATAAATTTAGAAAAAAACAGGGTTTAAAGTTTATATTTCTATGGAAATTTCCAATACGACTTTTTTTCTAAACATTCTTTGTTATACATTCATATCTTAGGAATTAGTAATAATAGGCAAAAAAACCCTTTATTTATACAATTTAAATATACAATTTAAGCTCCTGGTATATAAAAAAAAAAGTAAATTAATTCCTTTTTAAATTTATTAATTCCACAAAATTTCCAATTAATTCCACAAAAACTGAAAATACGATTCTTTACCTCTACAAATATGTAATTCTTCTAGTTCCTGTCGAATACACGGGACATAAGAAATGTAACGACATTTTCATCATAAATATCAGAAAGATAAGATCCTGGCTTTGAAAGATCCTCCGATAACGAATTTATGATAATTTACAACAAAGGCACCTACCTGTAATCGCCGGCCAGGTTGATACACGTGAGGAAGTTCTTGCAGGGCGACTCCTTGAGCGTGCACTCGTCCACGTCGAACTGGCAGAGCACGCCCTGCCAGGCGGGCGGGCAGTTGCAGACGAAGCCGTTCTTGCCATCCACGCAGGTACCGCTGTTCTGACACGGCTGCGAGGCACACTCGTCGATGTCGGTCGCGCAAAATGGTCCAGCGAAGCCCGGGGCACACTCGCACTGCGCGGTCTCGCCGAGCTCACGGCAGGTCGCGCCGTTCAGGCACGGGCTGGACGCGCACGGATTGTCGACCTTCTCGCAGGTGGGCCCGGAGAAGCCCTCCGGACACGTGCACCGGTACTGATCGGGCGCGGTGTTTTCGCACGTGCCGCCGTTCTGGCACGGCTCGTGGGTGCCGCAGTAGTTGAGATCCTGGTCGCACAGTATTCCGCCCCAGTTCGTGTCGCAGATGCACTGCCAGCTCGAGCCGTTGCAGTAGCCGTGCTTGCAGCCAGGATAAGGCATACATTGGTCGCACAATTCGCCGCGCCAGCCGTGCCGACACTGGCACTCGCCGCTGACGTTGCAGTGGCCGTGCACGGGATGGCAGCCCTCTTTGCACACGGCTGAAATGATTTTTGCAAATTACACGACTTGCCGTCATCGCGGTCAATTTGGAACGTTTGAGATTCTAATGATTCGCAATAATTCCCAACAACATCGTTAACTCTCCAGTGGACGCGTGGAGTGTATTTTATACCCCACAACAGCTTGTAAAAAACGAGTGTCCTGGACTTATTTCAATACAGATCCGATAGATACTATCGAAAAAAAAAACAACATTAAAATTAAAGTTTTAACCTGTTAATATACTTTAACCCTTTCGTCCCGAGTGGTACACATAAGTACCATAAATATTTTAAATTACCGGAAAGCTAGGAAACGCGTTACACTGAGAAAAAAGTTATACTAATGGTAACAAAAGAATAAAGTTATTCACAGATAGGTAGCCGTTAACTAAACAATTTTGTTAAGATGGCAAAATGTAATATTTTTTTTATTAGCCAAGCAAAATTTGGTAAACTTTTTTAGTTAACTAAACAATATTATTTTGTTACTCACATTTTAACGAAATTTTGCTTGCTAATATACAAAACTTCTCTCAGTGTATAGACAATATTTCTCTCAGTGTACGGACGAGGGAATATTGTACCCTACGCCGGGATTTTGTGTTATCGCTCATTTTTGTGAATTTACAGGGACAAAAGGGTTAAGATATGTTCAACAATAAATAATCTTAAACAGAAAACACTGGACCCACTGGGCTGCGTTCCAAAACATTACCCGAGTGCCTCCGAGTATCATTTTATCCTTGTTTAACATTCGGTGAACAACAAGGATAAAATGATACTCGAGGGCACTCGGGTAATGTTTTGGAACGCAGCCCAGGAGGGTTAATGTTTTGTAGTAGTAACTCCGATGCAATTTCAGATGCGTAACACTTTTCCATTGTACTCGTTTACTTTCCAACCGTTGTAAATAAGATTAAAGTAAGATATATCTGTATCACGAAGATTAATACACTTTAGATTAATGCACGTACTCTCAAGAGATTTAAGTTTTATACTCATCGATCATACGTAGCTATTGAACGAGAAATTCGAAAAGAATTCTCTCGAGATGTCTACGGACATTTGTGGATGGTGACGTAGACGGATTAAGTCTCTTGTTCGTCTTCCGTGCGCGACATGCGACACGTAACAGTCATAGAGTCAGGGCAAACGTAATTAGCGGAGATGTAATGAACGAAACGGGCGTACGCGTCGAGACGAACGCGGAAGGGCTGACAAGTGATATTTTCTACGGTTTTCTCGAAGAGGGATACGCACGATTATAATTATCAGACATCTCTTACCGGATATCTCGATTACTAGATGCAAGAAAAAGCACCGAAACAACAGGTATTTCTTCGTACAGGTAGTTGGACGAGAAAATCTAATTTCGGCGTTGCCAGGGTACCGTATACCCCCGGAAACGACGAAGCGCGACGAAGACGCGGCGACGATGACAACTCGGTTTCTTCCCGTCCTCCCGCCAGGATGAGAGAAAAAAAAGAAAGAAACAGCGGGAAAAGAGGACGTACGTGACGGGGATCTCGCCGGGACCGGGCAACTCAATTAGCCGGTGGGACAGAAAGACAGATGAGAAGTGACAGAGAGAAGGATTATCCCTCCAACCGTGAAACGAAAACTCATGCCGCGCGCTCGCTCGTGTGCACATACGTACGCCGCACGTATGTCTTTTCGGGATTTCAGTCAGCCGTGTACCAACACCTTTACCGTTACCGTGCATACGCGATTATCGTACACGCGTACGTACATTCGCGCGTATATATACATACGCGCGGGTATATATACCGCCCGCGGCATTCTTAATGATTAATAGCCCCGCTCTCTCGTCCGGCACGGACAACGGACATTTACGGATATTTATACGACTGCATCGCGATACTTCGGGGCCCCCTAAATGACGATGCATTCGCGAGTCGCGACAGCCTTTTCTTGCCGCGCTGCACCATCCGCGATTCCCGCGAGACGCGGCCACGGTGCTTGCATATGCTAACGTCGTAGTCGTCATCGTCGTCTTCCGTCGTTCCGTCGTCGAGGATCGAGCTAATCAAGCCTTGCCCCGTGGTTTTACAATCTCCGGAGACTCTCTCGCGTGCCCCGCGCGTACCTGTACTTAGTGTGTAGTCCTTTCGCACAGTTTAGAAACTATAAATCCCCCCTGGGCCGACGCGATCGCGCAGCTACTCGTATGCCTACGGCTCGCGGTTGATTAATACGCCGGGCAGTTAGGTAAATTAACTTGCGCGATTCGCCTTCGCGAAGCGTCTCTTCCTTTTTCCGCATCGTACGCCTTTTTGCTGAGGAACAGCGAACAGCTGCGCGAAGAGAGGCACGGCGCGGCGGTCCACGATTTTTCGTGCGATCGTACTTTGTACGCGCGCGATGAACTGGGCCGCACCGCTCACGCGGAAGCGTTTTCCAGGAAAATTTACCCGTGCTTCCATGCGTCGCGAGAAAAATTTTTATTCGCCCGTCGAGAGGGTCATTGTCGTGATGCGACCATCTCTCCTATAGAGTGTAATTATATTTTTATCGCGTGCAAGATAAAGGCTCGTCCCTTTGACGATGAATTTTTCTCCCAGTCTAATTTTATCGTCACATATCAATTGTCGTTATGCAACGGTGCGATATTTTTACAAACATTGATTTCGTGTGCCGAGCACACGAATCCTGCAAGACCTCTTTTCGCGGTTGCCAAATGTTAAAGGAGCACCATGTATGCGCTTAGCGTAGAGATTTTACCTCCATCGCGCGCGACCAGGTTGGCGCATCGTGTGAAGACGATGCACGAGTGAAATTCTAGCTCCTATTGACCTTTCACATCGCGACAAAAATGTCGGAGCCAGTTCTCTCTCTCTCTCTCTCTTTCTTTCTCTTTCCTTCTATCTTCTCTCGTAGCCGAGACCCGCGTCTCATCGCCTCTTGCACGAACACGCGATCTTCGCCGATAGTTTCTAATTGGGGTTTTGCGCATTTTTCCGTCCGCCTAAGTAGAACGTGCTCAAAACGATAACTCGATCCTTCCGCGTCGTTAAACGGGAGAAACTTTTTAGGCTTCGCGCCTTGTGTCAAGAAGATTCAATCTTCTGACGAGATGAAAAGTTTACTTAAAGCTAGAAACGAAAGTGCAGTCGCGATGCTACTATCGCCGTCGCGTGTGTTTGATATGGCAAAAAGCGGATTATCGAGTAGCGCCCCGAGATGATCGTGATCGCTGGTTATCAAACAGTAGAATCTCAAAGTTCATAATGCCAAGGAAAACGAGTAGCGTCGTCGAAGTAATTACCGTATGTTATTTAAATTCCTTCGGCATAATATCATGAGCGTGCAAACTTGCGAAATGATTAGGCATGAAGCAAATTATTATTTGAGCGCAGCGCATGACGTATCTAAATTTTTCTCGCAAGAGCTAGTCTTATAACATTCCAAAATTTATTTAATAATAAAATAATAATGCGTATATGTGTGCGCACATAGCGCAGCTCTTTGAAACTGACTCGTGACTTCTATATAACGCTTCGACAATAATTGTAAGATTCAAAGTCTCAAAAATATCTTTATTCAAAAAAATTCATATCAGCAGCAAAAAATAAAAACACCCATTTTTTAAATTCAACATCTTGACTTTACAAATGGATAGAACTGTGGATAGAAGTTTAGTGTCACGATATCGTGCAAATGTCGGACTGTTCTGAAAACGAGCGGCATGATTTAAATGCCGGAGTGCAGAAAGGGGACTCACGTATCTATCTAACGGCCGGAATCGTCAAATGAATGCGGTCGGGGTCTCCTCGAGTCGTCGTCGGTCCGCTTGTGATCGACCTTATGCGTGCGCTGTGCCCCATCACAAAGGGGAAGGGATGACAGTAACCACGGAGCGGTCACGGCGAGGCGGAAGTAACGATTAAGCAGCGAAGAAAGAGCTGTTATATTAGTCGGCGCAGCATTGTGCGACTGGACCTGGCGTGATGTGTCGCTACCTTTGTGGCGATCGTACGACATGCGTCTAACGTCCGCCTCATTGAGGCACGCTCCGGGATAATTCGCGTGTTTTACGATCCATACGGGACCACGCACGCGGCGGCGCTCATCTTCCTCTCGGCTCGACTCACCGCGGCGACTTCCTGCGCGCTAAATCGCGGACGTGACGGAATTGCGTTCCTCGGAGGACGGACGAGAATCCGGAACGGTAGAAATAAAGATAGAAATCGCGGAACGTGGAGGGCAGTTTCGTTCGTCCTTCCGTTCTGCCGTCGGTTTTCTCGGGATCCTTTTTTGTGCCGTTCGTTTCCGTATCTGGTAGCCTTCCATGGATTACTTAAGTCTTAGATGAAAAACATTATCCGAAGTCCTCAATAAATACTTTTCAGGATAAAAAACTAACAATACAATTAAAAAATAACTATAATTTAAGATCAAGATATCGTCAAGTTCGTTGTTCGTAATATCGCTTATCTCGATTGTCATTTACGGATTCCACAAAAGCAGGTGCAAGATAGAACTCTTTAGGGCCAGCTTTTCAATAGTCGTTTAAACTGAAGTTTAGCTACACTCACTCTTCGTCTTTTTCTAACTATCCCTTTTAGAAAAAGATGAAGAGTGAGTTTAGCTAAACTTCAGTTTAAACGACTATTGAAAAACTGGCCCTAAAAGGGATAGTTAGAAAAAGACGAAGAGTGAGTTAAGCTAAGATTAAAGTTAAGCGACTATTGAAAAACTGGCCCTTACACGAAGATCGAACTTTTTTATTTTCAATATTATCAACTTATGCAACGTTTTGATCAATACAATGATTATTAATGATCCGCAATCGAATTTTAAGCCTCGTTAAGCTGAGAGGTGCATATGCGTGTGTGAGAAATCGAGTTAAACGACACCCATAAGCGGTGAGTCCTGTCGTGAAATTTCACGCTCCAATGAACGATTAATTATTCTCCCGGCCGGCGGTGCACGGGAGAGGGCAAAAAATCTGCTTGTGCCGCATATATACGCTATCGATATGGTCGAAGATACCCTTAGGCGTAACGAGATGATAACGATGACGAGCGGGAATATGGCGTGCGAATTTCGCGATGTACCTATCTTCTATCGCGAACGAGTTCTCCTGGATAAGGAAAGTCTATGAGCAAATTCATTAATTAAGCAAACTCTATTTGATTTCGTATAAAGCGCGCATTTTTGCATCATCAGGAAAACTGGTGCTATTGCGTGTTATGAAATCAAGACGTAATGAATTAAAAATGAAAAATAACTTTATATTATATAAAGATTTAATTATGTAATACTTTGATAAAAGTAATTTCTCTATACAAAACATTTTCCATGAAAGGATCCAGAGAAGGGTCAAGGAATACGTTTACGGGGATATTTTTTACCTATACGTTACACCATGTCCGGTATAATTAATAATGCGCATGGTAATACGTGGTTATGCGCGCGGTAAACGCGGGATTAATCAGCAATAATTCATTCTAAAGTCGATGCACACCTGAGGTGCTAATACTGAAATATGTTAAGGGAATTCTTTACTTCTCTTTCTTGCAGCGCATTCCTGCACGATTGAGAAAAAAATAAGAAGAATTTACCATTTGGGGACAGTAAAAATTGATTTACCAATTTACTGAAGAAAATTATTTTCCCAAAAACGTTGAATTTAGCGTCGCAATTAATCTAAATGTTGGGCATATTCGAAATAAAGTGACATATGCCTACGTGACAACGATCCTGAGTAATCGTTGCTCGTCGATCAAATTTAGACTCACCTGTCTCGCAGTCGACGCCTTTCCATCCCTGTATACACACTTTGTCCCCGTTCTCATCGCAGGTGTAATGGCCGAAAATGTCGTTTCTAGGTCGGCAGAATTTGGTACAGGTCGCATTGTAATAATGATCGGCGCACTGGACCCGCACCCGATACGCTAAGTGAGCGTTTCTTCCTTGATGATTGAGAGTGTGCCACGTGGGTCCTGGCAAGACGATACCGCTGTAACTCGCTTCCTCGATCACGCCGGCGCTCACCTCGTCCCTCGCATGCAGGATCAACGTGAATTGCCTCTGCAACAGAATATATTAAAATGATTTTTCGCAAAAGCTACAAGCGCGACAAATAGACGATAAAAATGTTTAGATTAAAAACTGTCTCGTTGCTTTTGTTATATTTATAAATATGTGTAATTTTCTCTATACTTTATTAATTTTAATCATAGAGATATTACTTTACTTTTTACTTAATAAAATAATTATCTTAATATTTTTATAAATCTTTATAAAAATATTAAGATCGAGATCATCTCTACTCTTATATATTTTGACCGATCTATTCGGATCCTCGTCTACGATTCAGCATTGCCGTGACGCAACAAAATCGGATTAAATACAGAACGGTGATGTCACGGACGACAAGGGCTCATTTGAAAGAGGAAGGGAGGTGGTTTTGATGAAGGCAGCAATTAACCCTTGCCCAGCTTGAATAATTCCTCGCCATGCATGGCTCTAAGTGGGACCTTCGGAGCCTGGTGCTTTCGCAAATTTATACAGCGTCTGCTGACCTTTGGGGGCGGTTTAAATTATATGATAGTGTAGGGTTACCAATTTCAGGACTTCAGCTTATATAACCGAGAGTTACACGAAAGCGCATTCGTCTCGTGCGAAACTATGCGGTAGAAAACAACTTCCGGTGTAAACGGGATGGTGTAAAACGCATTGATTCCAATGTAATGTAAATCTGAACGAAACAAGATGAGGACGATGCCGATGCGTGTATGTCATCTCCTGTTTCACCACCTGCACCGTGTAAAGTGCGTTATATAAATTGCCTTGTTTCTTAAATTATACGATGGTTGATGATTTACATACTATGCGACATTATATCTTATGTGGATAAACTCAATGGCGTACGTAAGGCACCGTAGTTAGGACTTGTGAATATTACCGTAAGCCCTGTTGTAATGATTAACGGATACATTGATAATGCCTGCATGATAATGCAAAACTGAGAGAATAGCCGTTAATCAGGATAATTACAACGCCGTTTGCACGAGTATCGACATGGCAGTTTTGTCCTTTATGTAGCCGGCTTATCTCCGCCAGTGTGTTGCGTCGCTCGCAAAGGGGAACCCGATTGGTACCACCAATCAAGTGCCGTGAGTGAGCGACGGCCGGCTAATGCAATAAATAAATTCGAATCGCGCTGCCGCGCGCGGAAGACGCGACTGTCCGTTTCTTCACGTGTAGTCTGTAGCCGCGCGCTGGCACCCGATGGGGTTACACGGGAGTCGAGCCGATGCGATGGTAGAAAGCTGGAAGTGTTCCTCTGATGGAACCGGTCCCGGCGAAAAAAAGATCAGCGCGCATTGGCGTCTCGCGCGCGCGCTCGCGAACGCGCCTGCATCGGTATAATGAACTTGACGATCCTCGGAAATTAGACAATGAACACGAAGTCTCGACTTTAGTATTCGTGAAGTGATAACCGTGAAAACCGCATATAACTTGTACGCGCATTTAAAAATTTACAGGTACTATTGTTGACAAGTTAATATACGATAATTACATATGTTTTTATGTATAATAATATATTTATCTAAATAAAATAAAAGTATATTAAAAGTATAAATTGTCGCGAAAAGATTACAGTTTTAGAATTAGAAGAATTTCGGATAACAGAAATAGTATGACTTAAGCGATTTGTTTTCACTACCGAACGAATTGCAGTCTGATGACTAACAATATAAGTGATCCACTAGCGATTGATCTATTTCTTGCGCGAGTATCAAGTTACTTCTTGCTGACTGAGGGCCAGTTTTTCAATAGTCCCTCAACTTTAATCTTAGCTTAGCTGACTCTTCATCTTTTTCTAACTATCCGCTTTAATGTACATTTCTATCAATGTAAATCGGCTTTAATTTCGGTTTAACTTACTTTTTATCTTTTTCTAATTGTTAGAATTAGAAGAAGATGGGAAGTGAATTAAACCAAGATTAAAGTTAATCTACATTGGTAGAAATGGACGTTAGAAAAAGACGAAGAGTGAGTTTAGCTAAACTTCAGTTTACGACTATTGAAAAACTGGTTCCAATTCTTCTCCCAATTTTTACATCATGCACGCAGTTAATTGCACACTTATGATTCACGAAATTATAACGCTAACGTATAAATCTTTTTCGGTGATCGAAATTATGCATCGGCCATCGATCGATCGATTCGCGCGAGTTAGTTTCGCGCGTCATAAGAATTTAGAAAATTATGTTATACTTATGGGTGTTAAATCGATCAAAGGGGAATAACGATTATCCAGTACGTTTCTCTTATTTCTCGACGATAGAAGCAATATACTCGATGATGCAATCTTTGCAGTACAAAGAGCATGTTGTGGCCAATCCGCGGCGAGTCAGACGTCTCGCGCTAAACGTAAAGTCAGCTCCGCTCGCTGGCAGTACCTAGAGCAGATGAGCGTTAATTGGTGTTAATTGGTGGCTCGCTCGAGGACCGGCTTTCCCACGCCCGCGACTTTCGTGCTCGACTTTTTTTTTTTACACCTCGTATATATATTCTAATGCGGTCGGCCGGTCGGTTGACCAGCCGTCGCGCCTGCTTCCCCGTGAAAAGAACGTTCTTTGTGCTGGAACGTCGTGACGCTTCCTTTGTCGCGCCGCTCCTATTCCTTCACGACGAGTTCGTCACAATTGAGACGTAAATGGTTTAAGGTTAAGGTCGGAGGAAGTGTCTAATACTTAAATTATAATCGTGTCAGATTTTTCGGGCTCGATAAGAGTTTCCAACCAGCATGATAAGTGTCGAATCATTCCACGTAAATCTTGTTAATTCGTCTCGTTAATGTGTTTGTAAAAAATTGTGAACTAAATTATATTAAAAAATTGTGAATTGAAATATATAAATTATTTATTTAAATTTTAGACATGTTTGAAATGTTTACTTTATACGAAAATTCTTTAGAAAGACTTGGGAATCACGAATCAAGCATGGCTTTTCCGTTCCTGACTGTTCGCCCATTATGCAAAATGAACTTTAAATCTCTTCGCTGTACCTGCTCGGAATTATCATGCGAGCGGTCCTAAAACAAAGGAACGAACACGCGTGATGCGCCAAGAGAAGAGAGCCAAGGGCCGCCTAAGACGGACCACGATCGTGGATCTAGGAATTCGCGTGGGCGTTTCGCTATTCCACTCGCAGCTTTATCATCACGCGGGCGTATACCTGACGAATTTCCCCTTTCACCGTTAAATACCGAGGGGGAAATTGAAAGCTAACTAGCCAGTGAGGCGGATGCACCTTTGAGGATGCAACTTGCGGCTGATGATCTAACCGAAGCTGATGATCAAATTTTCCTTGAAACGCCGAAAAACATACGCTGGATAGCGAATAAGGAACGAAATCAATCGTATGAGATCGAGAAATTAAGACTGTTCAGTCAATATAACAACGTAATAAATTACCAATGACTGAAGTCATTGGTAATTTAAAATCAAAATTATACATTACTCAATAGCTATTAAAAATAGAAATTATCAATGTTATCGTGCACGATTATCTCTGACCTTAAGAAAATATAATAAATATAATGCGGAAGAAAGAGGAGCGTGGGATGTGCATACGTGCTGCATCGCGGTCGTATGCATCATCTCGTATTCCACGGTCGTCCAGTACGTAACATGAATTATCCTGTTTCTCAAATTGTGCGACGCGAAGTACACGCATAAACCATTATTTGAATGCGTGTCAGAGCGCGTAAACACGCCGAAATACATAAAGCATCGTGAGCAGGAATTTTTTTATGATCATGCCACATGTGGACGCAGTCGACAATTTTTCCTTTTTAGAAAAGACGCGGAGAAATTTGAAAATCAGGCAACTCGTGCGAATCAGACGTGGTCTTCGGGGGAATAGGAACCTCTCGATATTGGAAATTGCCGGCACGATTCCACTGTCTTTTCGAGGGACGTGAAAGGAATCGCCGCGTCGACTAGCTCGCGTAGGCGTAGGAAATTAATTAAGCCGAACGGTATTCTCGAAGAAGTCGATGCACGTCTATTTCCCTGTAGTGACCAATTAATTAATTTCCTGTGAGACCATGGCCGGTTCCACGTTGGCGGTTAATACAAAGTTTTTAAAACCTTCTGTTACACAGATTAAATATTTAAAACATAATTTTATACCAATAGGCACGTAGTCAAGATAATAATCAATTTTGTCAACACAAAACTTTCATTGAATGATTCAAGAGTGTGAAACACAAGTATTGACAGGTATTAGTCTCAACTGGTTCTTACAATCCCGTCCTTTTTCGAATATGCTAGCGCGTGTTAGTGGATGATTAAATTGATTTTCAATTTAATTATTTGAGAGTACTCTTTCGAGAGGTTTAGTTGTAGCTGCGTTATAAGATCCGTAAATAACGGTCGCGTGGTTTGCTAGAGCAATGAATTGTACATAAAATTCACGATTAATTTTATTGGGCAATCAAGATCCAGTCCTGACCGATTATGGCGTTCCTTTAATTATTGATTATTATCTTGTACACAGTCGTATTTTAAATTTGCTTATTGTTATATACGTCGCCGGTAAAAGACGTTCTTCCTTATTATTAATAGTTTGTTGCGATAAATATCACCACATGTCTCAGTGGTCGAATAGGTGAGACGCCCGTGCCCGGAAAGCAGGGAGGTCCAGATTCGAATCCTGGCTGAGGTGTTATTTTTCGCAACAGTTTCTATATTATCCTTTATCCTTCTATATATATCCCGTCTCTTTTCGAATATGCTGACGCGTGTTAATCGATGATTAAATTGATTTTTAATTTAATTATTTGAGAGTATAACTCTTTCGAGCTTTAGTTGTAGCTGCGTTATAAGTTATAAGATCCGTAATTCCGCAAGTAACAGTCGCGTGGTTTGCTAGAGCAATGAATTGTACATAAAATTCACGATTAATTTTATTGGGCAATCAAGATCCAGTCCTGACCGATTATGGCGTTCCTTTAATTATTGGTTCTTACAATTTTTATCCTCTATTTTATATGAAGGAAAGTTTATATATTACACACACAATGAAACACACTTTTAGAGTCCCAACTGTCTGATGTTTTCGAACAACTCGTGTAGTAGTGCTCCTAAGAATTTTATTCGATGGGCAAAGCCTCGTTGGCGGTCGGGTCGATCCGGAATTCGTGCAATCTGCATGTCCGGCGTATTAGAGCATCACGCGGCGGCGCGGGCGCAGGCGATTCGAGGCGAATCTAAAGAGATCGAAGGAAGCGAGCGGACACGTGAGGCACGTAGAATCCCGCTGCGAGGCTATCTGGCCGTTTGCCTGCCTGCCTGCCTGCTTGCCCGCCTGCCTACCTCGTCCGTCAGTCTATCGGGGCCTATGACTTACGTACGCGCGTCCACGCTCGTGTGCGTTCGTCGGTAGACTTGCGGGCTGGCAGACAAGCAGGTAGATAGGTACTTACGTACGCCGAATAGAGTGCGCCGAGTCTCCTCTCTCTATGTCAGAGGCGACGTGTCTTAAGGTTTTCGCGGAAAAGATCGAACGAGCTGTACGTGAGGACGCATACGAAAGACAACGGCGTACGATCGAACGAGGGTACCAAAGGGTACCCTCACGTGTCCCTCCGATTTCCCATGCGATCTCCTCCCTCTACCTAGTCGTCGCGTTGGATTTCGCGACGCGACGCGGTGCGTTCTCACGCATGTGTCGGGAGTGTCTCCTCATTCTGTCGACCACGGTAACGCGATGCTAGAGAAAACGATCTCAGCGTAGTTGACCTTTTTATTTCTACGTTCTTCCGACGTGATTGGGACAGAAACTCACGAGGAAATATTTTAATAAATTCAGTTCTCAATAGAATAGATGAATCTTTGTACTTGCTAATGCCTTTTCCTTAAAATATTATTCTATGAAGTATTGCGTAACGCAGATTGTCCTCGAGAAAATCGTCGGGAAGATAATCACGTACGTGTTCGACTCGCAGCGGAGAATCAATCTCGCTAATTGACCAAGCCGGAACACGCGGTAGATAGAGCGTCGCGCCGTAATTGAAAAACGTGGCGACGCCGAGGAACGCAATGGGCCGCTTTTGCGGCCGGCGATTCTGGTTCGTTCGCCAGAGATTCCGTCCACTGTCCAGTGCCCAGTGCACCGTCCGGTCGCGCGTTGCGTCGGATCGTCTCTCTCTCTCTCTCTCGGTAGCACATTCCCTTTGGCGACGGAAATCTCCGTTCTGTAATCCCGGCGGCCGTCCTCGCTTCCCAATTAGCCGGATGGCTAATAAATCTCGCGGTGTACCCAGAACTGCAGAAAGACTCTTCGAGCGCGGAGAGGGTAAGGATCGAGAATGAAGGTGGAAGAGCAAAGCGGTGCAAGAGGCAGGACTGAGAAGGGAAGAGGAGAAGAAGAAGAAGAAGAAGAAGGAGACGACAGGAGGGAGAGGATCCCGTCGTTGTCGTCGTCTTCGTGGACGAAGAGATGCTCGTAGAAGAGAGGCGTCCACTATCCGCGAGGGCACAAGGCCAAGTGCACGGCCGCGGCGCGCCTTCTTCCCGCTTGGCGGAACCAAAGTGGAAACGCCGCGCGGATGGCGATATGCTGATGATCGTGCTGGTAGTCGCTGGTAGTGCTGCGTTACCTGCATAATATAACGCGAGTCTCACTGCTGCGGATACGCGCGCTACGCCTCCCATTAAATACTCGCCTCGACTCTGTCCGAACGCGTTCACGTTATTTCACGAATGCTGCCTTTACATCGAGCGTATATACGGGTGAGACTCCGGGCAACGTATAATGCGTTTCTTATCGCGCGTAATCGACATTCGTTTGCGAGGTATGTACGCATCGCAATATCGGAAGTAAAGTTCGAAATCAATTCCTGCTGTCCGGATAGCAAAATAAATTATTTAGAAACGACGGAAATGTATTTAACTGTAAATTCTTTTGCGTATATTCTTACGTTATGTTGTATTATATGTGATACCTTCTACAAGTTCGTGGAAACGACGAATCAAGGATAGTCTCGGAGAAAATCGCGAATCGGAGAGACACTGCATGCTGCGTGCAGTGGTTCGTACGGACGGTCTCTCCAGCCTTTCGAGGGAAAAGGAGGAACAGGCAGAACGGGGAGAGAGCAAGGACAGAGAAAAAGAGAGAGGGACGAGTTTGGTATGCGCTTCGCGCAGCGGGTTCACACACGACCGACCGGCCCAAAGGAGAGGACCTCTCGGGGCCCCGCGCGCCGCGGCCGTTTCCTCCACCACACGCTCGCCGAGCCCCCCGTGAACGACCCGCGGAGACACTCCAAAGAAGCGAAGAAGCATCGTCCAAGTGACAAAAAAGCGTGGCGACATTTTTTCCCTCTCATGTACCCTCCTTGCCTTTCATTCCCTCCCGCGCGCCACTCGTGTGTAACACGCCGTTGCATTCTGCACCTGCAACCTGTGTTTGCTCACGTCCACCCACTGCACTGCCGACACGTGCGTGCGGGTGCGTATATACAATAACATAAACGCGGTCAAATGTAAATCTTGCAAAGGGCAGGGAAAGGGGGGGGGGAGAAACAGCATGATTGCAACCTGCATCCTCGGGGGCGATCGCATAAAGAGAGCAATTTCGGAGCGGCGAGAGAACAAGGAGGACCGGTTCGCGCGCGCGCGCGCGGAAGTTTCGACAAATCGGCCGCGCTTCCGCATTAAGAACGTGCAATTTATGCGTTCCCGGTGAACTTGCCGCGCGATGAATCCCGGCTTCAATGGGCACCCGTTGATCCACCCGGGAGCCACTACTCTTGAAGAGGAAATCGTGCGCGTTCTCGTGATTAAAAAACATAACGCGACTGTCGGACGGGTAGTACTCCTTCGTTCTCCTTTAACGAAGCTTAACTACTTAAATATTTAACTATTTCTCGCGTAACTCTATATAATTAATTCACAAAGGTTTTATCTTGCATCTTATTCTCATAATTTCCGTTTAACGTCAAGTTTCTCATCTTTCACGACTCTTACAACTAAACCAAATTTTCAATTATATATCTATATATATATAATTATACTTTGTCCTAATTTATGTAATCATGTTCAATTCCTAAATTAATACTAGCAATCTCTTACTCTTCTATTAGTTCACTTTTTCATTTATATCGTTGAGTTTTATAAAATTATTCAGCATTTTATCCTGCAGTTAACTAATTTTTCTACTCTTTCATATCTTGCGATCTCTAATACTCATCGCCAATATTATTGAGAAAGTGATTTACAAGATAACAAGAACATAAAGCGCGCAAATAAGTCATTTACTTGTCGTAAAAATAAGTCTAATAATGATCACACAATGCAGGCAGAGGAAATACCTTGCTCAGTAATCGATGACAAATTGTACAGGTCATTATATCGACAGCATGGCTATTATGTTAATGGAATTAAGATTAATATCGGCGTGTACGTAGGTGTACTACCACAAGTATGTGTGTTGTTGTAATCGCTGATTTTCGTAGAGAGAAATTGTCTTCGCTATAAGAGCCGATCAGTCGGGAGCTGGCAATCAGGAAATCTTTAATTCGCGCGAACGTAAATCTCGATGGCGCGGACCGATGAGGCTGGCCATGATTGTAACCCCCGCGGGCGATCGGCGCAAAGAGAGCAATTTCGGATCGTCGGTTTCTCCCCCCCCCCCTGAAGACCGGTTTGCACGGAAGTTTTGACAAATTGCTCGCGCTTCCGCATTCGAAATGGTGCAATTTACGTAGCGATTAGGAAAAAAAAGCACGGCGACGCGCAGGGATGCGCGACGCGAACGGCCGCGCGATGTAAATCCCGCGAGCGTTATTCATTATTCGCGTTAGCGTCGCGTATTAACGGCACTAATATATTTGAACAACCGTAGGTGCCGCTCGCGGGCTTAGCGCAGTTTATTCATGACGCTATTAAGTGCACGGCGCGACCAGCAGCGGTTGCATGGTGCAGCCGGCGATTCTGCAAGCAGCATTAAACAAGATAAAACGCTAAAAGTTGTCTCCTTATAAAGTAGAGATCATTGTCATTATATTATTACGTTTAATAACTGGTAGAAATGTTTTCAGCTTTCCATATTAGGACAGGCACGAAAATAAGAGATAAATAGTTTGAAGATTTATTTCAATAAGCTTAAAAGAAACATGTATTTTTAAATATTAAAAAAATATATTTTTTCAGAGATATTCACGTAATCAAATATATGGGCCAAAGTACATAAAATGGCGTAGCGATCTACGACAGTTGTATAGTTGTAGACGTAAGCAACGCATAGTCTGTTGTGTCGTATATGGAGGTGCCAACTTACGCAGCTATCTGGCACCTCCATATACGACACAACAGACTACGCCAAAGCTTGTGCGTTGCTTACGTCATAAACTACACAACTGTCGCAGATCGCTACGCTATGTTATGTGCTTTGGCCCTATAGAATTTCTTTTAAGAATCTGTTTCAACCTTTAAACATTCAAAGTCGATTAAAAAAATACGTGTCTACTATTTTTCGCTACTTTACATATCCAAAACCCATAAAAATTGGCAAGGGTTCTTTGCGTTCCCTTGTGAGAATGAAAAGCAGAATAAAAGAATCGATTTCGAATTGTGCTCGTAATTTTGAAACATGCAGTAGCTGGTTGAAAGGGCAACGAAGATATCGGCGGGAATGGAAAACGTTATAAGGCCGCGGGGCCCGTTTTCGAGACGCGGATGTACACCTGTTAGATCCCTGACTCACGTCATTCGATCCCCGTGGCGTTCCGCGACGCGTCTTCGAACGGGCTCCTTCATTTTCGTTCCCCTCTCTGTTCCCCTCGGTTCCCGCTCTGCCGACCGCCGCCTATTACGTGATGAATGCCGACTCGGTCGAACATCGTTTATCATTATATGTCCATTATCGAAACTACGATTGTCGGAATTAATCACGCGCGCGGGGAAAGGAGATTAAACGTGCCGTGGACACGGTTTCCAATTCAATTCGGAGAGGCTCTTTTCTCTTTTGTGTTTCGCGTAACTGTACGCCAATGCCACACTTAAGAGACAATTTTCATAATTGAAATCTCTATTTCAGTCAGAAACTTTCCGTGGCTGGGGACAGTCATTGCGTATTACAAAATTTACGACCAGCTGTTCCTCCACACAATATATCAATTAACTGCAATACGCAACTGAAACCACAAAAAAAGAACCGCTAAACTATTTTAGTAATTTGGGCGCGCGTTATTTTTAGAGGACAATTCTGCGGCGTCCACGTGGATCCAGCGGCGCGGGCGTCTCGTGATGTTCTACCATTCATAGTGGCGCCCAGATTGGAGACATTGTACGCGCGGGTCTGTATGTGTTCCGATGCGTTCAACACACCGGCCAAGTCGTGCGTGCCGGTGCATACAAAACGCGCAGACAGGTCACATATATATATATATATATATATATATACGCGCACCATCGCATGTGAATCGTATATAGTCGAGTTCATAGAGTCGCATTGGCAACGGTCGAACGACAAGGAGAAATTATCGAGAACGAACGGGGGATAAGGGGGAAAAGATGGGAGAACGATTCGTATAAGGATGCAGAGAACAAGAGAGAGAAGGAGAGAGATCGCGAGTCACGAGGAGGAGATGTGTGCATGGTCGGAGAAAGGAGACACGGAGCACACTTGGTTCGAAGATGCATATAGCTCCGAGGTGGATTGTGCAAAAGCTCGGCCGTATACTCTCATCTCGCCGATCGCTTCCCGCGTGCACTATTATGCGACTGTCGAAGATAGGAGAGAGATGCCTATCCCCATCCCGTATCCCTTACATTAGTATTGAAATTAGAAGCAGGGAAAGTCGACTGTCGACGGCGACGACGACGATTACAATGTTTGACGTTACTATCGCGACCGCATCACGTTCGCGTAAACTAGGTCGCTATTAGAAAACTCTTGCGATTGCCGGCGATATCCGCATATGTAACTTATTGAAAGTTATATAGATGGATGGCCTAGTATCTAGGACTATCAGTAACGTCTAACATTATACCAGAGGTTTCTTCACGTATTAGACTCAACGATCCAATTATTTTACCGTGATGAGTTTCGCATGTACGAAACTCGGAATTTGAATCGCAATTTTCGCACGTACGCGCGACTGGTTTACACGTAAAGCGGAGAAATCGTTTTCAAATTATTTTCCGATTTCGAGCGCGAAACGAGCGATAAATTTAGATGGAAAATCTTCGCGAATGGACGCGCGATCGAGGCACCGGTGCAGGCTCGTTCAGATGAGAATTATAAGATGAGAATCATAAGATTTATATTGGTAAGAAGAGGACTTCTCTCGGATGTGCTCTCTCAAGCCAGCCTCGCTAAGCGCAGGTGGTATATTCGGTAGCCTGCGCGCGCGAGTGCTCTGCTCGCCGCTCACTCGTGTGTCTCGGTGCTAGTCGAGAGGACGAGATTATATATACCGTATTCAATCAGCGGAGACGATAATGACGGCATTATCCGCGGAAGGACGATGAAAGTCAGGCAGTTTACCGTTTTCCATGGTGGGTACCACATGAAAACCGTTCTATAGCTATATTATACACTCACGACGCGAATACGCGAGATACCGAGGCATCCGGGCTTTTATCTCCAGCTCCTTATTTCGACGTATTTCGTTGTGCGCAAACATGCCCACATTCTCGCGCACCTGTATGCTTTCCATATATTTTTTTCTCTTTATCGCGCAGAGCAACGGCATAATTGAATTAGACCGCGGCGAAGCGCTAAATGATCGAAGGTAGCACGTCAAAAGCGGGAGAAGAAATACTTCACGAAAGGGAAGCAATTTAAGGGTTTCTGTTTATACCCTGCGGTGGTGGCGGCGGTTCTTCGAAAAGAGAGGAAAAGAGAGGGGGAGGGAAAACAGAAAAAACAGGGTCCCTTAGAGTCCCTTTGTCGCGCGATGGGTCCTCTCGGTAGATACCCGCGAGCGAGTTATGAAATATACAAACAAGAAAGACTGGCGCTCTTCAAACAACTCACGACGACGCGGACGCGTGTAGGTAGATACACGGGTGCGTTTTTTCGAATGCGGTACCCTTCAGGACCCGTCAGGCACCCACCGAACCCATCGTCATCTGAAGGAGGCACTTTCGACGGGTCCTGTGAGTATGCCCGGCTCGCGAGGGCACGCCTGCCTGCGCACTCCAGCACCACTTGAGAGGACTGTTTGGGCATCCTCGAAATCGCTCGTACATTATGCCGTAATTACGTTAGACGACGACGGCGGCGGTCTGGTCGTAGGTGGTGCGCTACTAATTGGGTACCGACAAGACGACTCTCCCGGCTCCCAAGAAGGACGGTATTTTTCTAGTGCACCGCACGATAATGTACATAACTTATTTAAGTAGATAGAGCGTTTTTATGTTGATATGTTGCAACAATTTCCTAGTAGAAATTTAATACTGTATTAAATTTCTACTAGGGAATGAAGTGTATTTAAACGTTATTTTTCAAGTCGCATAATTTCTATCGCTTTCCTTCATTATCTTTTAAATACGAGACAATTATCTCGCGAAATTATCTATAGCGTGACACCTTAATAGAAAATTCGCGATTCTCGAGTGTAAAAAATTCGTATGTAAAACCGCCGGCTGTTCACGGTCGAGCGAACTGATTCAGAACCGCAGAAAAAGCGGCAAGGTAAATTCAACGTGGGTGAAACGATCGTAAAAAATTCGCCGCGAGAGTTCACCGAGAGGAGCGTGGTGAGAAAGAGGAACGCACAGCGGGAGAGATGGAGGAACTGACGATGAGGAGTTGCCAAGCGACTGGAACCAAACTGGAATTCTACCAATTCTACGCAACGACTCGTCGCGGGATGGGAGAGACCAGCGGACCGGAAATCCCTCGCGCGGATTCGATAGCTCTCTCTCTCTCTCTCGCTCGCGCATTCTCGCCTCACCGTGCAAGACAAAGGAAATCGGGGGCTAGAAATTCGCGATTCATCCGACCGGCGATATATAATGCGAGTTATAAGCGCACGACTCTTACTCGCCTGGTCGTTAGCCTTATACGTTGCGAAAGAACGGCGCCGCGCCGCTCGCCGCAATTCACACTCGGCCAGCTTTCGGCGATTTCGAGAATGGGAGCTCGAGAGAAAAGAAGAGGTAGTCGCCGGTATACCCACACAGATATTTACAGTGCCGTCCCCCGGGGGCGGCGTCGCTAATGAGACGCCGCCGTTCCCCGTCGGCGTCGTGTCACGGCGTCGATGATAAATGATCCGTGACGGCGCGGCCGCGGCGGCCCGATTCGTAAGCCCGAATGTGTCGTCCCCTCGTTACGACTTCATCCTCTCAGCCCGTTCCGTCTTTCGGCGCGCGACGTCATTGTGCCGGTGACCAAACAAAATTACGGTCCCGTATATGTATAGGTACACCGTACGGCGTCATTAATCGCGGGACATCGAATTAAAGCCTCGTCGCCTCGCGCGTACGCGCGGTGTAACGGCGACCGGTTGGGATTTTCAGCCGACGTTCGCGTTCTCACGGATATATTATGATGCCGCGCGTATTTCGGCACTTGAGCGACTCTCGGACTGCCTTTTCTCGACTCTCTCGACGCGTATTTAGCGATAAATGTGATTGTCTGATTTCTTATCTGACAGTGTCAACATTGAATCCGTATATTAAATAAACAATATTAGCGAACGTCTTAAATGAGAAAGCACTTTTGTTATAGTAGGTAATAAGTACTCATAAATCAAAATTAAATATAAAACATATTCGCGAAACTTTTTTAACATGAGATTGCACAATATTTATATTTGCACCGTGAAGGGAAAATACGAATAACAATTAATGTTAAAAAACAGAAGTTCAGATGCAGACTATTGCGAAGTAACGACTCACCGTCCATCGGAAAGTGAAGTGGAGTTGCAGAGTGACGGGGTCGGTGAGGGTGAAAGTGTTCGGGCCGAGGGCGTGACTAGATACGTTGCCGAAGCTACAGGAGCCGATGGCAGTGACGTTCGACTGGTACTCCTTGAGGCAGAGCCAGAAGGCTGTCGAGCAGGGCGTCGTGCAAGGCGGAAATTCTCCTTTCCCGCCCCCGCCTCCCCCGCCGCAACATCTACCGTCCACCAGGGTGCCCCTGTTGTTCGTCAGCGAGAGGATCTGCACCTCGAAGTATCCACTCGCGGTTGTTGCCTGTAACAGCAAACAAAAACTTAAAATTAGCTCAACTTGTTAGACATTTCGTGTTTCGGTGTTATTCTCGTTGTATTAGTATCGTGACAACATTATATTACGTTGAATATCTAATGTCTAATAGAAGAAAACACTTTTAGGGCCGGTTGTTCCAGCCCCTGTTGGTGAACTAACAGTTAAATCATATCTCTATCTTTGGCTAATTTAAAAGAAAAACAAAGACACTTTATATGATTTGACTATTAGTTGGTTTACCAAAGGTTGGAACAACCGGCCCCCTTAGGATTAAAGAACTTCTGTCTGGTTTCAGATAAAACAACCTATGCTTAGATGCTATACCTACATATGTATATGCTACAAGAGTTGCATAACGGCTTGTTAAGTATGGACCTACTTGTTTCTCACTAACTTGTTAGGAGTTTGTTTCGTAAATCGTGAAATTTAGAGAAAATGAACCGTAAGTGAGAGAGGGGGAGAAATGAGGAGCCCCTTCTAATATTATGAAAGACTTTTTCATAAAATTCGGTTCTCCCGCGCTTTTGCGCCAAGCCGCGGGAACCTGAAAAGGCCTCGGGTTACTGTCCATTATTGCGTATCGTGGAAACGGAAATCTCATGTTAGCATCTCAGGACAAAGAGAGAGGGAGAGAGAGAGAGAGGCCTCAGGCGAATGCATCGAATACAGCAGCAGTAGCAGCTTCGGGCCAATCTCGGAAAAGAAATCGAGCAATTTCGAAACTGCAATCACGGCCGGGCAATTTTCGAGCTCGCCGCGATACTGCGTGCCGTTACGCGCGATACGCATCACACATTCTACATCCTATATATAAGTATAATGAATGATTACCTTTTCCTAATTGTTGCAAATCTGAGTTCCTGATACGCAAATTCGGATAACAACAAGCAGATTAATTATAATCCAAATACCAAATATATAAACACGTGTCAAGAGCGTCAAGACAGAAATAAAAATTAAATATACATTCACATTTTGTCCTATTTTAATCTCTCTTTTTTAATTTTGTGATAATACATTGTCTAATTATTTAGAATCGATTAGGAACACTTTTAGAATTTAACGATAGTCTATACAAAACTGTTTTCTCGAGAAAGTGGCTTTGTTATAGTTTAATTCACTTAAAGAGCTATGAGTAGGAGTACAGAATTGCACTATACACCGCGAGCGCGTGTATAAGGTATGTTCGATATGGTGCATGCACGTGTTCGTGCGTGTGTGTATACGTATACACGGCACACGTAATTATCGTAAGAGTAAGATCGAAGGTAGAAAGCGCAAAGGATCGTCTGCTGGCCTTTGCTTTCCATAACGCGTTTTCCCTTTACGTTATATAAGCCCGTCTCGCGAGTGACATTTTAACGGGTCGGCACGGCCGCGGCGCGGCGCGGCGCGCGGCGTTGAGCTCCCGCGGCTCCGGTTCGGGAGACGTCGGGGATAAATCAGAGAATAATTGAAAAGCAAACTATACCTCGCGATCGTCCGCGTGACGATAATCGCGCGCGGTTCAAGAAAGGCGGAGGAGAGAAGGAGCCGATAACACAATGGAATTCGTAGCGAATCAGATCTTTTGTGCGTTCGGACAATAACGCGCGCACGGCAGGTATAGAAATTCGCCCCAGTTATTATACAAGCCGCGTAATTTCGTGCCTTTGACTCGCATAACGACATTAACGACATAACGACATATGCGTGGTAATGTACCTACACTTGGAGAGTAATTTGGAGAAATCGTTAAAAGAAAACGGCACGTGAATCAGCTATCGTTTCCACTGAAATAAATTCAGTAAGCTCAATAATAGTTGAATCGTATTATACTTAGAGACGATTCGAAATATTGCAATTCGCGAGGCAATCTGCTCCACCGTGCATCACTCCGCGATGGAATGCCACGGAAGGAGGCTCGTTTCAATATAAATTTCAAACGAGCGTTTTGTGCTTTACGATCAGGCTGTTGATCGCAAAGACGACCTCGCGTATATGCGATCCCATCGCCGTAAAAATAGTATCGCGATTTATCCTCGCGTTAACCCGACCCATTCGGCAATAGTAATAACTATCCCCGCAGCATCATGCACGTCTATTAACATCGCCCAGTGCTTTTTGTATGTCGGAAAATAGAGGATGGGTCTCTCTCTCTCTCTCTCTCTTTCTCTTTCTCTCTTTTTCTTCGATTAGTGTCGTGTCGCAAGACGACGTTCGACGTCGACGTCATCGTCGTTGCCGTCGTCGTCGCGGTTCGCGTTTACGACGACCGACGCGACGTCCGTACGGCGATAAATCCCGTCGTACGAGTTTCCGAGTGCGCGCGGCGACGCCGACGAGGGCCGCGCGTTTGTTTGGAAAGCGAACGCTGTGTGTAACGACGCGCGCGTACGCGTTTTATTAGCCGAGCATACTTATTCTGGAGGCTCTCTCGGCTTCGTCGGTAACCTCCTGCCTCCGTGCGGTCCAGTGATAGAACTCTTTCTCTCTCTCTCTCTCTCTCTCTTTTTCTTTCTCTTGATGCTGGCAAGCGAACGCGCGTGAGCGTTTGCAAACGCGCGCTCCGCAAACTTTGCACAGTCCGCTCACGTGCCGACGAGAAATTGTCGGACGACAAGCAAGCTGGAGATGCTTTAAGTTAGCCGACGCGGAAGAGCCTTTCCGACGGAGTCGCGGATGGGCGCTTGCTTACGGAGCCTCGACCGGGGGATGCTCAAGAGAATCGCTCCGCGGACGCGACCAGAATTTGGTCCGACGAAATTTCGGCACCAGATTGAAAAATGTGAGTTCCCCGAATATTTCGACAACGCTTTTATTTTTTTTTTTCATAAAATAATGCAACGATATATTAGTGATTTGAACGTTATATAATGCTGTAATAATTAACTGATATGTTATATCGTGTTGTAAATAAAAAATGTATAAAAAGTTAAAGTGTACTAATGATGTTGTATAACGTAGAATATATTTAATTGTAAGACTATAATTCCAGTTTCTTCCTAAGATTCCATCCAAAGTCTCGACCTCACAAATTCTCTCATCGAAATCGAGCGCCACCCAACGATAATTGAAGTTTCTCGGGGCTGTCGAGGTGTAATAAAAGTGGACACCTCGTATTAACGATCGCTTCCCTATCCTGGTACCGCGCCTTCTATCTGCGAAACGATTATTTCTTTCGTGTCTCGCAGTGACGCTCGCTTTCGCGGTTATTAGGTTGAAAGTTCATCCCTTTCTAACCACATATTATACGTACATTATAATAACTTCATTATCCATTGAACAGGTTTTCACGATTTACATTAAAAAATAAGATTTTTTAATTGTACGCGATATTCTTACCTTCTCAATGACGAAATCGAAGAGATATTTTTGAAAAATGTTTAAAATTTGGCTTTCCTAAACGATGATCCGGTCTGGCCTAAGTTTCGGGAACCTATTAAGTTAAATTTTTGATTAAAAAAATAACTTGAAACTCTCGATAATAAACCAACAAATTATGATAACTAAAGAGCTATAAAAGTACAACGGTTGTTGATATGTAATTATATGTATATATGTATATAGATTAAAAGTAATTAATTTTAATTTTCACAAGATAATATTCCAGACGTTTCAGCTCCACATTGAGCCATGCTCAACGGTGTAAAAATTAGTAATAACGATTTCTCACGATTAAATTTTTGGTCACATGATGAAACAAAGTGTTTTAAGGGTATTTTATTCTCGTTGCGAGTGTGTTACTGTTGTCTTCAACGTGTGCACATCTTCGTAACCTGTTGCAACGTTAGCCGTTCCGTGTGTGTGTGTGTATATGTGTATACGGATATACCAGAGACGAACAGAATGATGGCCTTCAGTATTAGTAGCGAGTTGCACGTGAGTTTTGTGTGTGTGTGCGTGTGTGCGCGTTCGCTCGCGCGGCGGTCGGTCGGTCGGTCAGCGTTCGTCAGAGAAGAGCCTTTCCTTTCCGCATAACCAAGGTGCAGCGAGCCATACCTCAGTGCGCCTACTTTTATATACATTCTCGTGGAACTCGCGAAGTACGAATAATTCGCCCGGCTGGCCGAAAAAAAAAACGCTCGCGGAACGCATACTGAGGAACGACTCTACCGTGTCCTCTTCAAGTGCGTCTTCCTCCTTCCTTTGTTCTTGCCCCTTTCCGAGGAAACTCATTTGCCGATGCACGCGGCGTCTGCGAAAATCGGAACTGCCGCTCTCGAAAAGGCCGCTTTTGGCGCATTTGCGTGATTTTTCTCGCGCTATAGATGAAAAACTAATGAAAATCCACACTTCGTGAATTTTTTATCAGTTTTATCGCTAAATAATAATAAATGTATAAATAAGAAATAAAGTGGCACATTTCATTTAAGTACCTATAATAATATTTTCTTGCACAATTTTAAGTCCTTCTTGCACAAAATAGCATTATTGGTAGCAGTCGGAATCTATCGAGGATATCGCACGAAAATGCAAGATTATAAAATTCAACGCATACCGATTTATGGTTGGTAATCATTGCACTTAACTCGAAGATAAACAAGTTTAAGAAGTGGATAAATGCAGAAAATACGATGTACAAATCGATTGTTATCACCGATCTCATTAGTGTGCCGTAAACGCGTACGGTATACATGTAATTATGTAAATACGTAATTACACCCGGCTATGATTATGTAAACCCTGGACGGAAAGAGAAGTGTTCCTTTAATATCTTAATTGGGAATCCGCTACCGTTTGACGACGCAACGGGACGCATCGATAAAAGTACCCGTATCTTATCATTAGATGCTAACGTTAATTGGAAAACAGCGACGCGCCTTCGAAAAAATTTCCATCTAAATTAACTAAATTAGCTAAGTACCTCAGCGTTGCCTTAAACAATTTGCAACGAACGATCCCCGATAATCGATGCACCCACAAATAAAGAAAAAGAGAATCGCGACAAGGGCGCGGCGCAATAATTTCCTAAAATTGATTACGTAAATGTATAATCTCTCATATCCTACACATTAATAAAGCAATGGAAATTACATATTTTTTATCATCCCTTTATCTCGCCGATCACCGCGGATCGCGAGCCAAATGGCGCGATCGATCACTCCGAATTGCAGAAGGAAAGAAAGGACAAGAGCGAAAATTGGCAAGAGGAAGAATAGAAGCGAGCAGCAGCAGCAGCAAGTTACAACAACAACAGCAACGCCGCATCAGGGACTGCCGCGATTTCGGTTTCGAAAATCGTCCGGGCCTTTCATTTTATCTCTGAGCTCCCAAGTCGTAGGTAGTAATTACCGGTGGCCGCTACCTGCCCGAGTGAAATAGACCTACCGAACACCATTTAATTTTATACCGTAGAATCTGCACGGACAAATCGTTCGGGCGTGCGTGTGCGTGTTGGTCGTCCGTATTGCACGTCTCGTTTCTGCGCTCCGCGTTCGTTGTGTGCCTCGCACGCTCACGTTTTACGGACCTTGTGTTGTGTGCTGCCCCAGTACCACGGACTTAGGCCATGCCCCTACGGTCCATATATCTCTCTCTCCATCCTCCCTGCGAGAGATAGGGAGACCTATACTTAATATTATTTGCTACCCACTTGGCAAGCCCGCCAGACTGCCTTTAACCTGACCACAAATTACCGAAATAATTAAAAAGTCTTACTTTGCGTGGGAAGTTTCGCGAACCCCCATCGCTTTCCCCCTTTATCAACGTTGGGTACTGGTTGGGTAGGCAAGAGAGATCCGAATCGAAACATCCGAGCCTGATATGAATATCTCTCTTACAGGTCTATTATAAAGACCGGATGTTTTACTCGACATATTCCTCGACGCGGCCTTTCCTGCGGCATGTATTATTAGATACTATTTAATAAAACGAAAAATGTCATCAAGGGTCGTTCAATTTAATTGTACCTCGTTTAATTGTACCTGCTTTATAGTATGTCGATGGCTTTTGAAACCGTTAAGGCGCGCATCACGTGACCGAGTAGTAAAATTCGCCGGGCATTCAACAGTAATCGTTGAAAAAGCGTTGAAATTAATAATCGCGGGGATAACTTCTCGAAGTGGGCTATCATTTTCACATTCTTCCATGGCTGAGGCAATAATTTGATTTAGCCATAAAGAGCGCATTTAAGACACTCCATCGATCGGGCAATAAAATTCAAGTAATCTAGTATCTACCTCTGCGATAATTGTAAGACAGGTAGTTCTCGTTTCGCCGCCGCTTACCGGCAGAATTAAATTTTCATGAGCGCATGCCTTATATTTTCTCAAACGATTAAAACAATTATAAAACCATAAAACCGTTGTCGATCGTTCCCCTCGTCTCTTCTCGCAGGTTCTCTGGAAATCGAGGAGATTCATCGAGAAAATGTTTTCGCGAATGTGCGTGTGTACCTACTACGCCTTGCTTTTCTGATCTCAATCGGGCGCGATTGATGAGTGGGTGTGTCGTATTCGTCGTGGGAAGACTCATGGGAGCTTGTCATCGTTGCAACAAAACGGCAGGTCGTTATCGATGAGCTTTTGTTAGCTCCAGTCGAGGGACGTTGAAACCCGATCGAAGGCTGAACTGGAAAGATCGGCCGTGGACTGCTCAGCCTGAACGCGTCTTCTACCTGTCTGCCTCCGAGGATCGTGGATCCGAGAAACGGCGGCAACAGGTGTGAGTTGGGATTGTTTCGTGGTTTACACGCTTTTATACGCAAGGTGTCTGTTTGAATGCAGACAGATATATCGGTTTCGTCCTATTAACTAATAAGTGTGTGGATTGGCGTTCGATCATAAAATCTCAATAACGATCGTTTTATTCCAGTCGAGCGATTATCGTTTCGTATATCGTTTTCCTCTTCAAAGAGGAAGTCTGTTCTCGCGTCCCCCGTAATTAATTCCGAGTCAGTAATTGCGACTTAATCCGGCATTCTTCGTGAAATTCGTGCGTTCCTACATGATGTTTAAAATGAGCACTGAACCAGCAATTAAGGGAAAATTTGTGTTGTTCTGTAATTTCATAATTTACATAATTTGTATCTTTTAAATTTTTTTAATATCTAAAACTGATTATAAACAAACGACCATAACAAGCTTTATAATCGTAGGAAACTTTGTGTTCTAAAATTTCTATAATTTGTATCTTTAAAATTTTTTTTAAATATCTAAAATTGATTATAAATATAAACGACCATAACAAGGTTCATGATCGTTTGCTTATACTCAATCATGAATTGTTACTGCGGGCGTTACTGTCGAATTCACAAAACCATAACTTTGTAAATCGCGTTTTGTCCTGGCATGTCGATTTTATTTTGCGGTTACTTTTCGCGGTAAAGAATTGGAAGTGTAAAACAATCAGCCAAAACCGCCTGAGGCATCAGCACAAAGGACCGTCGCGCTGATCCGCGAGTAGCAAAAAGAAAGCGGTACCTGCAGTCTCTAATCACCAGACTATAGATTACGGGAGCGATTATTACCGATTACACGTTGTGTAAGTACTCGCGACAGTGGCCAAGGTGGAACGATTACGCCGGTAAGTCGAGTGGGGCGAAACGCGATAATAAATTAAAAGGAAAAACGTCGCCCGTTGATGGAGCGACTAAAAGCGTTAAGGCGCGCAGTTAATCATAATCGACGTAGCTCGAGTTCAGTGAACACGAAAATGAGCAACGAGCCGATCGTATACGGAGTCCCCGCGCGCGTTTGAATTTCAGATAGTCTCATTATTGAAATTTCCAAATAAAACATACTGCCGACGATAAATCCCGCTACGTCATCCTTCTAAACGGCCGGCCGTTTGCGACGCATATTTCTGTCGCGTGTGCTATTCATGTACGCGAAATGTAACATGCAAAATGCACACACTATGCATTTAAGATGAGATGTAATGGGGAACTCACCGTTCGATGATAAGTGCTATATAATTCCGACGAGTGATTTGACTTGTTGGAACTGTATAGCAATTATAATTTATAATATATATAATAAGAGAGACGCGGTTGAGGGCTTTATTGGTTTCGCATGCAAAGATAATATGGCATATCAGGTTGAAGCTATATCTCTGCGGAAGGCGAAGGGATATTAACCCTCGGTTGTTACACCTCTTTTTTCGATCACGTTTGTCACACTGGGGTCAAGCAGCATGCTGTTCAAAAACTAACAATTTAAGTGAATCGCAAAAAATTCTAGAATTAAGTTCAAACATTGTAGAATGTATTCTCATTATAAAAAATTAACTTTTTTAGTGGCATCATGTTCAAAAAAATAAATGTAAATTCTGGAAAAAGAATGGGGTCACTTTGATCCCGTGTGACACAACCGAAGGTTAAAATACATATTTCTAACATCGACGCGACACTTCGAGAGGAACGCGACGCGAAATGGGGTAACTGTTAACGGGCTGCCTCGGAGTTTCACCAGTCACACCTGTCGACGTTCATCGAATCGTCACTCTTTTGTCCACGGCCGTCGTCGGCAGAAGACAAGAAAACTGGAGGCGACCAATGAAGCACAGAGAAGCATCTGCGAAAAAAAACCCGCGTCTTTCTTCTGGAGGCGGTATTCGCGCGGTTCCCGCACTGACGAACTGCTTCTCGCGCTCGTTCTTCTTGCCCATTATTTTCGATCGAATAACGGAGCGATCGACCAAGAAAATCCGATTAACATCAATCAAAAGAAATTGTGCTGATGTTGGAAGAAAGATATTCGCCCCGGTAATCATGTCGAGAGACGACCGCCCAAACCGCCATTGGAATATAATTTCCTTCTTGTCATCTCTATCGCAACAAGATTTAGTTTCTATACAGTTACTTATATACAGTAGAAATTTAATCGACAAATAAATCGCAAGTGCGAAGAAGCTGCGAACAAACTCGGTGAAGTAACTAGCGGAATTAATATCCACATCGTCACGTGCTGCTTCGGCAATTCCCATCGTGCGCTGTTGCAGTCGTGCCGTATCACAGAGTGCCCCATTACTCGGCGCGTTTCGAAACTCGTGAGGAGCATCCGCGGCTCGTTTCCACGAACTCGTAAAAGCTCTCTCTCTCCGTGTAGGTTCGCTCGGCGACCGGCCTCCGCTTCTCCGCCTGATGTTGCTCCTTCCTACCGGCCGGCGCGGCGAGCCAAAGGGAAAAAGGACTCGCAGGCACGCACCTGTGCGCCGCGGCCGCCGTGGTCCATGGGGTACCATGTCGGTCAGGACGGGGCCCCAGCGCCGCGCCACGCTACGCCACGCCACGCCATGCCACGGCACACGGGGCAACGCCACCGGGCCGCATTATCTGTCTATCTGCCGAGCATTCGCCGAGGCTGCTCGCCTCTTCTCCGCCTCGGGGCTGATTTTTATAGGGGATTCGCGTGACCGCCGGCTAAACGCTTCGCTTTAACCCGGCCCCGGCTCCGCTTCGGCTGCTGTGCGCTCGCTGCTCTCTGTTTTCATCTCTTCCCGGCCTGCCCTTAGTTTCTCCCCGCCGCCTCGGCTTTTTCCTCGGATCCCACCTCGGCCGCCGCGCCGCACGTCCTCGCCCGGCGGCTCTCGTTCGCGCGGAAGGCGCTTCTTCTGCCCCGAAGGATTCCCCATTTACACCCCGGCCATCATCGCGTTCCGCGTTACTTCCGTCCTCTCGCTCTTTGCTCCTCATTTCTTCGGTTCTCACTAGGTCCGAGATTAATATTTTGTTTGATTTTCTCCTCTAATTTTTTTCATTATCAATTTTTCTTATTGTCTTCGTTATTCTATACATGGTGCAAATCGAGGAGCATCGGATCTTGCCAATTGTACCGCGCATCCTTCTAGTTAACCGGAGTTTTCACTTTCGAGGAGCATTCCTGCTCGTTCTCTTCCTGACATCGATAATTGGCCACGCCGAACGAACGCGGAATGGAATGGTAACAGAGATAGAAAAAGGAAAGAGAAGAAGATGGATCGAGGTGAGAGATGCGCGAGAAAATCCTCGGTTCTCAGGACGAAAGCGGAAGGAGGTACAGGCGCGCTGGCTTAACAGATCGTCGTCGTCGTCGTTGTCGTTGAGCAAGAAACGCAAGTAGCGTAGGACGAATATACGTCTTGCTCGGCTTTATCTTGCGTCTGTCACGCGGAAGAACTCGAGCCATCAGTCTATGCCGCGGCAAATGCGTAACCGCAGATTTTAATTAAGACCGCGCGATAGATCGAATTTAAAGAGCTTACGTTAATTAGCCGTACCTCGAAATATCGTCAGCGTAATAACGTTAGTGCAAAGCGTGGTGCAAAGAGACCCGTAATCGCGCGAGCGTGTAATTACGGTCTCAGTGGACCGCTTTCAGGTTCTTCTAAACTCGGGGGGGGCCCCAACGAGGCGCGCCGGAACTAAGGCGGGCGATCGAGGCGATTGTGCTTGAAATAATCGTGTTCGAGATTCCGCGAGTCAATCGGCTAGTTAATCAATCACGCCCGATTAATTATACTCCGCTCACGTCGAATAAAACTTTCTTGTCGAGCCTACGACTTTGTCTAAACGACTGTAAGAACTGTCTGAGAAAATTGCGACAGCGTACATCTGCGAGATAAGATCAGCAATACAGTTTCAAGTAAATTGTCCAAGATATCAACGGAAAACTGCAGTATATAAAAATTGCAGATGCTAAGAAAGTTAGAGACACGTTGCTGAAAACCGTCAATTATTTTCTGCCGTTGTGCTAATGATCATTATAGTTATTCGCTAACAATGCAAAAATATATATTTCATTACGCAAGAGATCGCAAAGAGAAATGCAAAAATTATACTCGTTTCTACAAGTAGCTGCAATTATACCTACTTTTCGAATTAGCATTCAGGATTATTATAATAATTCAATAAACGTCAGTGAAAGTACACAATTATGTAACGCGTATTCGCGTGCGCCGAGCAATAATAACGTAATTGTCAAGTTGGTTGAAGCATAAACGTAAGTGACTGAATCGCGTCAATAAGTACAATAATAATGTGATGTAGAATATCGAGAAGGACAGAGAGAGAAAGAGAGGGAGAAAGAGCTGCTAGCTGTTTGAAAATAGAAAAAATCGCAGATGCACTGAACGGTCGGAATCGGAGTCGAACAGCGCAACTGCATAAACTATGTTTCTCGTATTGAATGAGAGTTTATGATAGTCCATATCGTGTTCAGCGGATAATTAAGCCGCGGCGATGGAAGACGCGATGAATTATATCATCGCGGCGGCGCGGCGGCCAATAAAAGTCGGACCGAGGCAAATCTCAGGTGCATCCCGCTGCATCTCACGCGTCTCGCTGCACATATGCAGACGAATGCGGATCGATCTCAACACCGGGAATCCATAACGGGAATTTACGATAATTGTTGGAGGCCTCGTGCAATTTCAAGCTTAATAAACTGGCGTCTCTCTTCCTCCACCGTGATGAATCGTCCGCGTCGTCGCGGAATCTCCGCCGCGGAAAATCGCGATGAGAAAGCCGGCCTGCCGATCTGCCAGTCCGGTGGTTCGATATTCGTTAGTCAGGCCACATCAACACCTTCCGATCCGCAAGGCCGTGGCTTCCCGTGAAATCGTCTTTAATCAGACAGCCCGAAGTCGATCGCGCTCGATTAACCGCGATTGCGCGCCGCAACTCTGCATGTCGAATAAAAATAAAATAAAATACTCGATCTGTAGAGAACTCTGAAGGCTGAGGTGAAAAAATTGTAAAAACGCGAAACACATAATGCAAATGAAAAATGGAAAAGCATTTCTATTATATCTCGTCTTTAAAAAGAATTGGTTAATTAATTACGATATCACGAGTAATGTATCAGTAGTGTTGTAAAGATATACATCAGTATTTACAAGAAGGATAATTTCCCGTATGCCATATGTTTCAGTAACGATCTATAAGTATGGAGCACAATCGTTTCATCATATACCTACATCTAAAAAATCACGCGCCTACTTCCGGGTCGATCTCAATCGTGGGCTCATCGATTGCCGCGTGGCCGAAGGAAGCGTCAGCTGCGCACGTGGAAAGTCTCGAGAATCGCGCAAGAAATTGCGCGGAAGTAATCGCTTTGCAAATTACAACGCAACCGTGCGAAGGCTAAGTTCCCTTTCTCAGGTTCACATATATTTTCCCGTGATTTTTTTCGCAGTTGGCTCTTCGCGTACATGAGTCACAGTGCGCCATATGGTGAAATTCACGAATAGAGCAACTAATGTTTTCCTACATTAAATTAATATATCTTTAAAAAACCACTTGTACACTTTAAGTAAATAATCAATTTTTTAGTTGAAAAATGACATAATAGCAATTCTCTAAAATTTGAGGTTTCTTTTTAAAATAGAACACGCGGAAGGGCACAGTCGAAGAGACATGCACGGGCACGAATCTGCAGACGCGGGATATGCGCTTCTTCGGACCGCTTTCGAGGAACTTTTTTCGGCATCGCACGTTATAACGGTAATTCCGTTCGGACTGTAATTGAAAGAGAGCAGCGCACAAAACGCGGCAGCAACAGCAGCAGCAACGGCGGCGGCGGCAGCGGCTTAATTGCACTAGGTCGAAATCATCGAGGGAACGACGAACGGACGGCGAGGGAACCCTCTTCTCCACCGCGGCGCCCGTTCTTCGAAAGTCGTTTATAAGAGAGAGGGCCAGGAGAGGAGGTGACCCCCGGTAACTCCAGGTCGGAGCGAGGCAACGCTCCGGCTCCTAAGCTCCCATTATTCGTCGGGTTCGACCGAAATTGTCGATCGTTACGGAAGCGTGGATTTGCTTGCCTCCTCGCTCGAACACACGCATCATACTTTAACCCGGCAATTTACATTTGATATTTATAATTTAATCATTTTAGCTCGTGATTGCGGCTCTTTTCCGAGATACCACGGCAAAACAACGGGATAGCTAGAAGGGAAAGAAGTTATAATTATTTTTATTTTAGTGCGCGCTATATCTTGAAAAAAATATAAGTTTTGTGCAAAATATTACACAATTTTCTTTTACTCCGTTGCCATTTCAAGTTTATGATCAGCGCCAAAAATTCAATAGTTTCTAATAAATTGATACATCATTGATAAGTTCATAGGCGCGGTGCTTGCAACTGACATGAGACGCTAAAATTTTGTATATCTGCGCGACTCTGGCACGAGGACTGACTGAATACAATAATGTTATAATTCGTGCAAAAATAAACCTCCGCATATGCACGGCAAAACTTAATTAATTATAACGTTAACATTATACATTCTAATACAATATATAATACATGGTGATGTGATAAGCAATCCGCGGTAGACAGAAAATAAGCTACATATAGATACTTGATATGTAAGTACTAAGTTTTTAATATTAAATATAGAGTCAAGTTTAAGGTTTATGATTGTTGGGTTAAAAAATAGTATAAGTACATACGGCGAATACTCGATGGGAAAACTACGTTTGCAGTACGAACGAAGACTGCGCGATATTGTCATTTCTGGACGAAGCTATCCGAGATAGTGCACAATACGAGGAGAGGCGCAGTAAGAAAATTATAAAGTGCGAGTGACGGGGCAACATCCGCAAAAAAAACTATACTTACGCAGTAAGTGCGTAATCTCTCCTGGCTGAGAACAAGGAGAAGGATGTAGCGCCGCCCTCCTATCCTTGTGCAACTCGCGGGAGAGACGCGTTAAGGTAGTAGTCGTCCAGCGACATACTACATACCGTGGTTACACAGAAACAGCCGACGATCATGAGGACAAAGAGACGCCGATTAATTAAAAGCAAATTCCGATCGTGCATTAATATCCAACGAAATAGAATAAAATCTTGTTTCTTTGATGTGAAACTCAATCGCATTTCTAAGCAGTCCTTGTACGCAAGGTGTAGCAACAATCATAGTTTTTCTGAGTTATTAATTCCATCAAGAATAAAAACCTAGTTTCCCCTGATGACAATTCAATGAACTTATTTATAATTATTTCACATTGAAAGTGAGAATATATTGATCTGTAAAAATTTACATATAAGTATATCAGGTGCTACTATCATAAAGTTGCAAGAAAATGACAAAGGAGTTTCTTATCGCGTCAATATCTAAGGGCATAACTTAATAAACTGCATCGAGTGAATCATCGTCTCTCTTTGCCTCTATTTGTCTAATCGCTCCACTTTACAGCAGTTTGCTAGTAATTTATTAATGTAAGTAATTAATATATAATTGTTTTTTACATATTGACACTGAGGCCAACGTGATTTTGATAAATGCGATAATCTTAATTAATTAATTAGATCTTGTAATGCATATTCAAACATCGTTATATGCTATAACTTATCGATGAATAATTTAGCTATCAACTACATCATGTAACCGGGTGTATTATGCAAAAGCCGGCTTTGCCGGTACATGTGAAAGCAATAAAAAATGTGCGATAGAGGCAATAAGAACGTGAGAAAAGAATTATTAAGTATTAGTAAAATTTGTAAATTTATGAGATGTTTCACTATTCATTTTTTATATCGAGAATAATAATTCCGTCATGGAGCTTGTGGCATTACTGTAAATATTATTATAAAAGTATTTTTCATGTACTCGTATATTTAAATTGTATATTTTAATAAAAAAATTAACTTGGCTTCTCTCTTTCTCTCTCAATTTGTTGATAATTAAAATTTGATGTGTCACACGCGCATGTTAAATTTAAGTTTCTTCGAGGTCGAAATAGCTGTGACAATAAAATCCACGTTTTTGTGTTACTTCTGGTTTTTTACTTCTGGTTTTGTATTATTGATCGTTCCCCAAGGCGGAAGACTGCGAGATCAAAACACGTACGTGAGAACGGCCTCGCGTCGCAGATGCTACATCACGCATGATAGCACCTTGTGCGGTGATGCAAGCGGTAAACTATGAGCATTTGAAAGGAGCCAACGCTATGCGCTGAGATCGCAATGATCTATAATGGTCGCGGGGACTGGTATGGAAATCTCGCCGCACTGTCTTGCAAATTAACTTCCGATACGCGATGGTAGCATCTTGTGTAAATCATAGTGATAACGAGATGGTACTCATAAATTGAGTATGGGTATTTTCTATTACATTATTATAATCCAATAGTGGGATATGTACAAGCATTATACAAATATTGGAGTTACTGATGTTCCGTTTTAAATTATAATCGATTTCTTCCGTTTCGCGGATAGACGCGGCAAGTAAGTTTTGCTGCATAAAAGTAATTATATCTATGTATTTAATTAGTAAACAATATAGGTTTTAATTTAATATATTTAATATTTAATAGGTTTTAATGTTTAATAGCTTAAAATTTAAACGGTGTTTATATACAAGAAAAAAACCTATTTGATAGACGTGCAATGAAAAGGACTTGGATTCAATCATACATAAATGTGTATCGTAATGACCTGTCACAACTGTTTATTTTTGCGAATGTACGCCTCGGGGTATGTATGTACACTGCGTTCTGTACGCTTGCATCATCTGTTCGAATACCCATTGGACCGCCGCATTGGCTCTTTTTTCCAATCTCACTTGTCGCCGAGCAAAGCGAAAGAAGGGGATACTTTTCACTCGACTGCGTAAAGCTTTACTGACGATCGAGCAAACGTACAACGTTAACGCAATCTAATGTCTTAACGATCGCGAAAACAGTCGTTCGCACAGACTAAAAAGTGCGCGTTCGCGCTGGTTATGTCTGATTATTAGTATAAATAGTACCGTGATCTTCTCGCATGCTGTGCTTTTTACGGCTCTTAAATGCCGGCTTAAATGCCTGCAGTGAAAGATATTGCAGTGGCTACGGGGAATTTACATTGCTAACAATAAGTTGGAAGTAGCAATTGGAAGGTTTCAGTTATTTTAACATGTGCATTATAAAGTCGCGTTCTTCTCTTTCGAATATACAAGATTTTTTTAAAATATATCATGCCTCGTCGTATTCTATTAAATTCATGTCATTTGCAGTTGTAATTTACTACGTGTCTATTTTAAATTGCAATAAACACAATTTTGACATTGAAATTACAATTTTCGGAATTAGAGTACTACATTCTAAAAGTAACATATTGCGCCATATTGCCAACCTGTTTAATCCTACAAAATAATTTATTCTATTCATCTCTTCTCTGACTAGCTCGTTTGTATTTGCATTGAGTTACACCCCGAGGGCGACGATATCTAGCTATTATTGCTTGACATTTCAGATGATTCTTTTCACCTGTTTCGAAACGCGAAGAGAAGCACGCGAGAGAGTATTCAGGCGAATCGGAGGAAGGTGCGGAGGCGACCGCGACGTGTGTCGCGCGTACCTGTATGAGATGGGCAAGGAACAGGACGTAGGTGGCGGCCGCCCTCATGTCTCTCCCTGGGGAATCCCTCGACTACCGCATATCATCGATATCCCCTGCTGCTCCTTCTCGGCCGCTCCCTCGAGCACTCCTCCGCGCTTTCGATGAATCCTCCACCGTCTTCTCGTCGCGCCGTTTCGTGCCGTATCCTTCGCTTTCTCTCTCTTCCTTTCTTTTCACCACTCTCACCGAATATTATCGATCTCTATTATCGGAACACTGCACTCCGCAGATTCTTCCGGTCCGCGCACCAACACCGAATATCCACTGGCGTGTGTCCTCCGCCTGGAGGGACGATCCTTTCTTTCCTTTCCGTGGAGCACTAAACACTCGTGAACACTTGGTGAATGAATGGAAGACTCGCGTGCGTTTTTCTCCGCCGTTTCTCGTCCGTAAAGATTCTCGAATCCTCACTTTTCCCGTGCATAGGCGACACTCAAAGAGGACTCGGGTGAGACTCGCGTAAGCTTCTTCGCATTATACCGCTCTCGCGACGCGACAGGTACCTTTCGCTCTCGAGAATACTCCAACCACGAGCGGTTACTTATGATCGCCGTGATACGGTCCTTTTCTCTCACGCCTCTCTTTTTTTTCTTTCTTCGTCCTGCAACTCACTCGCGCTTCGTTGTTCGTCGGTCCTCGTGCAGGACTAATCGCGTCTAATTACGCGATTCGTGCCTGCAAATTCGTCGGACAGGAGAAAGCGACCGCGCGCGCAAAAGCCTGGTGATCGCGCGCGCTGCTACTCCAGAACTCGACACCTGCTTTCCTCGATGCACAAGTCGTCGACGTCCAGCACGTGTTCCACGTATACGAACGATACGACAGTTCATAAAAATCAATTTGGAAAGTTGTTAGCGTCGCGTGTATTCTTCCTTCCCGGATACGTAGTCACGGCTGGATCTGACTGATTTTCGCCGGTCGATTCTTCAATCTGTAGGCATGCTGCGGCATATGAAAGACGAGAACAATTCGGAGCTCGAGCTGTCAGATAATTCCATTCGCACTCCATGCGTCAGTTAATCCCATATGCATAACGGGGGAGAAAATCTTCGCGGGAATCGTTCGCACTTTGAATGAAACCCGTATTTGTTTGTCGTTGCAAGACACTCGTCGCGCACCCCGATTCACTCACACGTGTAACAATCCTGCGGTCCTAGGGAAGCGATTTCCTCGAGATCCTCGGGAGAGAAAAGTGATATCTGGGCACTAACGTCGAGAGGACGAGACGTGTGACACTGCTCACGCACACGCGTGACACACCACGAGAACCCGCGAGAGAGTCGGCCGACCGGCGTCGGCGCCGCCGCGGAAACGCGCGGCGAACAGGTGTGTGCACGTGTCCAGCGTATAACGCGGGAATGTGTGCGTATACCGCGTGCAACGCGCCTTCGCTGTGTGCATGGGCACGCACGCACGCCGCCGCTTGGTAGCCGGCGCGCGTGCACAAAGACGTGTGTGTATATGCACCTGTGCGCGTGTGTGTGTGCGTGTGTGTGTGTGTGCATGAATGCGCGGCGCGTCCGTGTGTATATACCGTTCCTACCACTGTTAATCGTGTGTTCACGCTGGAGCACGGAAACGCAGTAACGTCCGCGGGGTACACGACTCGGTCGCTCCGGGGATACTGAGTCGGAGCCGCAGGCCGGCCTGCGGGTCTCCCCCCCTGTCCATCGCGGCTCGTCCCCCCCTCGGTACAGCCCCCTTCCTAAGTCATTCCACCTCCGGGAGCTCGGAGAGGACCCCTTTACGTGTACCCCGCGCGCTCTGCCTCGCATCCTTACGGGGTCCTCTCTCTTTTTCTCCTCCCGCATCGCGCATCGCGACTTTACACACGTTCGCCGACGCTCTCTCTCCTTCTTTTCCTCTCTTTCCCTCTTACTCTATCGCAAATCCACCACGTGTATGCGTACGTACGTGTGCATCGGGCCGCGTTTGCTCACGCGCGCATAGGTAACTGTGTGCGCGCCGCGCGAACATCTCGAGGGCTCTTTGCTCTCTCTTACCTTTCTATGAGGCATTACACGACGACGTACACTTGTGCCCCCCGTGCCAGGATGCTGGGCCCGGCTGAACACGAGCGAGCGCGCGTTCGTATATAGGTAAGTCTTACAATCGGTTTCATCACGAGCGGCATCGCGGACCCGGTAACGCTGTGCGCGGTTGTATATTCTCACCTCTTCTCTCGCGATCGAGGCGAAAAACGCGTGGCTTAGGCGCGTGAGGAAATTATGAAAAAATTTCCTAGGCTAGGAGTTCTGGAAATAGAGAGGCTCCCAAACTCAATCAAAAGATTCTAGCGTACATGTCAGGGACTGCAAGGAGCAGAGACAAACATTTTGTCTCCTCGCAAAACGCGCTAGGCTCGACATTGGTAGCCATGGCCAAAGCTATCTCTCCAATCTCCGAGCTAGAGGAAAGTGATATTGAAAGTTCTCTCTTGCATTTTTTTGGGAAATGCAGGCAAGCTGTTGACAGGTGTCCACTTTCAGCAATCAGTAATGAGAAGAGCGTTTGTTCTGCCTGGCATAAACGTAAAATATAGAGAGTTATTGAGGAAGTCGGACATAACGGGCGATCTATTCGGTAACGACCTGTTTAAGCGGCTGAAGCAAATGGATAAGGTATAGTAGAGTAAGTAGAGGAGATTTCGCTCCTCACAAGCAAGCCAAGAAGCGTCCAAAGACTTCCAGCTGGGGAAACCGGAAAAGCCTACAGATGAGGTGAAAGGGCCACTCACAGCAGGCTCGAAAAGGAGGCCCTCAGAGATCCCTGCGTTTCAAAGACCGCCAGAGGGATTCGCGTTGGAACAAGCATGCGTCCACAAGGCCGACAAGATCAGACCGATACAATCGCTAGAAGTGCGAAGCGTAGCTGGTCGGTTAAAATTCTTTAGTAAGAAATGGGAATCGATTACTAAAAATAAATTTGTGCTTAATTGCGTTAAGGGCTATAAGATTCGATTTACGTCTCAGCCTTGTCAAACGCTGATTCCAAAGGCACCGCTATTGCGAGGTTCTCAATCTCTCGACGATGTCAGAGAAGCAATAGATAAACTCTTGATGCACCGATAAAGCGCAAGTATTAAGTAAAACAAAAAAAAGGTTTATTTTCTTATGTATGATTGCTGAAAGAAAGGTTTATTTTTATGTACATTTGCTAACCTAAGGAAAAAATTAGTAAGTGCGTTGCGTCTTGTACGTGCAATTAAAAGTTTATGGAAACTTATTAACATATCTTATTAGAGTATGAGTTTGTAATACATAAGGAGGAGAAAAAGAAAGGTTTATTTTTTCATGTTACTTACCTAAGAAAAAGTTTAGGGAATGCGTTATGTCTCTTTGATATGTGTAATGGAAAGTTTATTGAAACTTACACAATTAGTTATAAAATACAGATAATATACCAACATGTCAACATGAGTTAGAAATTGAAATTTGGACTGTTTTTCTTTGCTTTTAAAGAAGCTTAAAGAAGTTACGATTCACATATGGAATTGTGGAATACGTAACAAAACAAATAAAAATTATTTCGCTCTAAACATCTACTTGTTAATCGTGAGAACGAGACCTGTAATATAATGGGGCGATCAAACGACCTCATAAACTCATAGAGAGATGTTCGATCGTAATTATATAAAGGGTCTCGTTCTCACGATACTCCCACCTAATTTAAATGTACATTCTTCCCAACCCTAGCTTTATAATAATTTTTATTTAATAGTGAACTATCGTGCTCTAAACTATATGTAGAATGAAAGCATGGGCTAGGGGAAGAAAAGTTACTCTGAAGCTTGTGACGCGTGGAAGATGGTACTACTTGTTGAGAACGAGACCCTTTATATAATTACGATCAAACATCTCTCTATGAGATCGTTTGATCGCCCAAATATATTCACGAAGAATAATTTTGGACGATGAATAATGGATAAGTCCTGATGGTGTCGCGTGTCCATCGTCATTATGTGGCTAGCGGGCTATGCTCCTCGCGAAAGAGAGATGCCATCGCTGGCGGCGTCGCGTCGCGTCGTGACGATCGTCATTGAATTTCTGCCCCATATACATACCGTTCCACGTAATTCGCGTGTCGGGAGTATCATGCGAACTGAGAAGACGAGTTAAATGGCTATAAATTATCGCTGCAATGAGAAACCTCTTCACTGATCTAATTCTTTCAGGAACTACATATGTAAGTAACGATGTATGTCACTTTTATGTGACGCGACGTCTGGTAATCGGAAAATTATAAACGCACGCGGATTATCGTACCGTACAAAATTACCTTTTTCAAGAAGGTAAAAAAAGGCGCCAAGTACACGCGTGGTGTATATATCTTGAAAAAACCCAGGCTCAACTTCCGAATAGCCCCCACCTCCGAATTTGATGAAACTTGCAGCAATTGTAGACCATTAGAGGACACGTTCATACCATAAAGGATTTTATACGGAAAAAAATAGGAACGGAGAAATTGGCGTCAAAAATTCAAAACTTTCATTCAAAATAGACAATCTAGTGATTGAATTTTGATGAAACTTGAGTAGTGTAGGTTAATAGGCCTACCCCACACCGATTTCTCTGTGATCACATGTGCATGCAAGAAGTGTGCAAATTTGAAACATCATTGCGTGACAGAGGCCCTAGATGGGGATTTGGAGGCAAAGCGCCCAAAGGGGGTCCAGGGAGGCAAAGCCCCCCGACGGGGATAGGGGGGCGGAGCCCCCCCCGACTTTGATATAACACTTTTCTATTGCAAAAGCAACATCTATTACGAAAACAAGACTTAATCTGGTAGAAAAAACTGTCGTGAAACAGGCGTTGGCAGGGAAGGTGGTTGTGGGGAGAGGGGCAACGCCCTACCTTGCGTAGGGGTCTTGCTAATCTTTTCTGTATCTATTTTTACTATATTGTAGACTCATCTATTTAGTAAGGCGAAGATTTAATACAGATATTCATTTATTATTAATCTATAGTCCAAAAGCGTCTTTCTCTTGTTCTCTGTCGCTTAGTTTGGGTTTAGGTTGTATAGGTTAGTTTTAATTTTTTAAATATTTTAATTTATTTTATTTTTTATTTGAATTTTTGGTCTAGATTTTGGTCTTTGCCGCTCCCACGTTTATATGTGTACTACTATACACACATATTAATATGTAATCAGTAATCATTAATTAGTAATTAGTAAATCATAAAATTTACCATTTGTATTTTTTTAATTTCTCCGTTTCTATTTGTTTCCGTACAAAATTCTTTATGGTGGACGTATCCTTTAATGCTCTACAATTGCTGCAAATTTCATTAAATTTGGAGGTGGGGGCTATTCGGAAGTCTTACCAAAACCTATATCTATGTACCTCGAAAAAACCCAAGTAGTAGTATCTTTATTTCAAAAAAATTAAAACCCAAGTGGTACATATCACAAAATTGCGTTACCTTATTCAATCCAAGTGATTATCTATTACAAAAAAAGAAATGATATCTTTAAATTGCGCCAATTATATATATATTATCTCGAAAAATAACTATTGTACTGTAGGCATTTATGTTATGGACCGTAAGGCCAGTTAGGTATTGATAGGAGTGCGGGGAAATTAACTCATTGTCAGTAGTGGAGCAGTCGTGGGGTAGTAGCCTAAGTGCTAGGCATGTGAACGAAAGATTTCGAGTTCGAGTCCAGTGTCGGCTCCGTTAATTTTTTCCCGTCTCTTACACGTGTCTCTTGATCACGTCTTTCTTGGAAATTATAGCAATCTGTATGTAAACGATGGCGTTCATCAAAGTCGTCGTAATAAAAAATTTGTTTTTGAGTTTATGCGAGAACATTTGTGCCAATAAAAACATTTATTGTTACGATGGACGAAGAATAATTTTGTTATTTTTGCAATCTACAACTATTTTACATATCTATGCAATGGTTAACTCAGAGACGGTCACCTCATTTTTTTTTTGTATAAACGGTTACCTGAGATAAATCCCCAGTTAAAAGTCATTGTTATTAATTACATATTGCATAGTTTTCATTGTTCTATAATTTATTATTATTTGAGGACATGTGTATAGATTTACTCAATATTTTTTTTAAAAAAGTAAGGAAAAAATAAAAAAAATGTTTAAAAAACGAAAGAAGCACATATTAAAATTATTGTGACGTGAGCTTTGTTTTTTTCGACAATGGAGTGTAAAAATCACTGCAGATGACCGTTCTAGGGATTTATTAAAGCAAGATCATGCGTTTCAGCCACTATAAGCTCAAAAATATTTTGGCAAATTGTTAAATATCATTGATGATAAAAAACGCAAAATAGAAATATTCAAAAAGCAAGAATTAAATGACAAAAATAATCTTTGAAATAAAATTTCACGACGCGATCGCGCCAGTTTAGATTAGCGCGGTCATTATAGAATTGCGGCGGGGCTCTCTTCGACTGAAAGAACCTGTAACGGACGGTATAGCGCAACACGGCGGGGCTATATCTATTCTCTCTTTCTGCTCTTCTGGCGGCAGTCTCTTGAATCCGACGACGAACCCGGTGTGGTAGCGCAGCAGTATGGTGTACCGTGGTCCACATGGGCGGATGGACGAACGGGCGAACATCAGTAGTGGGATGCTGCGCGGTGATGCTGCTTGGTCCACGCTCATCCGTCGTTCTCTCCCTGTCTCTTCCTTCTCTCTTGCTCGCTACAGTCTCTCCATTCTCATCTGTCCTTCTTTATCTCTCATCGTCTCATTCCGTCCCGTTTTGCTATCCTTTGTCCTCTTCTTACTACTATAGGTACATCACTTTTCTCGCTCTCGCTTATACCTTCCGCCTTCCTCCCGTTCTCCGTATCTCTCTCTTTTCCTCGTCTCGGAGGACTTGCTTACTCGAGGGCCCCGAGTTAGCCGGCGGGCATTATGGTGGCTACTCCGTTGGCTTCTCGCGTCTCTCGAAAGCTCATGAGAGAGTGTGCCCCCCCGAGGGTCAAGGAACTCCCTCGGGAACAGGTTCACCTCCTTCCCTACCTCTCTCCACCCCTTCTCTTTCCACTCCTCCTCCTCCTCTTCCTCTCTCTTTCTCCTTTCCCCCTTTCCTCACTGCGCCGTGTATACCACCGCCAACCCGCCCTATGCCCCCTCCGGTTCGTACCTTAGGGTTTTACTTATTTTCTCTTATTACCGCCGTGGGCATGTAGGTATGTTTCACAAACACATCTGCAAATCCAGCTCGTACGTACACGGGATACGGTCCACCTCGAGGTTCACCGGACTCCCTCCTTCGCACTCAGCGCCGTTCCCTATGTTCCTCTCGTCTCCCCCCTCCCCCCCCCCCCCCTCGGTGCTTCTCTCAGGTACTCCAATATGTGAGCACATTATTACAGAGGCGCAAGAGGAGCGAGAGGGACGCGAGAGTCATGGGGAGTCTCTTTCGCGAGGGAGCAAAGACGAGGTGAAACGCACACGCGTTCTCCCGGTAGATGAGGAAAACGCACGAGCGTGAGTGAGCGTTCATGCAAGGGTGTTTAGGTGCGGTTCCCTCCCCTCGCGCGACCCTTCGCATACTCCACTACCTCGCTTCCCCATCCTCCCTCCGACTGTCCCGAGTCGAGCTCTCCCGAGAGCCAGATACGAGATTCCACCTGTGCTGCCTGATATGCTGCCGTTGCTGCCGTGCTCATCCTCCTCGTCTCTTCCATGTCCTCTCCGTGTCGTGAGATCGTTTCGAATTTGCTGGATAGCTCGTCGTTTCTTCTTTTCTTTCTTTTCTTGTTTTCTTAAAAGCCCGGGCCGCAACCGGCCCCGGGGGGATTATGGCGGCGCCCAGACGAGAAAACATGTGGATTTTCGGTACGCGATATAAGTACGCATGAATCGACGAACGGAAGAAACGCGAAGGCTTGTAATAAGAGCATTTAGCGGTCCTCGCACCTCGCGATTATCTCGCACGTCCTCGCCTTTTGCCGCGTCCCGATAGTCCGTTAAGAAATTACCTACCGACATTCACACACGCATTCGGCGGTTTCGTTCTCTCGCGAGATCGTTCCGAATTAGCTGGATACGCGTATTTTTAACAGCCCGACTCAAATGGCACGAGACGGAGGATTATGTGGGCCGGTTCGGCGATCGTGAATATTTTGATGTTGCAGAGACATCGCCGTGGCAAAAAATGAAAGAATCATAAAGTCGCCTTTCCTTTTTATCAGATTTGGCCGGATTCTTTCTCGGGATATTCCAGTATATTAGGATTGTCCGTTAAGTAAACGAGCGCTACCAATATTATTATTTTTGGTATTTATGTGTACGCTGGGTAGCTCGAAAAAATACTTTTGCAACGAATTCCATATAGTTTTCGCACGCGTGTCATCGACAGGATTCTAGGCATATTATATATTCTCCTTGCCTTCTATTTTCATTATTCATGAATTTACGTTTAGGTTTCTGAAGGGCTTTTGCAAAAGCGGGAGATGTAATGGATACGCGACGGGGCGCAAACCGCGCGGAGTGTATACACACGCAGGAGGATTTTAATGATCTTTCTTCAGGCATTCGTCGGACTATAGATACCAGATTCCACCTGGACCGCAGCCGTACGTTGCTTCGAACTCGGCTGCATCCGCAGCCCGTCTCGAGGACACGAACTTCTTATGTACTCTTACTTTCTTTCTTCCTTGTAAAATTAATGCGAACGTCCCGATTTGAGTAATTACTTGTAACAAATATTTAACAATTTCTCCTTATTCGCCTCGATGATTCACATGCATACGTAAGACATTATGTAATATATTTAATAAATTTTACAACACATTTTTGTCATCTTTCAGAAATACCTTAAATAAAAATACGATATTCCTCATACTGTTATTTGCATTACTTTCACTAAGAAAAATATTTATAATTTTAATAGAAATTTCATTCAATCAATTGTTATAATTATCTGTAAAATATACAAAAAATTTAATGCCGCTTTAAGATTTCACTAGAATTTCATAACATCTAGGTATATGCTGGACAGATTCGCAGGCGTGTCATGAACTCCGGGATAGCTCGGTTTCTCCGGTTCCGTTATCCCGCGAATACCCGTCAGGTGTCCTTTTGACGTCTCGCTAATTGTTGCTGAAAGCAAGTTATGCCCGTTACATACTTGCTCCATGAACCAGGAATAGCACGTAGTTTCTTTTCTTCGTATACGAAATTATGCAGATTCTCGCCGAACAGAGCGCATCAGCGAATCGATGATATGCAAATTTTACGACGAACGCGCGTAATTAGCGGCGCTTCGACGAACGCGTGTAAATAAAGTAAAACTTTCTCTGCTCACTATCCATTCGGGCCTTATTAAATAATTGCGTGGCGTTTGCGATAATCAAGCATCTGGATTTACGAATAAAAGTAAAAGTATTCCAGAAGTAACGCAACTGAACATTTTCTCTACGATCTCGTAGCGATACAATTACCGGAAAATCAATAATATTATAAATTTCCTAGTTTACATATTATTTGCATAAACAGGAATAGCACTGTAACTTTTATCTAAAATCGTGTTATTCATAACTTATTCCATTTTAGTGACATCAGTGGATAAATAATATAATTTTATAAAAGTACTAAAATAAATATATAATTAAAAACTAAAATCCCTTCTTACTAATATGCATTAAATATTAAGATTTTATTTTATTACGTAACTTTATTTTATTATGTAACTTTTGTATTATGGATATAAATTTTAAATGTAGCTTTAAAGTACAAAGTTAATTTTTCCTGTTTATATTTTTATACCTACTGTATGCCTATTGTAATACCGTAAATAATTATCTAACGTAAATGTTTATTGTAAATAATTTTATTTTCTCGTTTAATTCCTTGAAGCCAATATACCGTACATTCTAATATTTATCGTAAATATCTCGTCGTATGAGTGTGTCTACTTAACTGATGCTTGACGTATGTATCTTATGACGTACGATTCAGTGCCTCTAATTCGTTCTTTCAGAAGATGTATTGGCAAGCACGACGGAAAAATGTAAGGATGCGGCGTATACCGTTAATTCAGTGACGCTGTCAATAACGATTAGACAAACGGCCGATACGAAGACGAAGATATATAGACGGATAGAGGGATAAAAGAGATTTATCGTTCCGACTAAACGCGCTGTTTCGCTTATCGACCGCGCGGGTAAAGCGAGAAAAATCGACGCATATTCCATTTACAGACGGACGGTGAGTTGTCAATCAATCGAATTGAAAAAATATGACATTCCATATGCGAGAAATCAACTTTTTCCCATTACGAGCTGTGTACATTCTGTCAATTAGCCACGACTCTATTCACGATCGTGTCCAGATATAGATTATGTAAGGCCGGGGTCGTTGCAACGGTTATTTTTGTTATCGTCCCTCTTTCCACGCGCTCTGATCGTAACGAGGTAAAATGCTATTAGCGAGATAATTAATATTCGAGTACAATCCGGCTCTTCGGGCTGGTCGGTCCCTGCAGAAAAAAATTAATAATTACGGTCCCGTGAGAGTTTTTGGCATCGAAACAGGATCACGAAAGTAAGCCTCACCGCCCCTCGGCGGGTGCATCGCAAATCGCTGCTTTTTATTGCAGTCTTAAGAGGAGGCGGGCACTGATATTTGGGCGTGTAATAATCGAATGACGCCGATGAGACGAACGGAGCGCGCAGAGGGTGATCATTCAATTTTCTGCACTGGCGAGTCACAGCACGCACACGATGAAGCCGCGTGGCACGGGACTTTTACACGGTGTATGTGTGCGCGTTGAGGCCTCTGGTCGGTTTAATGTTGGGTCAGTGAAGCCCGCACGATAAGCCCCGGTCGAGTTAATTAATGTTAAAAAAAGCTCGAGATAAGAATAAAGGGTCTCGTGTGCGCGCGTCCGTATGGCGCACCACGACGCCACCGGACCGCCAACAGGCCTCTCCCCACGAGCCCCATTCTCGATATGCATATTGTGCTCGTTAAATTAAACAATCGCACAGGGATCGAAGTAAAAATTCGAGTAAAGACCTATCTAATCTACTCGGCGGGCACGGGGCTGGTCGTTCGTCCGGCAATGGCCACGCTCCCCTGGCGGCTTTCGAAGACGATCGTTAGAATCCTGAACAGCGTCCGGCGTTCTTGCAGCTGCCCATATGACTTTCTTTTAATGCAAATTGATCCTTGAAATTTCGAAAGTCATCCGCCTCGGATATCGGAAAATTTTTCAAGTTTTGTAAGTTTTGAACATGAAGAAATTTAATTATTATATATGTAATTAAAAAATATATATAATTATATACATATATTTCTTCTTCATATCCGAAACTTATTATACATATAAAGAGAGAGAAAATATTTTAAAAACTACATTTCAAATGTTAATTTTAAAACAAATACATTCGACACAGCAAAAAATTTTACATTCTGTTTCGTAAGCGCAACAGATCAATATCTAGAAGAAGATAACAATTTCGCTAACCATCTATCGATCGCAGATAAGGCTGTCGACAGTGACGTTCTATTCTGACTTAGTTAAAATCCCATTAGTTTCGAAAGATGCCGATTTTCTGGAGGACCCTTTCGTCGTATCAGACATGTACACGCCACCGCGGTGATATATTGGAAGCGAGCAAGGTGGCTTTTTAACGAGGCGAACCGCTCTACCCTCTCACACAGGAGACCTCACTCGGTTGTGTTAAGGTAGGATCAACAGGTGTCTTTCCTACCTGTCACTAACGAAAACTTATCGAAATCCATTTAGTGGCCCATAAGGACTAACCACATATTGAGAGGGCACAAACGAGGGATAGAGACACGACAATTGGGAGAACGAAAACGGCGATAGATCAGAAAACAGAGGGAGAATGGAGAGCTCAAACGAAAGTGAGAGGGTCCGAGAAAAAGAACGGAAAGTGAGAGAAAAAAGAGAAAGAGGGAGCGATTGGTGGAAGTGAGAGAGGGTGGCAGAGGCTCCCACAGTTATTAGGTACCGAACTGAAGGTTTCCAGGTTTAAGGGCTAACCCGTGCTACGTCGACGGTGGAAGGAGTCACCTGTCAATTACGGACAGAGTTCTTTAGACTCCCTCGTACCCGGGCCCGATCGTTATCCGCTCAGGAAATTGAGCGTTCAGGCCGCTCGGCGGACTCTCGGCTTCTCCTACCCAGAGTGAAAACTCCGTGGGCCCCATCGAGTTAGACGGCGCGATCGCTTATTAACGATCTCGTGCATTTCGTGCAGTTTCGGCGTTAACGAAGCGCAGTCCTGTGCGTTGCGAAAGAGGAGAGAAGCGGGTTCCGCGAATTTCGTTTTTCGAAGCCGATTGGAAGGTTCGGAAGATGTTCGTGCCCAAAAATTACGCGATACTCGGGCGAATCACGGGGATCGAACTTACGTAAGAGAAACACGCCTTTCTTGAGCGCAGCTGATGCATATCATTGCAGGTGCCTTAATTAACGTATAGATCGAAGTGTTTTATTCATCGCGCAAAAACAAGCGACTCAAGCGAGACTCATCGCGGCGAGCAATTTCTCGTAATGCCGCGAAATTCGCTTCGAGATCGCACGCTTCTTGGCGTTACGTCCATTGAGAACGCATGAGTTAACCGCTGTCCGACTTTCATGAAACACCAGCATATTATAGAATTTCTCGACCGCGAAAAGAATTCTCGCCGCGCGCGCGCTTAATTTCCTTTCGCACGCGGAAGTATCGAGCAGGTAGCTTATACATATTAAACGCAGCTGCTGCATGTTCGTCATCATCGTAATTTCGTGACGTGACTGCCGCGCAAAATTTTGAAACCGAATTTGCAATCACGGCGCGAACGATCGTGGTAATGCGAAAACGTAATACACGTTACATAACGGCACGGACGAGGCGAAACACGGCAACGATCGTCGTTACCATATCCGCACATATTCCGTACGCCGAATATTTCCCGCATTAGTGTATTCCTCCATTATCATTAATGTATTTATTCACTTAAGAATATTTCACGAGCTGTTGGCTATCTGATACGCACACCGCGTATGTCTCGAGGTTCTCCGGTAATAATAGACAGAGATAAAAGTACGATATTCATTCGTGAGAAACATCCGGGCGTTTCTATTATAATAATCCGTGTTAAGTCAACGATCGCCAGTGTCTCACAGACGTCACTTCCCTCTTCCCTTCTCTGGTCTCCGCAGGGAGAAAATCTGCGCGCGCCGAAATCGCGCGGCACGGACTGAAGCCGCGATTCTTACGAATGCCTCCGATATATACGTGAGCGGCGTATGGATCGGCTGAATGGCGATCGGCATCAAGTAGTAATCAAAGAATCCCATTAAATCGCAGGAATTTCTTGCGGCGACCAGCTTCCCTCTTCGCTCCCTCTCCTTCGTTGTCCCTCTTTCTCTTTCTCTCTCGACCTTCTTTTCTCGTCGTACGAATCACTCGCGCGCGGCAACGCGTATAGTTAATTTCTGCGTATACCAGCTTTTGAAAGTGGCCGCGCAAAATCATTGCGCCTCTCAAGTGGTCTCATCGGCGCGATTGTACTGCCGTGTTGCAAGCGCGAGTAAGCATGCGAGTTTTATATATGTATTTTAGTTCAAATTATCTCGCAAAAGAATAATATAGGATAAAGAAACAAATCGAAAGAAAAAAAAATTGCGAGTCAAAGTCGTAACGCGACGAAATCTTGATGCGTATGTTACAAACGATGCCACCGTGATATAATAACGTGGTTAAAAAGTAGTCGTAAACGTGATTCGACTTAAGTCGAGGCGTATTACGATCCCGAGAGAAGATTTCCGTTCGCGCTTGAAACGGCAGAGAACAAACAAAGCGTATCGATAATTGTTCACTAATAAATCTTTACTTTTCAGAATTTACTTAAAAATTGGAAATTTATCACAATATAAAAAAAATTATCGAAGAGAAAGCTGTCGCTGGAATTGCGAAGGTCTTGGTGTGTGCCTAAAAGTTAATAAGTCCGATTAAAAGAGCAGAATGGATCGCCGTCGCATTGCCGGCGATATCGCGACGTTTGCATAGACGCGGACGATGTCACGGTCGTCAGGATTAGTACGGTCCGCTTCGTCTTCTCCGTATATCTCCTGCCATCTCTCTCGATTCTCCTGCCGGATCCTCCATTCAATGGACCGCTCTCGCGAGGTTCTTATGGAGGTACTCACGCAAAACGCCGCCACGTGACGGGCATCCGGATCGCCGATGACCGATGAAGATTCCCGTCCGTGTGTACGATGGAATCGACGAGTAATCGCTGCGATGCCACACAGTACATTGGCCCACGCAAATCTGATTTTTATTCCTCTCGAGAGATTTATAAGAAGCTCGCGTAAATATTGCGGCTAATAAGCGACAATCTTTTTTAAATGTAAAGCCATTTTTATATGTGATATTTCATTACATCATATAATATATATCGATTAAATAGATTATGGAGGAGTTATTTATGTTTTATGCGAAAAAAAGAAAATAAATATTTCATATAAATTAAGTTAATATTTAATATTAGGGAATTTAAAAGATATTCCATGTTAAGACAGAATTACAGAAGACAAGTTTATTATTATTCTCGTACGTGCGGATTAGTCATGTGCGCTGCCAAAAAGAAAGGGATTAAAAATCTCTCTTAAAAGCTGGCGACTTCTCCGTTCATACAATTTTATTTCACACGTCATTCCGTATTATATGGACGAATAAACGAGCCGGCCTTTCATACGCTAAGGTGATGTCGGTTTTCACCGTTCGGAATGTTCTTAAGACCGCCTCAGAATCTAGGTAGACGTTCGGTAGAAACTAATGATCGATGATAGAGACTTGTGTTGGGTGTTATCTGCGATCAATGTCAAGATTATAATCGCGTGCCAGTTTCTCGGCGCGATTTTCATTAAGTGTCTGGCCGCCACAAATAATGTAAATTGTACGGGCTTACGTAATCGGTGCGCATAATATACCTAGAGTAATAATATTGTCTGCGCAACGAAAGCGGAGAAACTATATGTTTTAGCATAACTCAACTCGATTCATATTTGCCTCCGCCGTCCCGTTCTAGATATAGAGTTTACTTTATTATTCCTTATTCTGAAAGCGTTTCAATGTCGCGAAACCAGTAATCATTCGCAATGTATGGAGTTTAAAAAAGATTGTCGCTTATTAGCCGCAATATTTACGCGAGCTTCTTATAAATCTCTCGAGAGGAATAAAAATCAGATTTGCGTGGGCCAATGATAATTAAATAAGATTTTCTGGCGAGCTCTCTATATTTAGACATAACTCAATTATGTGATGCTGTTTTATGTAACGCATAAAAAATAACGCATATTTTTTTTAGATTTATATATTTTGGTATTTTAAAAATATTTTTATATTGTATATTATGTGTAAATTTATTTATCTTTGTTCTTAGAATTCGCTCGATCTTCAATCTTTGCGAATCTGCATCCGTATAAATATTAAATAATAATTTAAAAGGTAATAAATTTTAAAGATATCACACACTGTACGCGCGTAAATTATTTATAAAGTTAACATGATCGAGTCATTGGTATCCGGTTGTTTACATACGACGCCGCGCCGGGAGGACCGCTTGGTCCATCTTGGACTTATCTTCTGTTTGAACTGTGGAGGCAGGGAAGCGGGGTATAACCACACAGTCCGGTTCTCCCTCAAAAAGCATACACCATAGGACACGCGGCTTATCTAAATATATCCTAAAGTGGAAACGCACGAAAATGTTTTAATTAACTAATTAACATTTTTGGGATCGTGCCTCGTACATCTCGATTCCACGGATCAGGTCACGTCTCACCGCATTCTTCGTAGATTGACTTGTTTTAATGTGTAAGTGTCATGCGCGTTACAAGATAATTTGTTCGGCTTGCATGTTAATTTCTCCTTTCTTTACATCGTGACGTATCACAAGTCGCAATTGTCACTGTAATTACTATGTATGGAATAAAAATATTGTATAGGATAATATTTTCTTATACTATCTTTTGTGCTTATGTCAAACGTGACAAATTCTGAAAATATTTTAAGACATAAAGAGAGTCACTAAAAAATGAAAAAAACTTTTGGTGGATCTTAATAAAGTGACTGTGCAGCAAAGAAAGAAGGGAGGATTCTGGTTAGTATTAAAAGTTAAAAATTGCGCTTAGGACTTATCTCATCTCCACCATTTCGCAACAGACGCTGGGCCCTCGTACAGGTCCCCTTCCCCCCCCCCCCCCCCCCCCCACAGATCCACCCGGCCCCGCCGAGCCGAGTTAATCGGCGCGGACCTCTGCAAGCACGCTTCGCCACCTCGACTCGCTTCAAGAACCTCCAAAGCTGGTATTAATAATCCGACGCTGAATCCTCCGCCGTGCTTCTTTATATACTTTTTCGATGCGCTGGTCCGTCGCTTCTCGGTCACGTTAATCTCCCCGAATTCATTTAATTCGCAAAGGAAACGCAATACGTAAATGATAGCGCATTCTGCAAATTCCATAACGACGTAGGTACCTACCTACTTATATGTACGCACATATGTTCAATAAGATCTCTAAAATGTATGTTACGCCACGCCATCCGTCCGAGAATAAAACGAACACCCGTTGACCTCGAGCGCGGAACAGTCATTTTCTTCCCTCAGAAAATCTCATCGGACGAGACTCCTTGATCGACAATCAAGATTGCGCTGTTCTCGATCGAAGCGTCCACATTCGCGTAATGTTGCTCAACGGCGCGAATCATATCTTGTTATTCGGCTTATTTGTATTTACGTGTCACAAGTAATCGTCCATCGTTACATGAAATGCAAACGCGAATTGACGTACGCGCGAACACATTGCGGAAACATTATATATTACGTGGAATCACGGAACCGGCGTCGAACAAATTGTCTGGCATGATTTACCGTTGCGTTCGATGTATCTCAACGAGTTATCGTATTTTAAGATTAGCTTGTCGCGGGCAATTCCGTATTCAGGACTTTAGCCTGAAAGCTGGGGCCCGTATGAAGGCAATGAAATATTGCATATAGTTTATTTAACGCTAATTCGACGGCATAGCGGTCATGTAAGAGCGTACCTTCACGTTCGCAAGGGGTTTCGGGCGGCCATTCTTTCACCTATCACATCTCGACATTCGTGGGAGGCCAAAAGGTTGATTCGTTTGAATAACCGGATGAAGACTATGTGGATTAAGGAATGAAGAAATACTCGCATCGATTTCGGCGCAGATGAGAATTACGAGCATGCAGAGCGATAAATATTTGATCGTTTTAGAGGCAACAATTATAGCAGTTTATATTCAAGAAAATTCCTCGACGTTTGCTTAATTCGCAACGCAAAGAAGATGATTCTTTAAGTCACAAAAATTAAGATGTTGTGAACAAGAATAAGAATTAAGGTATTATAGTACCGTCTGGTAAAATGTAACGTGTCCGAATGTTTAAAGAAAATTTAGTATCAATTATGTTACATTACTAAATCTACACCCAGAGAAAAAAACAATCGTTACAACTATAAAATGTGAACAAATAGCACCTCAACTATTTTTTTTTTTGTTATAGAAATCAAATATAGGAATCAAATACTATATATAGTGAATTGAAATACAGAAATATTGTCAGACTTATTAAATTAATTAAATAATATGATTAATACAACTATATAATATATTTGAAGTAAATTATAATTCAGTAAGCTACATTGTTAAAATTCCAAAAACTATATTTATTTAGTTAATACATAATTTACATAGTTATATTTTAGAATTTGTACGTAAATATGTATTCATGAAATTAAAATTATATAGTCCATGTTATTCCTTCCATGAAGTTTGTGCACACTATTATTTATTAGTTCTCTTAACCATCAATTTAGTTGCAATGACTACAAAATAGTTCATTTAACTATGTACAATAATTCTATGAATAAAACTTGTATAGTTGTCACCTATATAGTTGCCATCACTATGATTTTTTCTCTTAGTGTACACAAGCAGTAAGTTTGTGAAAAAACTGAAGTACAATCTGCATGGTAGAATCAAGCGTTGATTCGTTTAGCACACGTCTCTTCGCCTTCGCACGGAGATGTAAATTCTCATCGCTTGATCCGCTTATACCGGTTGATATTACTTTCAGCTCGCTCTATAGAAGGTCCATAATATACACGTGATATGAGTGCGACGATAGCATGGAAAACGAGGGCGCCGGCGGCTGTAAAATTATATGGCATCTTCTTTGTGCTTTCACGAATTCACGAACCGTTTTTACGGCCGGCCGCCAAGAACTCCTCGTAAATCGGCGGTACCTATGTAATATTCCGCTGTAAAAGGGCAAGCGTAATAGGGGGAGAAAGGTAGTAAAAATTCTTTGGCAGCAGCGACGTTAATGAAAGTATCGATCGAGGTGTTAGAAAGATTCGTTGACTAGTGTTACATTGTTTATTGACGTGTTATTTGTCTTCTGAGAATATATGGAGGGGTTAAAGCCATAGTGGTGTGTCAAATTTTTTGATCACTTTTTTTTTCTTTTTTTTTCAACATATTTGCATGTGTAGACTGTATCCCTGAACTCAACTTGATAAGTTAAAAAAGTGACTTACACCACTATAGCTTTATCCCTTCCATATGTACATAAATAACGTGCTAAGATTGTAATTTTAGATATAAAAAGAAAATTATTATATAAAGAAAAGCAAAATAAAGATTAGAAAAATTCTATAATTCAACTTCTTTGCCATGTCCTATAAAATCGGTTCATTTAAAATTTAATCGAGACGAAGGAAGTTCTTTTTACAGTTTGACTATAAGTTAAAAAAACAGTTCAATGGAAAGAAAAAAAGAATTGATGTTTCTCTCTCTCTTTTTCTTACATCCGAAACCGATGTGACTTTCTGTGTCGTTAGCGCAGATTGATACAATTACGTTGAATAAAGCGATCAATTTATGCTGTTCTCCTTTTTTCATGTAACTACACTAAATCCATCGGAAACCGGTGTATCAATTATAGCGGCTGACCATTAATAACGACCCGGTCATAATGACAATGCTCTCCTTCCTTGCTAACACCATGGCAGCGGTATTAATACGAACTAATACCCGCACGGCGATAAGCGTGAACCTGTAGAAAAGCCGCGTGTATAGCCAATAAGTCGTAAGGTGCTGGGACGGTCTGCCAAGAGCTACTACTTTTTGTGTCAATTAATATTTCGTCACGGATCAGAGGCGGCTAAAAGCAGCGTCTAGAAACCCTTCGGGGCCTCACGGCCCATTCAAGCGTACTTACTCGCCGTTTCTTTAAAGCATCGGTACGACTCTCCTCGATTTTCTTTTCTGTCCTGAGAACCGGCTTACCGCACGATAGAGCTTGATGAAAATGGTATTTCGATTTTTCTCGAATGTACTTTATCATCGTTCCACGATAACGAAACTGCCGAGTGGTTTACGCAAATCACTACGTTCACTACGTTGCAGCTGACGGTCGACATTTCCGATACAATATTATTACGGTAACTTGACGCCTTATTCAGGAATAATTCATTAATTGTGCTAACAAAGTGTCACAGAAATTATGATTTTATGTTAATAATATCGTTCGGTTTCCCTCCTCGTTTGCTCTTATCGTTCCGACTTAATTTCTCGACCACTTACGTACGCCTCACTGCCGCCGTGCTCCGGTATTCGAGGCGTGGAAGACAAAAAGTGAGCCATCTAATTAGACGCGATAAAAATGTTAACGACATTCCAGATGCGCGCTATTTCGATACAGTCGACCGCGTTCTCTCGACGAGGCCCTGCACGTTCTCGCGCGCGTACGCCAATTTACGTATGGTGCGTAATGCGACATTATTATTTACTCGCGATTATACAGAGTAACCGGGTAGCGGGCCGGTAGATTAGTAGATGAGTCCGATGGTGACTTCGCTATTGAGCAAGATATCCGGCTTAATGATGCGCGCGAGGAAAAAGGACGAATGAAAAGCACCGCACATATCGTTGCGCCAGTTGCAGTGTGTAGATTGCTCCGTGTCAGGAATCCGCAGATCTTAATCGATACGCGAGAGATAAGGCGTGCAGAATGTTGCACATCCGCGTGCCCAGGATCCTGTTTCTTACGGCCCAAGGATACGCGTAATCTCCCAGGATTTGCCTGCGCGGGATATCGATGACGTCCGCATCGTCATCGCATGAGGATGACTCAAAGTCATCGGTATTCCGTTTCCGTCGGCTTTTCTTTTCACTGAAAAATCCGCTTGCCGTTAGAGAGGATAAACTTCACGCGAGATAGGAATTATAATTTATAATAACAAAAAAAAAATGGTGGCTTTCCCGCGCGAATTTGACGCTAATAATTTTTAGAGGGCTGCAGTTACGAAAATATTAAGCAGAAAATATTTCTTGCTTCGCGTAATATCTAACTAAAAAAAATTATTAATTTTATTACCAAAATAAATAAATAAATAATCTTATCATTGCTTGGCAATTGAGATCTTAAAGAGTTTAAATTTTACTAACTGCCACATAAATTTAATTCTCGTTAGTAGAAAAGGATGACCGGAATGCCTCACTGAAGCAGGCACACTAATTTTACATGTATTTTTCGAGCTCTAGTTGGCCGGTCGCGTAAAGGATCCTGCACTAAACATCATTAGTGCGGGGTCCTTTACATTGCGGCCACTTCTAATGGGAACTGCCGATACACTTCGCGCGCGCGGACGATTATTCCCGTCGCCGACCGACAGAGTCAATAAAGTCAGAAGCAAATACACGCGCTGCTTAACAGATTTCAAGCGAGTAACCACGTTTCATTACACAACGCGCGGCTCGTATCTCTCGGCCGGGAAAATAACGAGCGAGGTGTTTCCACACTCTGATACGTCTCTAACGCACAGACATCCAAGGCCAGGGAATAGCCTTCTGTACTCAAGGATAAGCCGAGATTCTATCCTCCTTACGCGAATTTAACTTCTGCCATCCGGGGGTATTAAATAGCTCCTTGCGCGAATCAACTGCGCATCATCGCTCCGTTTATTGTGTCTTGCTGTGAGAATGATGCATTGTTGTATTCCTCGAGATTTCGCAACCGTTGTGTTGCGACTTATGAAACTCGATAAATGTACTTTTGTCTAATTCTAATTGGTTGTAGCTATATAGCTTTCGTCTCGGATGACTTATTGTGAGAACGAGCAATCTCGCTATCAAACTATCATAAAACGTAACGGTGTGGCCGTAAATGATGCAATCGAGGACATCGGTTTTAGCGGGAGCCTGTGAAACGCCTCTGCATTGATGGCTGCTTATTAATTACTACAAAAAGTCATGTTAGACAAACGATTAAGCGTCCGATAAGCATTGTAACCCAAAGTGTTTTTAACATAAAGCGCTTCAAAAATTTTTACGACTTCTAAAAAATAAGAAAGGTAGTCCCGTTTATCTTTGATAAAGATCAGATTGAATAGAATAAGTTGTTACTCAATGAATATTTCTACCTCTTGGACAAGTAATAACATGTATATATGAGTCCGGTGGACGACCTATGTTCAAGCAAAGATTGTCGAATGCGCACGGTTATCTACGTCCTTTATAAATTCTTTATAGAAAATATAGAAACAAAATCTAACGAGATCACCACATCACCGTGCCCTCAAGAAATGCGTTAAATGTTTTGTCAGACCAGAGTCATTCATTTATGTCGCATTTGATGATTAATAGCCATCAAGATATATTCTGCTAGTTTGTGTCCTAGGGATAATAATGAAATCCAATATCAAAATCGTGATACGTTATAAAGAAAAAAGATCATATTTGGATAACGCGATAGGGTCGCAAGAATCCACGGACCGGAAACGTCGTCGGGACATGCAGATCGGAGATCGTCAGGTTCCCCATTAATCTTCTGAGTGTTTCGCCAAGAGGAATGGAGCGGAGAACTAGGAGCGAAGAGAGGGTGGACAAAAAGGCGATCGTTTCAGTTCGAGTAAGCGAGGTAGCGTGCCCTGAGGGCTCTCCGCGCCGCCGCAGTCAATGTAAACGGGGTCGGTTGCACCGGCGCGGCGCGGCGGCGGTATGGTGCCGGCGCTGGTACTGGCGCTGGTACTGGCGCTGGCCTGCCAGCACCGGCACCCAGGGCACCGACATCAGCAGCAACGACAACGGCAACGGCAGCAGCAGCAGCTAGGAAACCCGGCGGCGGTCCGAGAGCTGGTTTATGAATGCAGTCCTCGCCTGCATTTATGCCGGTAGCTGGAGGCGCTTATAAATAAAGAGCCGGGACGCGCGGAGAGAGAAAGAGATGAAAGGATGGAAAAAGGGGTGAGGTGGTGAGCGGTCGAGAAGAGGAAAAGTCAAAAGAAGAGGGAGATACGGAGGAAGGATAGAAAGAGAGAGAGAGAGAGAGAGAAAGAGAGAGGAAGGGAGGAGAAGGAAACGGGAAGAGGGAGAATGATGAAATGAGCGCAATGATGAAAGTAGCGTGTGTGTGCGTAGTGAACGCGCGGATTCAATTATTCTGCGATTACAACGCGACTGGCGACTGGACGGTCGGCTGACTGCTTGGCTTCGATCGCCACTGTGGTGCTCCTTTGCGCTACGTGTTTCTACGTTGAGGTTGTTATACTGGGTGATCGGTTCAAGTACGACGAAGTTAGCGCGTTGTTGAAAAGTGTTAACGACCTTTTTGTGAGCTGCGTGTTATCTGAAGCTCTCATGGTAAAACAATTATCGTGTCTCATTTGATTATTATTTAGTTTTCACAGCTAAAATGGAAAACATTTACAACAATATACATATATATATATATAGAGATTTACCAGAAGCAACGTAAATAATTTAGAATATATATTAGAATAAATAACTAAACATTGTTAAAAAAAAAAGAATGAGTGTTAATTTTTTTAAAATTTTTATTTTAAGGACGACGATATTTTTTACTCATTGTCAGTACCGCGTCCTATCGATATTCATGAGATGTGTTGTAGTCACATCTCTATGAACATGCGCAACAACTGTCTCCTTTGTGAAAGACGATCACCTTGTATAAGTGGTGACTGGCCAATATTCTCTCCACACATTTCCACGCTCGCTCCCGCAGTCACTTATGCTCAAGTCCTATCGCGATCACGTCGAAACTATCGCGATCTGTTATTGCATACTGCCTACGCTCTACGCGCGTCATACACCGATAAGCCACCGGCAAATCTGATAACTTGCGCTAGTACTGTTCTCTCACGCGCTTGAAATTGACACGCTGGAGATGCTTCGTGTCATCGCTACCACTTGTTGGAAGCAACTATTGATATTATCGTTTAAATATTTATAGTTCGTACATCAAACACATGCCACTTGTTACAAACAATAATAATAAATATATGTGCGATGCCTCTGTTCAATTCAAATTATTTTTAACTTATTCTATAGTTAATTGTTTCCCGGTTAAAGTTATCCCGCAGTTAATATCTTTTAAACAAAGAAACCATGTTTTTAAACTATGTTCTCAAATTACATTCTTACACTACGTTTATTAAATAAAGAATACAATCTACTAAATCGATAAGTATATAAATTTGTCAATTCAACCTATATCAACTTTTTATTTATATAAATAAAATCGAATATAATAAAATTCGTATCCCATTTCGAGATTAATTTCCGTCTCTGCTTTCGATAGACGTATAGATACGGTGCAGATACAGTAGACGAGGTTGCTCTCGTCTTTATCTCGTCCTTAATTAATCCCCGAACGGATCCTCGAACTATCGACAAAACGAGAACCAACGTCGGACCACCTCGGCGGAGCGGAGCCGTCGTCGTGACCCTCGGCTCGCCGCATCGGGGATAGGAGCGCGTATAATTACGCGGAAAGAATCGAACCGGGTCTCTCTTCTCCCCGTCCTTTCGCCAAGTCGAGGGATCAAAGAAGGGACGATACCCGCGGATGTGTTGCTTTCAACCGGTCGGACGACGCGTCACGGTTTTGACGGGGAAACGAGTTCGGCACTAGCGCATTGCCTCGCCGCGCCGCCACGACGAAGAAGGCGTTCTCGGGGCGAATTTGCGTGAAACGACTCTCCACCGCGTATCGGTTTGGTGCACGGGCCAAGGATAAAGGTAGCAGCGGCAAGAGCGTGCGCGCGGCGGGCCCCCTTGGAGGAGATGAACAAATCCGCGAGAGGAGGAGAAACTGAAGAAAGAAGAAGATAAAGAAACGTGAAGAAGAGGAGAAGGAGAGATGGGAAGGAAGGAAAGAGAGAGGCGAGAATCAGGAGGAGGTAAAGGCAGACAGGTACTCATGGACGATCCAGGTAGCTCAGCGCGCCAGCAGCCAGTGGGCCCAGGTACTCTCTCTCTCTCTTCTCAGCCCAGGCAGCCTTGAGCCAGTGAGACTGGTTTCTGTTTTTGCTTCCATAGGTTCCATCCTTCGAAGCTCCTCGGTAGTCCATCCTTCTTCGACTCTTTTTTCCTACATTCTCCTCCTTCCCTCTCTTCTCGTCTTTTCGATCGTGTTAGCGCGTCTCTTTCCTCTCCTGGTGTATCATCCGTCGATTGGTATCTTCCTACATCGTTTCCATCGCTTCCTTCGTCCCGACATACTTTCGGTCCTCGTCGATCCTTGTAGCCTTTGTCACGCGGTCAATCGTAATTATTTCGAAGTAATCCGGAATAAAAGAGTTACTATTAGAGCGCAATAATATTTTAAAATACGCCTGATGCGTGACGAATGTTTTCGTAATCGTAACCTTCTCTTTATCAATCATCAATTATTTTCCAGATAAATCGTGATATGTTTTTATTTCATATATTATATTGTAGTAACTCCTGCCGCGCGAATTTTCTGAGAATGCGACGCGGTATTCCGTATGTCTGTCGTCAACACGATTTTGTAATTAAACGTAAGTATCAGCAATATCTACATCGGTGATCGGTGATCTTTGCGATGACGTGATTACAACGTCTCGTCCACCGATGCCTCCCAGCTGCAATCATAATGGAAACTGCGTCGGAGACACGCAGCGTGAAGACGCTGGTGATCTCTCCGTGGCTTTTAATTACGGCGCGCGCTTTTACGAGTTAAGCGTGGTTGAATCTAAAAATTCCACACGTTCCCGCCGAGAGCCCGGAGGTCGTAGACGGGGCCCCATAAAAATTTCTTCCGGCGAAGTATGACCAAACTCGACGTCTCCCGTTGTCGTCTCCCGATGCGGTCCGTCGGCCGTCCTTCTTCCTCGCGCGCCCTCGCCGCCTCATCCACACATTCGTTTTTCTTTCAGTCCACTCGTCGCCTTTTTCGAGTGAATTATCCGACGCTATTAAGAGACCGAAAAGAAATACGCCGAATGACGTCACGTCTCGGAAGGTTGGGCCGACAATACAGAGACTCCCGTTCCCTCATTTAAGGAATCGGTCCGATTTATACCTGAACGAATCAAACGGATTAACGCCGACGCACTGTGTATGCGACTGAATCCTTTTAGATTCTAATCTACCGAATCCCTCCACGAGACGTGGGCATATGATTCCGCAAAAAGTTATCTGTGAACTGCCATCTTGCCTCTCTACGACATCATCAGCGTATCCACCGGATTCGGACTGTTAATTAATAGCGGCGCGGTTATCGCGCGCCTACAGTTTCTATAAAGATTAATTATTGTTCATTCAAAATTAATTATTATTTCCTGTCGAATATGTTATAAGGCATCAACCGTAATCAGCATCCGTGCAAAATCATAATTTTTATTGCATTTAAAATTAATTATTATTTCCTGTCAAATTTTATAAGACATCAAACCGTAATCGGCATCCGCGCAAAATTTTTTTTTACATATAGGAATTGACTTTAAAAAATCACAAGGGACCATTCAATGACGCGATAAAGCGATTTCTTCCTTTACGTTTTCTCTTCTTCTTTTTATCCTTTTTTTCTTCCTCTCTCTCTCTCTCTCTCTCTCTCTCTCTCTCTCTCTCTCTCTCCCTCCTTCTTTCCGCGTCGCACGGCCCTTTTCTTTCTTGCTCCCCATCGACTTATTCCGGTGGTAGATGCTGGACAGGTTGGAACGATCTGGACTGTACAGCTCGGATCGGGACTCGTGGCATTCCAGAGTCGGTTTCTTCGTGCAACGCTACCCCGGCGTAGAAGAGAGAAAGGGTAGACGTGCTTTCTCGGTTCGGATGTGTCTGGAATCTGTTCCCTCAATCCTCGGACAGCGCGTTCCCGACGGGAGGGATCAATGGGACCCCTTGGCATTAACATTGAATAACAGTACTCGCTGCATACTAACTGCCGTGTTATCGGCCCACCACACATCTCATTCACTATGGCTCGTCACCATAATCAAATACTCCATAAACGCTCGCTTCACGAATCCGAACTGTCTTCCGAACACACCTGGTGCTTCGGTTGAGGCAGTTTCAGGTTTTCCTCGAAAACCTGAAACAGCTTGAACCAGGAAGTGATGTCATCATCTGTACACATTTGTTTTGTTTTGACAACGTAATAACATCACTGTGTTAAGTAAATCTTGTATCTAAAAAAAAAACCTCGCAGACGTGTCCATCACATATTTTATTAAATTTTATTAAATAAGAGAAGATTGTAAATAGATTAGATAAAAATCTAAATCTTATCATATAAATTCTTTCTTCTCACGCATTTGTTATATCTATTTATTTATTGTGCGGAATTCTAAGCAAAATAAATTTTAAAAGCCTCTAGTCTAGTCTATGAATTTCTTAACCCAAATATTTTGCAAATACCGATCCGCCCTTCGCGATTTATATATCTCTAATTATTTTCCTTTCCTCCTTATTGTCTACCAGACCTCTACACCACGAAAATGGCGAAGATTCGATCGTAAATGTGAGCGAGACGGTAATTTGTGTCGGATCACGTGTTGGAACCGAATGATATTCAGTCGAATCGATGTTTCCTTACTTCTGGTAAGGTCGTTAAACGTCGAAAAGTGCTCGTTTCATTCACGAAACGTCGACCGCCTCGGGCGAGAGACGCGAAACATATGATTTTGAAGTCAAGGTGCTTGAATCCGCACGGTATTTTGCAAAGCACGGGATTATAATAATATAAACATAAACACTGCAAAAGAGGTAAAAATAGAATTTTTTAAAAATGCAAGCAAAGAATCTTGACTTCTTATTTCTGTAATAACATTATGCAAAATATGATCAATTAAAAATGGGATGTTTGCAACATCTCTATATCGCAAAAAAATATCATTGTCGAATAAATCACATGTATCCGTAAAGATCGATAAAATCTATATATTTAATCACAGAAAATATATCTAATAGCGTCAGCGGATAACAAGGCTAATATATATTAATGATATATCAGCGATAGAACGGCGTTCTCAACATTTTTTATAAAAAATGTAGTTTTAAATAGATAAAGATGCTCATAAATATAATACACGCAATTTCTTTCAGTACATAGTATATGATAAATATCAAAACTGTCAATTATTTCTGCGCTACCACATACAAACGTAATAAAAATTAAAATTTCAATATTGCAAAGCTGCAACGTGGACTTCTCGGCTTGATTTTCTACAGCGAAGTCTTCATCAAGCGAATATACGTAGCTTCTATATATACTTCCTGCGGAGGAATCGCAAACTCTTTCTTCCCGTGACACGGCGCTGACCCCTTTAAGAATGTTGCTCACTGGGTTCTCGGCTCGGCCTCACCCGTCATGGCTATTACTTATTGCCGATCTCAAGGAGATTCGCCTCTCGTGTATTGTTTATGAACGACGAGATTGCAACACGACGAGCGGACGATCGCGAAATGCCTGTTGTTTGCAATGTCGTGGTTCGGTTCGGGATGCGCTGCACGGCGCATGACGAAGTAACTCCGCTCGATTGGAAGCTTCGCGATTTTTACAGTCACGCGGAGGTAACGATGGCGAGCGATTTTTCATGACCGCTAGTCGCTATCGGCGACAGTCGAGTGCGGCTAATTGGCCTTTTATGAAATAATGTTTTATTTTCACGCGAGATACAAGATTAATTAAGAGTATCATTTATCGATACGTCGGACGCGCAATCTAAAAGTTTTATACCTATGTTTATTCGATGAAATAGATGTCTTCAATGAGCAAGACAGCTTCGATCCGGTTTAATCATTTTTGAGATTCCACGGCGGGGTTCTTGTTTGACACTGCGGAAAATCGAATGTCTCGGTGCTACCAGCTACTTTCCTACAGCTGGCTGGCTGATATTAACGTACGTCGAGCGATTTATGAAAGAAGTGAAAGCACGATGTAAATCAGTGACGGCATGGCGCTCAATTAAGTAACAATTTATTGCACAATTACGTACAACTAGATAGGGCGCAGCAACATTTTACCGGCGGGAGGATCGCCGCTAACCAACTGATTACTACCTTTCCAGCAGCGCGGTCGCCTTTCGGTATCGCCGGTTAAAAGTGGAAAAAGTTAAGTAGGAAATTAGAAAGCAATAGCGAAAACCGGAAATTAAGTAACATATAAATATAATCTATAATATAGATGTCCTTTTTATATATATACACGATATATAAGATACTATAATAATAGTAATTATTACTCGTGCCTAAGTTGCATCACACAAGTCATGTTCTTGAACCTACTAGTACGATAACTTAAGATTGTCACTCATACGGATAACGACTACGTTCTATTTTGTAATAGTAAAACTCGCACGTGTGATCTATGAAACGTTTTTCATTTCATCGCCCGGGGACAAACGAAAATGAGAATACTTACGGCAGTAGAGGAGATATAACGAGGCCACCGATGGACTATTAAAAAGACGGGTTGTGCCGAGCATAAGAAATCGAGTAACGATATCCCATCCTGACGAGCGTAATAGGCGGCGCCTATTATCGGGATATTCGAGGACCGTGAATAATTCGCCCGATAATACCGGAGTAATGACAGACAAAGACTTTAGCCGCGGCTGTAGTTATATACTACACGATTACGCACACGCGTGAGCTTGCCTCGCTTCGTACTCCTAATACGAACTAATTGGATGCCGAGTTAATCATAGTTCCTACGTTCGAACATTCTGCTGGCCCGCCCAATTATCGCATCGGCTCCGGGCGCGCATTAATTAAGTTATTTTTAACACCTGCCGCTCTGCAACTCGCCGCAAACGGCGCCGAGTACGAGCTGTAAACTCATATAAACCGCGCAGCCCCTGCGGCAATAATCTCGTACAATAGATGAGATGTAATGTCGATTGTTTGCTTCAAATTCAAAAAGTAAAAATGCGCGCAAGGTTTATTTTATTTTAAATTTAGCTAATAGACATGTCCTTAGTTTTGTCGAACATTATAGTCAGTGTTCAAACACAACTCATTTACTTCGCCAGTGTATAATTAAACGAATTAAAATCATTTCTTAAATCAACGTAACTGGCTATCGTCCTGACGGTCATAATCGTCAGGACATTTTAGACCAAGATTCTGGTCCTTCTATCTTAACGCTTAATTTAAGCATCTTTATTTTAAATAATTTAATTTGCGATACATATTATCACATGCCTCAGTGGTCGAATTGGTACGACACCCGCACGGATTGCCGGGAGGTTCCAGGTTCAAACCCTGGCTGGGGTAATATTTTTCGCAATAAAATTAAATTATTTAAAATAAAGATGCTTGAATTAAGCGTTAAGATAGAAGGACCAGATTCTTGGTCTAAAATGTCCTGACGATTATGACCGTCAAGACGATAGCCAATTACGTCGATTTAAGAAATAGTCAGTATTATTCATCATAAGAATATTTTATTACTGTATCTTATAATTAGGTAATATCTAAAATAGCAAATTATGATAACAATATATAATTTTCGTATTTTTTATGCTTCATAATATAGTATATAATTAGCACTACATTGCAATCTATAACTGTCCTTATTTTCCATGTAATTTTTGCTGACAAATCTTACAAATCCTACAAAAGTAGTGATTAGAATTTGCAATTATGCAAGCGACGCGTGTGGCTAGTGATACTTTGGCTTGAAAATACCGGGTTGAAAATCGTAGCCGATGGGCAAGCGAAATTACCGGATCATTAATAGCGCAATCCGCTCGCGCAAAGAAGGTAAGGCAAGAAAACCCGTACAGGCTCACGATTGCCCCTCGCCGATCGCGGGGACGATAACGCGCCTATGATCCCGATAAACGGCAGGGCGATAATTAACACGTGAGAACTAGCTCCTCCTATATGGAACCACCGTCGGACGCGTGTATACGTGCGTTGCGATCGTCTGCGTTGTTACACGCGCTGTAAAAGCGAATGCACCGTCCGTGCATCGTCGTGGTCTCGTCGTCAGATACACGCGAATGGTCGACCCGAACGAACTCGTTCGTTCTCACTGCTGGAAAGAGGCAACACATCCTGCGCGACGCAGGAAGAATAATAACGGTACGACGCTGCCGTGGATAAGGATATAGAGATTCCACAGCGAGGCGTTAGGAGGACCTCGTTATAGCCGCTGGTGTGCCGTGTGCCTTCCGCCATGAATCGTACATATACGTTCCGCACGACACGAAGGACACGAGGCGCGCGAGGACGTAGGCGTCGGACGTCTCAATTTTCCGTTCCCTTACCGAGAAATGCAGAAGTTGTCATCACAATATAGGAAACTGAGGAATCCAGTTTTCTGGAATTGCGACTTGCGACCGATACATCTTTCAACGTATTCAATTTACGATGTTATAGAATTATAGAGATATTTCATGTATCACAATTGAACAAGTGGAAGGTTATAGATCATCATTGCGGGACTTCTTTATTTTTCCCGGTAACTTTTAGGGCCAGTTTTTCAATAGTCGTTTAAACTGAAGTTGAGCTAAATTCACTCTTCGGCTATCTCTAAAAGGGATAGTTAGAAAGAGGCGAAGAGTTAAGTTAAGATTAAAGTTAAGCGACTATTGAAGAACTGGCCCTTAAGAGTTCATGTTCATGTTAGAGTTATATTCAAGCAGAATGCAAAAGCTCTCGAAGCCATAATCAAACCTGTATATAAATAGAGACTTAACAAGAGTCGCACAGCCACCTTTTATACAGTTTAACATGTTATTGCCTCAGCACTTCAATCAAATCGCTGATTCCACGCCTTTATCCCTGTATTCAGCATCGTGTTTCACGGAAAGACTGACAAAAACTGTATAAAAATCGCCCCCTTCGTTCACCCCGAACATTCCTCGGTAAGAGCAGGGTACCGCATCCGATATGAATCGCAGGCGGACACAAAAGAGGAAGGATACGGTCAACGACGACGTGGAAAGACGAGGAGGCCGCCGGTCACTCTTTTTAATTGACGGACACCACATAATTTCAGGGTGGCCCGGCTGGTCCCTCGGCCCCGCAACGGGAAAGGGAGAGGGGAAAGACCCGTGGCGCTACGACGACCACTGCAACATCGGAATTCCGTGGAATTCCGAGACTCTACGCGGAGGGCACGAGACGGGGTCTTCGGAGCCCACGTCTTCCCAAGACGTCATCAGCTCGCATTCGCGGGCCTTAGTCACGCTACGCAACGAGCTCTCGCGCGGCACTCTCTCTTCTCCGATACGCTTCTCTCCTCGCAACACTCGCCACGATCGCCATCGTAGTGGTCGCAACACCCAAGCTATTACGTGTCGTTATTGGAGCTTAATAGGCGCGCCGGGCCCTTCGGTGGATATGCCGATTATCGGGTTACCCCGATGCCAATCTATGCCTGCGAGGCCCATAAGTACACGTTGTTATGCGTGCGCCTACCGTACGGGCGCGAGCACGCCGCCCAGCCCTTTCAATGCAAACGTACCACAGGGACGGGTTTACGTGGAGAATAATGAAACTTAGCTATTTCGGCACGAGAAACGATCATCTACGAACGTCGTCGTCGTCGTCGTCTAAAATCTCCAACTTGAGATATTATCTGTATTTATAAAAAATAAATTTGCTTTTTTTTCATAGATATTACCTTTCAGTATTTATTCAGTAACGTATTACGTAATGTGTAATGGAGTGAAGCCAGATATTTATCAAATTCCATCGAGACTGTTATTGACATAAAAGCGGCCTCGCGTTTCCGAGTTGACCGAAAGGATCAAGTTTCAAGCTTCTCACTGACTACGCGGAATAATTTCGCTCACAAATATTTGCCAGTTTTTTAAAGTAATGTATATACGCATTCCTCCGCATAACGGGAAAGACCTTCGTGTAGATGTCTCTTTCGCTGCCAAAAAATTATCAGCCTGCGAGACGGCATTGGCATCCGCCCCTGTGCCGAGTAGCATACAGGTGCATTTTGCTCGAGGGATGTAGAGAAAGAGAGAGAACATAAATCCGCTTATGCTCTCGCAGACGAAAGAAAGGCCGGGATCGAGTGAGTACATCTCTCGATGACCGTGCCGCGCGCGCTTGTTCGGCGATCGTTTCGAGAGGTAACGCAGCTAGTCCATGTCGTTCTGGCAGGTATCATGGGCGGCGACGTAATGAAGGTCTTCGTGCCCCTTTACGAGATGATTGCGGAGCGGCACATGGCGCACGGCACCTGTGACAAGATGTCACAGTTTCGAGATACGCACGTGCTCCGAACGATCGCGGATATCGGGAGAATCTCGCACGCGATACCAATCTGACGCGTTTCACATTAGTGGTAATTCTACTTGCGTTTCGCTTGTATTATTTGCACGCGTGTCGAATCGATATCTATTGGAGGTACTCAATAAGAAAATAGAGCAGCGCGCCTATATCGAGCGACCCGGTATCTGGCTGCTTTAATTACCGGTCCTCACCAGCGGAAAGCGCAATTCGCTAATTAATTCTTCGTCACCCCGGCGTATATCTTAACGGTTAATGATATCCGCGCGTGTGTACGCACGCACGACGATTGCGACACGCGAAGCCGAAGGTGCACTTTCGCGCAGCGAGCTAATGCAGCTCCCGTTTGCTGCGGGAAATGTTCCGCGCTCGATAGGATCGGCGGACGAAGTCACCAGATATTACGAGGCCAGCAGCAGTGCCTTCTCTCATCCACGAGCAGGTACACGGAGAGTTACCTTCGATCGGATTACCGTGCAGAATATACGCTTTAACTGGCCTGTACGGTGATTTTTAATCGTTGGGATAACGCGCCGAGCGTACGTCGCGAGACTGACAAGATATGTTCGCACCAAGTGCGTTTCGCCATGTATTCTGCAATCTAGAACGCCTGATGATTGATAGAATAAACTTGTGAAACTGTCAAGGTTACAAGGCACTTGATCGTAATTATTTCTTTTCGAGTTTATTCTTGATGTAGTAATCAATTGCAAATTTGATCTCTACGAAGTTATGTGACATACGCGCCTTCATGCATCTTTCAAGGAAAAAATAATATCGATGTACGGAAAGATAAATTATCAGATATGTGATAAAAAGATAATATTTTTAAATAAAAAAACAAATAGATAGAAAAAATAATGTATGTATTAAAACAAGTTGAAGGAACGCTATTTTGATAATGGATTCATCTTTTCATGCTATTAATTTATATAATCAATAAAAAATAATCTATAATGTGATTATATAATTTCTTTTTTGTTATTTAAATTTTTCAAATAAGTAGGATATAGCTCACAAAGAAACCGTCCCTGGTGTAAATCTCATAATGCCAAACCTATGTACAGATCTTTTGTTTGGGTAATCAAAAAGTGAAATTCATATAAAATATATTCGGAAAAATATCAATGCAAAATAATAATAGCAACCTAAGGTACTCATTTTTTTTGTAATGAGAAAAATGCGAAAAAAAATGTTAACGTCACACGGTGTTCCCAAGCGGTCACCCATCCAAGTACTAACCGTGCTCAACGTTGCTTGACTTCAGTGATCAGACGAGAACTGGTATTTTAAAAACGTGATGTGGACGTTAACACTAACATATCTCTTATTTATGGATGACTATATTCGTACAGTTCTATTATTTTTAAACTTTATTTTTGTTGTAAATGTTATAAAAATCATCATTTGAAGAAGTCTTATTAATTCATGTCCGCTATATTAGTCCCACCATATTTTATTGATGTAATTCTCAAAAATGTTAATACAAACAGAAAAACTAAACTACATTTTGCTAGAAAAGCAAGAACTGGCGAAGTAATACGGTTAATGATCTGTAAAATTAGGGTATATTTGATATTTGTTTGTGCTTATATTGCAAAAATTGTGCTTATAAATGGTGAATTTCACTTTTTGATTACCCAAACAAAAGATCTGTATGTAGGTTTGGCATTATTATCAGATTTACACCTAGGACGGTTCCCTTGTCAGTTTGTATAAAATGTTTTTTTGTTAATTTAACAACAAATAAAGTTACTTATTTTACTTATCGAATGTGCTACAACATCTATTTCACGTAATTTAATTTCTTAATTAGAAACAATATTTTACTTGCGTCGTTGCATTAAATCTCCAGCTTGTCGGATGTAAATTTATCTTTCGTTCTCTATTACCAATTCCCCAATGGGAACGCCAGATGCATCCGTGAATGCGAGCGAGTGGGTGCTTTCGTGTTTGCGCCCGCGGGAACGTTGCATCGCTGACGCATCTGGTCGTAGCGCGTTAGAGAAACGAGGAGCAAACGGAAAGGACGGGAAGGAACCCTGTGTCTCAATGGGAACCCCGTGGTACGCACCTGTGCGCTTTTCAACGGTGAATGGAGGGTCCATACCGAGGGGAAAGGCTCGAAATGAGTGGCTTGCGTCGCCGCCGAAGGGTGCGAAAACGCCCTTTTAAAGAGCACGCGCGTCCACGCATCTGTCGCAATCACCACGGTATTGTCAGCAAGCCAGAGGTGATTTAAATAGGGTTAAGCTCTCATCCTACGCGTCTGCTCCCCGATATGTTTTGCATCGATCACTGGCATAGGTATCGGCACTGCCTCGTAAATTTCGTGCTATTTGTCCTATTTTTTTTTCTTACTTAGCGAAAATATTTTGCAGCATAACGACGCGATAGCAGAAACTCGCTTTTGAGTATGCATTTATTGTCCCTTAAAGAGAAAATTGGAATAAATATTTGCAATATTTATATCGAAATTAATGGTCAACACGTACCTATATATAGTGCTTAATTTTGTACAATATAATATTTAAGATTATTGGCTTTTGTGCGAATTATTTTAATTCTTGACATGTAAATACATAATTATTTATTCTAATTATTTTAAACATCACATTTTATTATAAATAATTATCTTAATAATTGTATCTAAAATAATAATCTAAAATATATTCATCGATTCGACGCCTATGATACGGCTCGCTTTGCAAGTCACCCTTTCACGAATTTTGGGGGTTGCTCGTTCACGCGTTGCGATCCCGCACGTGTGCCTCACAGATCTTTGCCTAACGTTTGCACAACGCAACTGTTTAGAAAACCGCGTAATCCGAGAATACGGTCGTTTACGCAAACGCATCACGCGCATTTCCTCTTTCTCACTCGTATTTCTTCTCTCGTGCGTGCGGAATCCTTTTCCATTTCTGTCGTCTCGCCTTGTATCTCTTTGCGTACATGACTCTGCCGGCGCTAAAACGTAAGACGAGATCCGAAGGCTATGAATCTGCCGACCGATCGTTCGAACGCACGCATAAGCATGCTTCGCGCACCACGCGATAAGTATTTACCTGTCCCACGTTCCCGTCTTGTAGCCCGATCCCTCAAGCTCGCCGTGTCAGCACCCAGATTTCCACCGAACGGATTAACGTCACGAGATATAACGTTACACGATCCGCGTGTACATTTTACCGCGTGTACTAAACGTTCAAGCCAATTTTCTAATAAGGCAAATTAAAGTAAATAATGTTTTATTGGATAATATTATTCTATTAAATTTTAAGGCTTTGTGAGAAACACGAAAAAATAATCAAAATATCTAATTTATCCATTTGACTCGGACTAGATTTGTGGCTAGATAACTCCACGTTCTCGCAGCACTCATGTAAGACGAAACCGAGTGGAGGTTATCGATTGCCAGTTCTACAGAGGCACTTAAGTATGGTACACGCACCATGCAATGCATATTTGCTTGGGAAGCCTTGTCGCCAGCAAACTGATCTCTTAAACGCCCTACACATGTCAGCATCCAGATGGTCAGATTGAATTTCGTACGCGTAGCGCGGGTCAAGATAATGTTGCGAACCGATAAGATATGCGTTCAACCTTTGCAAAATCGTAAAATCTTATTTCAGAATTCAAAATAAACTCAATGTAATTCGGTAAAATAAATACGGCAATGCAATTTTGCGTCAATTATTTATTCATGCTTGAATTTCTGTTTTATGAGAAAAGTTAATAAAAAACTATTTAATTATGCAATTTAAATTTACTATTGTTTAAATTTTAAGTATATCGCCCTAACATGCAAAGGGTTCTATAAAAAAGAAATGCATTCTACTGTATTTCTATAGGATGCTGCCGATGGCCTATGACGATGCACTTAGAGCTTGAAAGAGGATCATAGAAACATCGAGGGTGCCGCACCCTGAATTACCCTTCATCATTGACAAGGGTTGATCCAAGCAGGATATGAGATATGAGAACACTTGTCTTCTCTCATACACGTGGCAAACGCGGCTCTTTTTCACATCCTGTCTATCGATGACGAGAATCTTAAAGTACCCTATATTTATACTTCTACTTATATCTAAAAGCTTGCAGATGCTTTCAAAAACTTGTGAAAACAAGCATAATTGTAAAATATAATATGTCTTTAAAAATAAACTTTAATTATACAGAATATATTTTTCCTGTGTTGCGTATTAATATTTTGAAACCTGTGTTTCTCTCCCGCGTTATCTTGAAATGTGTGTGTGTGAATTACAAATTGCCCATCAGTTCATCAGTCAACCCCCGCAATTTCTAATTTACCGCATGGAGATTCTACGAAGCGAGAAAGGAGAAGCGCGTTACGCGTTGCTTCCCATCAATTTCAACGAAATAACACGAACGGAAGCCTGCGCGCAAGGCATGGCGGGGTCACAGAGGAGCAACCGGTATAAATCTCGACAAGGCATCTTTAATTCCGTCGATACGGTCGGGACGATAAAACGGGTCCGGGCGAAGATACGGGCAGATTGAATCTCTGCTAATTACGGTTAATTACGGCCACCTCTTGACTGGCACTCTCTCTCTACCGAGAATATCCAGAAAATTGCCCGCGCCACCCATTGCTACCAGTCCAGAAGCGCGATCCGCCGCGGTGACGCAGCGCAGCGTGCGCTCGAGTGTATCCGAAAACTGATATGCACCCTCTCACGATGCGCCATCGGCGCATCGCTTGGCATCGCTTCCGCAGTGCTCACGTCCAGGCAGCGTAACAGACGCCGAACGAGCGTAGAATCGATTCGTCGAATACCAAAGTGGTAAGTAACGCGACGGTGGAACGGCCGCGGCCGCGGCGCGGCGGCCGCGCGCGAGACCCCGGAAAACCAACGAGATGTGTAACGGAATCGTCGATCAGGCACCGTCCGACCGATGGATCGGGATCGATAGGTCGCGCCGATGATTCGCTGTCATTAATTTTCGATCCTGCGGATCGGGAGAGAGATTCCTCTTCGCGCGCAAACGGACGAAGTTTATCACTCGCACGTGTGCGACGTGAAATGCGCGCAAATGACGGTAATAATGATAACAATAATGGTAACGATCTTTCTCTCTCTCTCTCTTTCTCTCTCTTTGACCGTGAGCGCTTGATTAGGATCGTGGGGATTATTGAGAATCGATGGAATCGCGCCGGGATACCGAGTTATTAATTCCAATAACTTCACAGTCGGTATCGGCTTGCATCCGCGTGCGTTCTTCGATCGATTAAAAATCCACCTGGCGAGAGCGTTCCTCGTTGTACCTCAATGATTCATACGATATTCGCAATTAATAACGACAGTGAGGCTGAGGTCTAAACCGTGGCCGAAAGTAAAGACAATCATTTAGAATCGCATTGATGCTCGAGAATCAGGTTATTAATTATTACAGCGGCCTTTGCTCGGTATCATTTCACGTATGAGGATCTGTTTGTTTTGAAATCACAAAGTAATCGTTCTCGACGTCGATAATTACAGGAGACCCTGAGATGCTTATGGCGGTATATGAAACAATCTAACATTAATGTTCATTTTTTTGTCGACATATTTCTTGTGTATAAATGTTTCAATAAATTATCTGGATAATATTATTAATATTATATCAGCAAAGATACGATTATGTGCTGTTTTAGATTTCCTTAAAAATAAGAGATTATCTATACGCTGTCTATAACAAGAAATTAAAAAACTATTAAATTTATCATACACAAATTTGTTGAATTATATCTAATTCAATTCATAGGTTCTAATTACTCATGCTTGATTTTATATTCCTTCAATATTTAAACAATTACATAACGATATTATCTAGAAGTTTGTAGGTATTTTGTCGGAGTGTAAGCCTAGGAGAATTCCTATATGCTGTTTAAATTTCACTGTTCTGTTATTTGCGCAACGTTCCTGGCTCCCAACTGTGTCTCGCATAATATTTACGGTCTAGTTCGATAATACTTGTAAAGATTAAAAGCCAAATGAAAGACTGAAAGCCTACAGCATCATTTATGAACGACAGAACTATGTCGGTCATGATTTATAGCGTTATTAATTATTGTAATTTCGAGCGTAGTAACGGATGTCATCCGCAATGTTCTCTATAGGATTTCAAAGCTAAACGTCCATCGTTCTCAACGTCACCGTCGTTACGATGAAGGGGCAACGCGCATTACTCTCGGCAATGTATGAGGTAATTTACTGATTTCATTGATTTCGTAAATCTCTCGATACACATCTGATTGATAATCTGATCGTTTTGGCTGGCGTGATCTTAATGGTCGGCAAAATTAGCACGGAAGGAACGGAAAGGCAGCTCAGCTCGGCTTCTTGACTATACGATCGTTAATTATGCGTGCCGCACGTACGTCGTGACGAAACCGCGAAACGAAGTCGTAAGTCATGGTCGAAATAATGAAAATTGATGACCGATAACGCTCGTTAATGCATCTATATGTTGTGGTGAACCTAACACGTCGCAACACGGTCGTGTATGAACGCTTGTAATCGATTCTGATGAAGCTCGTCGACGTGGAAACGGAAATCAAGATTCGATTCTGTGCCGTGCAAGACGACGATGAGTTTCGTTGCGACCGCGACGTGCGAAACTCACCTGATGGTGTACCCGTATACCCACCGCGAAGAGGGCACTTTTAACAAACGCGGTGCATTACGCCGCGGCGGCGCACAAAATATACGTGTAGGATATATGTATGTATCCCGATGCTGCGCGGCCGATACATTTTGCAATCAGACTTTATTACATCGCTCGATTTACACCACGAATCGAAAGTCACGATCCCCCCCCCCCCCAAGAGTTCGATCGGGCCCCGATACGTGCAAGGTGTATCTGCCCGCCTGCCTGCCTGCCTACCTGGATGACTCGATATCTTCGTACGAGGAAGGGACGAGGTGAGGGGTCGAAAAGAGATGGTGTGGTGTGGGGCCCAATGTAGTCGGCTTGTACCGTAAGGATACGATCCGCGGCGATCTCATACTCGCGCCTGTATATGAATACGAGAGGATGGATACAAGGAGAAGTGGGGGCAAAAGTAAGAAGGACTTACGGCTAATAATCATTAGCCGGAGAGATGCGGGAGCAGATATCAGTCGAGGCAATCATTGCGGCATTCGATCAAACGAACGCAGGTCCTGAACCTCGCCTCGAACACAACGTAACATACGTACATACGTACGTTTTCTTCGCATCGGTCATGATACCGCCGCCAATTGCCGATTGCCGATTGCAGAAACATCCGTGATCGCTGTTCGCGATCGTGTTGATCTCGCGCCGCGCGACCGATGCTTCCGATAATGATGCGCGGTCTATCCTTCGCTTCCTCCGATTTGTGATTAATAGCGCAATTATTGGACGTTTCATTGTTGGCCGTTTTTTTTTCTATTGCAGAGATTTAAAGTTTTATTTAAATTGTTCTCTTCTCCGTAATCAAGAGACATATGGTAGTGTCTCGCGCCGAATGTACGCGCAGCAAGACACAAACCGATATCTATACGCAATAGTATATAATACAAGAAAAATTATTTTTTGCTGTAAGCAACATACACATAGGAAATACCTGGCCTGGTAATTAATACATAAATAAAAGCTATTCCTTATAAAAAAATTAAGTGATACTTTCTAAAAGTAACTTTGCAAAAAAACATCTGACCGCTTCTTCAGGAGCAATATCCTTACAATCGACTATTACACACTACATCATTTTTGGCGAGGATCGTTCCGACGAAACAGTATCGATTTCGGTGCACGGCGCGTCGAAGGGTCCATAATTTGAGATGGCGTATCCGTTTTCGAAAGCACTGCAATTTTACGACCACGCGACCCCTTATAGGAGATAAGGTTTAGGGTGAAGACCGAGCCGGACGAGGTAATTAAGCTTAACGCGCGCGCATCGTCCCACAAGCGAGCGAGGAAGCCACCGGCTTGCGATTCTCCCGTCTCTGCGGCGTTCCGCCGTATAGAGTAGGTTTTGCCGCGGCCGCGTTCTGCGGTTTACCGCATGTCCAACACGGCCGCTACGGGGTCTGCGCCTCCATCGTCCATAAACCATCATTACGCTAGTATATACAAGCGCATAAGGGCAACCCGGGAGATCGCGCCGAGCCGAGAGCGCTGAGACGAGCTGCGCCGCCGTCTCCGCGCGTACTTCTATCGCCGTGTCAGAGCCGCGCGAGCAGCGTCCGTGAAATTTCTGGTAATATTTCCAGTGGAGAAGGACGCCGGCGTCGATCTTCCTCACCGAAGCACGCCGATGCATTTCCTGTGCAGCAGCTCTCAGCATCTTCCTCTCTTTCTTCGTGCGCGCATAACGGTCGCGTTAACTTCACGACGTGGAAAATGAAATTTTATCCCAGCCAGGTGTTCCCCTAAAGATCTACGAAATTACTTTAATAATAATCTTACTTTAAGAGTGATGATCTTAAAATTGACAGATGTACCAGATGTAAGTTTTCAAAGATATCGATTCCTATACTTTTCTTGATGACATTAATACTTATCTCTTCTTATAATCGGTATTATTTAAATTTCTAAATCATTCAACTTCGTCATTTTTCTATATATTTTAGACCTGTATAATTACGTTATAAAAATGAGAATTACAAGATGAATCGCCCATGAAAAATTTTTGTCTTAATGGCTATCACTTGATACCTACTCGGCGCGGTACACTTTGTACATTTTCGCAGTTTAGTCGGGTGATAAGTAAACAGCCTAAAATATAAATGTAATGAGCGGCCACATATAACGCGGCAGGTAATTTACGTATCGAGTACAGCCTGAAGAAGCCGGTCTTAAGTGTCGAGATAATTCGACTTCTTATCAAACCAGCGTCGAGCATAAGTTTCGTTCATTAAAGAGGCGGTAAGAAAAGCCGCGCACACGCCCCCGGTAACAGTCAACGTAATAAAACGTGTTGTTGCTACCGCAAGTTCCTGCCAAACGGGGTTCGGCTACTTATCAATTATAATAATGGGACTATTAAATAATAATAGCAGACATGTTAGGTCAAGGGCAAGCTTTTATGACTACGACTTTTATAATAGGGTAGGTGTTAGACTGCCGACTCAGATTTATAGATGATGTAGTACAAACATCGTGTCTTAAAAGCCAGTCTTCAATCTTGTAACACCACAAGGTGAACTTTGCGTAATGAATTGAATCTCGTTAGGCTTCTATAAAATTTATGTATGTCTGTTTAACGTTAATTTCATTTAAGCGACGCACGGAATACATTTCGATCGTGCAAATATCCACGCTAAGCGCACTCAGAGAAAAAAATCATAGTGATATGGCAACTATATAGGTGACAACATTCTTAGAATTAATGTACATAGTTAAATAAACTATTTTGTAGTTATTGCAACTAAATTGATGGTTAAGAGAACTAATAAATAATAGTGTGCACAAACTTCATGGAAGGAATAACATGGACTACATAATTTTAATTCCATGAATACATATTTATGTAAAAATTCTAAAATAACTATGTAAATCATGTATTAACTAAATAAATATAGTTTTTGGAATTTTAATAATGTAGTTTGCTGAATTATAATTTACTTAAAATATATTATATAGTTGTATTAATCATATTTTATTCAATTAATTTAATAAGTCTGACAATATTTCTGTATTTCAATGGAGTCATTTACAAAAAAATAAAAATGCCTTATTATTTTTTCTATTAAAATTTTGGTAATATAAAAATGCCGAATGTGCAAAAGAAAGTAGCACAAAGTATTTCTGTATCAAATAATAATTAATTAAAAGTCATAAAAATTCAAAAGCTTTTCAAACGCGCCAGATTGCCATTAGTCTATGACGTCACGATATAGGAAAACTATACAGTTCACTACTCTGTATTACCGACATTACCGACATAACCTGTATTGTCGTGCTCTTGCATTCTGGCACAAAACAATATTTATTAATACCTTTCCGCTTAATAATTGCAGATTCCTCCATTATAACTGGCTGAATCACGAATTGTATCCACGGTGGCACGGTCCGTGGTTGTATCATATATCGTGACATCATAGACTAATGGCGGGCAATCTGACGCGTTTCAAAAGCTTACTATTTTTATATTGTTTATATATTGTTGTATTAAGTTTTTTCCAAGTACATATAATTTTTTTAGTACTTTAAATTGTTGTATTTTTTTTTAGTTAATTTAAAAAAAAAGTGGTAAATGACTCCATTCACTATAGTAATTTGATTTCTATAACTAAAAGCAAATAGCTGAGGTGCTATTTATTCACATTTTATAGTTGTAACGACTGTTTTTTTCTCTGAGTGCGTTTTATGTGCAAATTTTCTCCTACAATGTTATAATATAATAACATATGCCATAAATAATTACTACGCTAATAAAATTCCAATGTGTTTTAGATGTAGAATAGCACGAATCTGATCGAGATCACAGCTCTGTTGACTGCCCGACCAATCGCGAAGATGTCGATGAAGCAGCACGGGCGACAAAAATACGTCGATCGTGGGGAGACGGGCCGAGATCACGAACAAATTTAATTCCCGGTCGACGCGATTCGTTACGCTCGCGTGTCTAGCCGCTCCACCAACGGCCCACACCACAAGCGTATCATTTATTCGATTAACCGCCATTTCTTAACCCGCGTTGGACCGAAGTTTTTTCCCTACTCCTCGTTTTGTGGCAGAGCAACGATGCGTGGCTATGGATATCTAGTATCTTCCATTTCGTATCGTTGTGTCGCGGTTCCACGGTGTTAGGCACGGGAATGATCTTCTTAGCCCGCTCCTACTGTGGTTTCATTTCTGGCCACGAAAAAGCGTGCCACACAGTTGAATTTAATTGGGTTGCACGTCGGATACTAGCTACGTTATTGTATTCGGCACGTATCACGTTGATGCCTGCGGCACGAAGAATCTTAAAAATTTCCGCGTGTTTGCACAACTTGCGGATGTTGCAGACAGTCAGATCCTATCATCGAAAACCGCCTGTCGACTATTCTCATTTCATCCGAAAATCCCTTTCTATCAAATGCGGATATTACACAATTTACACTAAAATAAATTAATCGGTTCTATGAAATATCTCCCGATATTAATTAAAGTATACCAATTATGAATATTTATATTTATAGTACCTACTTACACATAATGTTTAAACAAAAAATTATATATATACTATATAGTATAATTCATTCCAGATATGCAATTAAAATGGGACATCCTATGTATATCACGTTAAATTCAACCAATCAGATGTGACTACCGCACACACTGTACATTATTTTAGAACATGTGTACTTCGTGAGAGTTAGCAGTCTAGTATATAATGTAGATTGGACAAACATTTCTTTAGCCTTGTGTCCACGATGCTAGAACTGCATCCAAGTTTCGGTTTAAGCCAATCAACTTGCAGCTCTTACAGAAAAGTAGCAGTTTTATTGGCTTAAACCGAAACTCGGACACAGTTCTAGCATCGTGGACACAAGGCTTAAGGCCGGTATTCGTAGTCGGGACTTATTTCAAGACCGTCTTAAGCCTTGTGTCCACGATCCAAGAACTTGGTCCGAGATCTCGGAAGGAGAAAGAATCAACCAATCGCATTTAAACAATTCGGCCAATTGATTAATGCGATTGGTCAATTCTTTTTCTGTCCGAGATCTCGGACCAAGTTCTTGGATCGTGGACACAAGGCTTTAAGTAATGTCTTAAGACGCTAATACGGCTCTGTGATTGGTTCATGACATCTTAAGATTGAACTTAAGACGGTCTTAAATATAAGAACCGACTATGAATACCGACCTATATGAGGTTTTTGGTGTTTCCACCGCAAGAGCGCTCACCTCAGTCTGACTCTAAACCACGGTCTTCTACTCAGGTCTGGAAACTCCAGTGGTGGGGGTGTCTCGCTTAACGTCCATAGTCGTGTCGATCGAAAAGTCGTCTAGAGACCTTGTAATAAGAGTCTGGCCATAAGCGATTTTGTCATATGTGCTAGGTTAAAGAGAAAATGTATATCCGTTTCTCTCGCAGGATTTTGACAAAATCGCTTATGGCCAGACTCTTATTACAGGGTCTCTAGACGACTTTTCGATCGACACGACTAGTTGCGGACACGGAGCGAACTACCGAAAACGTGGACATTAAGCGAGACACCCCCACCACCATAAAATGGTGCGAGTTTCCAGACCTGAGTAGAAGACCGTGCTCTGAACAGTCTGAACCCGACTCTAACCCGGTGCGAAGCCTCGGTGGAAACTTACTCACAGTTCTAGCATCGTGGACACAAGGCTTTTCTCTTTCACCATTTTTATTTTATACGAGAAAATTAAACCTGCTTTGCTAGCAGAGTGAGTAGCATGAAAATCAATAGAAATTAGTTTTTTCGATTAATTTTTTTATTCAATCTTGGGTCAAACTTCAAGAAATTTTCTTTATTCACTGTGCTCCTTTGTTCGACTTACAATTAGTCGCTATTACGTGTATTGAAATATGAGATAAAAAATATATTAAGTAATATTAAAAAAATGTATTTTGAAAAATCTAGTCATTTTTAGAAAAATTCAGAATTAAGAGTAAGTAACAATTATACGTGTGCAATCTAAATTTTGCAATTTTTTCTTTCTTTGGTGCCCACGTGGTGACAGAACATACACGTGCTCGCGATATTTCAAAATTACCTACAAAAAAACATTTCTTTATAAAAAAAGTTTTTTAAATATTACTTATCCTTTAAAATATTTAATTATTTAAAAATGGTATACATACATTGCTAAAATTTAATTTTTCTTCAAAAAGAAGAACATAAAGCACGTGGTTGCGATATTTCGTATTTACAAAATAATAGTATTCTCTTTTTTAATAAATTTTAAGAAACAGCTTTCCTTATTTCAATTATATAATAATATAATTAAAATAAGGAAAGCCGTTTCTTAAAATTTATTAAAATTTAATTTATATTCAAACACAAGCACAATATTATCTAACCTCAATTTCTTCTCTTACGTGACAAACAGTCAAGTAGTGATATGCTTATGTTAATTAGATCATGTGGTATACTCATAAACATGGCGAATGTTATATAAGAAACATTTTTAGACAAATTTATGTTTATGTTACACACATCCGCACACACGCGATTTATTCTATATATTTAAATAAAAATATTTGTGAAGAACATGTAATATAATGTTTTCATTTCTTTGATTATTTTTATTATTTTATTCTTTCCTAAAAGCTATAAAAAAAGTTATTATAGATTCATAATATAAGACATTGCGAGATATATTTGGAAATGTAAAATAAGTATCTATCTATATATTATAATACATTATACAGGGTGGGAGAAAAGTCTGGAAACGGTCAAATATCTCGAAAACAAGACATTTTAGGAAAAATGTTTCATACAGAAGTTGTAGGGTTTAAAAAGATCTGTTTAATGACTTTATCAGTTTGATCTTAGGTGGCGTCGTTTAGGTCAAGTCAGGGTCACTTTAAATTTTTTAAATCGGACCCCCTATTTTTTATTGCATGTTCTTGTAGCCCTTGTCGAGAAGTTTTCAAAACACTATAACAAAACTCTCTTTCGTTAAAAATGTCCCGAGATATTTCAAATTTTGTCATTAAATTTTTAATATAAAATATGAAATATCTCGTAAAGTATTCACTTTTCGTTGACTTTATCTTAATACTTTTATGCGTAGAATAATGAAAAGAATCGATTGTTGTAAAAAAAAACAGAAAAAATTATGTTAAAAAATTTGATTGCATTTTGTAGACGCATTCAATTTTACAAAATTGCAAATGTAAAAATTAATATTATTGTTCGACTTCTTTCATTATTCTACGTATAAAAGTATTATGGTAAAGTCATCAAAAAGTGAATACTTTACGAGATATTTCATACTTTATATTAAAAATTTAATGACAAAATTTGAAATATCTTACGAAATTTTTAACGAAAGAGAGTTTTGTTATAGTGTTTTTAAAACTTCTCGACAAGGGCTACAAGAATATGCAATAAAAAATAGGGGGTCCAATTTAAAAAATTTAAAGTGACCCTGACTTGATTTAAACGACGCCACCTAAGATCAAACTGATAAAGTCAGTAAACAGATCTTTTTAAACCCTACAACTTCTGTATGAAACATTTTTCCTAAAATGTCTTGTTTTCGAGATATTTGACCGTTTCCAGACTTTTCTCCCACCCTGTATATAGATATGTATAATAAATAAATACATATATCTATTTCATGAAAAATAAAGAAAATACATATTATAAAGCAGAATATAAATTTGAGATTAAAATTGAAATATATAAAATAAATTTATCAACAATTTATTCTGTTATAAAATAATGGTGCAATGGTAAAAAAATTTTTTAGTTTTACTGACATATTTTAAATTTTTTATGCATGTACATAATATTCCATAATAGAAGTACAATTTGTTAATAAGAAAGTAAAAAAAAGTAGTTTTAAACTTACAGCAAGTCCAAATGTGTTATTTTAGCTGAAGCTCTTCTTGCACATTTCTTTCCGTTTAAAATCATGTCATTTATCATGATTGAACTGTATATTAACTTTTAATTTAATACGATTAAACGTGATAAATAACGTGATAAAGAAATATGTAAAAAAAGCTTTAGTTAAATGTGTCATTTTTATACGTTTATGTTTATGCGTGTAAAAATAACACACTTGGATTTGCAGTGCAGTAAATACCTTATACATTATTCTCTGTAGAACAAGATTTGTTTTGACTTTTGTTAATTGAAACCGTTTTCTACAAAAGCTACGTCCCAATAATCACTGCCAGTACTAAAAATCTATAGTTTACGTCACGTACACGTACAGACAAAAATGTCAGTACTTACTAATAATTGGAATGGAAACAAGATAATAAACTTAGATTATATAATCTTTATGCTATACTTACAAAATACAAATATATAATATTATAGTGCATTTTAGCATATACTACAACAGCAAGGGTTATTATTCTTTACATTTTTTGTCTTCTTTTAGAGAGAAAATATGACATCCCATTATCAACCTTTATATCCCGAGAGTTGTAATCAATATCCGTATGTTGGCATAGTATCCGTAAGAGAGGAGGATTGTGTTGACTTAATCTATCAATTTGTGAAAAAAAAATTTGCTTCTACGATCCAACGGGATTCTATTAGCATATATCGTAATCGTGACATAATTGGGCCGCCCGAATTTCCAAATGGACAACTACCTTTCAATAAAGAAAGATATGTATGTTTATTTCCTGGTATTATCTGTTATTGTCTTGCACAAAGTAATTGCTATCTAAATTTATGTTACAAGATTTTCTACTATTTTGCACATTTTAATTTTTTAACATAGAGGACTGATGGTATCTCAATATCTGCATGGCGAAACGAGCACCTCATGACATCTCTTGGTCTTGGTTTTACTGAATTACAATGGTATGCAAATAAATATATTGGTATGTAATATTTGAATTAATAAATAAGATATTGTTAAAGAAGATACACTTTTGTTGAGAACAGAGTATAATTATATTTTCTATTTTGAAGATATTGAGTTTCATGAAGCTGTATATCCAATCAGAGTCTTTATATACGAAATAGATAAATGTCCTGGAAGCGTAATTCAAATTTGGACACAAGATTCTAATAATCAATGGATTCAGTTGTGGAATGGATCGTCCGAGATTGTGCTTGTGCCCCCGAGATCAAAGTTATTCTCTCCACCCTTATCGCACCCGTGTAATTTTAAAATCAAAATGCTCAGACTAGTATTTAGGAACAGTTTACCTGAATCTGATGTATACACAATGCTAGATGCTGTGATGCTTATCGGTGCATCAGATGTGATTCTTCCTAGAAATCCTGACGAGAGTTTAACTGATTTATTAAAAAGAATTAATTGCATGCACTCTCCATGCCATAAGAAAGTTCATAATTTAACAGCAGATTTAAAAATTGCACACTTGGATATAGTTAATCTGCAAGAGAATTTTCCTGAATATTGCATTATTTGTCAAAGGTATAATTGTAATCGTTGGTATTAAGTAATATTCAATATATTTTTTATTCCTTTAATAATAAATATAAATTTGATCCGATGTTATTTGCAGCGATACAAGGACTTCTTATAAAAATATATTGAGCCACGAAAAGGTACCTCGGGAGGTGTCACGTTGCAGTATATATGCGCTCTCTGTAAAGTATTCTAAGAAGTGTCTCTTTCTCATAATTATAATATTTATTGCTATATCATCTGGTGTATTAAGTTTTATGTTTTACCTTTGCAGGACGAAATAATACTAAAGATATTTAAAAACTTAGATTTGACAACTTTATTGCGCATAAAGAATGTAGATAAGCGCTTCAATAATTTAGTACAGGACCCTGAACTCTATACATGTTTAAACATGCGATGTGATGGCGAATGTATTACGCGCACAATTGGTTACTTTACATCTAGATGTAAATATTTGCAACACTTAGATCTTACAACAAGCAACTTTAATGTTTCCACTTTCGTAAAATTTCTTGATGATTGTGGCAGGAATTTAACGCGCTTAAGGTTAAGTAACTGTTCATCTGTCAACAGTAAAGTCGTACTTAAAATTTCACAGATATGCAAAAATTTGAAAGGTATGTATATATGCATAAAATATATGATTGTTGAGATTGTGGGTAAATTGCATATGACCAATACTGATTTCTTTTAGAATTGGATCTAAGTATGTGTCGTTGCATAGACGATAAAGGATTTTCTTATCTCGAAAAGCTAAATTGTTTGAAACATTTAAACCTTTGTCATACACATATAGGAACTCAAAGTCTTTGCAAAATACTGCAAAAAAATAAACGTATGCTTGAGTTACGTTTGAAACCTACACGCAGAATAACCCTAGATGCCGTTGCAATAGAGTTGAGAAATTCGTGTCGGGACTTGGAAGTAATTTTACTAAATGCATATGAACTTACATCACAGGGTTTTAACGCTCTCGCTGACTGTAAGAATTTAAGAAAAGTGTATTTTGACAAAATGTAAGTGTGTGTTTTTTAATTTTCTTTTAAAATGTATAATATCGTGTTCTTTATCGAAATTTGTACGTTTTTGCTTCTCTTGCATTTCAAGCATTTTAAAAGATAGAGTTGCATTGATTTTCTTTTTGTGATTAATGTACTGTGATGATTATAATTTTAATAGTAATAAGTATGATTTTTGTTACAGATGCCGAACCACTAGTGATAACGTAATTAGATTATTTGAATTATTTCCCTCTTGTCAACACTTGGAAGAAGTTTCTTTGTCCAGTTTACATTTTGATCATGTTACTGATCGAAATTTAGAATTACTAGCGCAGTGCAAAAATTTGAAAAAGTTATATCTTTCTCATGTGAGATCTGGTACATCTGATATGTATTCCGTTATTTTTGAACAATGTTCAAAGCTGCAAGAGTTTTATCTTCTATCCTGTTATAATATTAGCTATTGTTTGATTAAACAATGGAAGGAAAGATATCCGCATGTGTCTGTCTACACGTCTCCATATTAAAATGCTGACAAAATGAATAGTTTATGTTTACTAATTTGAAATATATAAATTAATTTAGTTTCTTAAAGTTTGTAAGTTAGTTATCTGGTAAACTTGATTGTAAAAGAAGTTAATGACTAATAAAGACGACATATTCGTATTTATTTATAATTTTATTATTTGCGAACATTCCTTTCTTTTTTTTTTTTTTCATAATTCGACTTTTTTGGCAATAATTACATTTTTTTCTAGAAAATAGTTGCTTAGCCAAATATCGCAAAAGTTAGGCACCTTAATAACATCATCAGTAAATTCTTGGTATTTTTTCGGCAACCGCATGTCTCTTTCAAGAATTCGTTTAGAAATAGATCTGTGATACTTTTTCTAGTCACAGTTATTAAACAGCTTTCTGTGATGATTGTTGTAAAAATTTATTTATATATTTTTCTAAAACTAAACACTAAACAACTCATCAAAGCTATTATATGATTACAATTATTAAAAATATCTGTAGGAAGTGAAAGGCTTTCTCATTGCAAGTAATCAAAGTATTCACATCATCAATTAGAGCACCATCCTTATTTTCGCGAAGAATAGTTTTGCATTGCTGACGTTATCGTTTTGAGCAACTTTATGTGCAGCAATGTTTGTGAATAAAATATTAAATTAAAATAAGTGATAATAGATATATTTATATTTGCGCTTTAATGTTGCAGAAATACTACAGGTAGAACTAAGGGAGTTACTTTTTTTGGATTTCCTTAAGACCTTCAAAGGTAAAATTTATTGTTATATTATTATATGTATACAGTACCGTGCAAAAGTATGCGTATACTTTTGACTTTTTGACTTAACTTGGTTTTACGCCATCTGACGTATCTTTGTGAAAAACGATCGCAGAGCGATGTTTAAAAAAGCGTTTTAAAGCTTGAACCCTCAGCTTTTGAATGCTTCAAGGCTCGTTTCGGTAATGCTAATACCGGCGGCACAATACAGTTTTTTATAAAGAAGACCTTGAAGTGCACTGTTCACTTTAAATCGTCATAACTTAGTGAAAAAAATGGTAGTGTAATGATTAGAAAAGCATTTTAAAGAGGAAATGTTACGTTTTATGATACAATCGATAAAATTTGGAGAATAAATTTCGTTCTCCCTATGCACGCCATCAAAGTTGAAGTTCTTCAATTTTGCAAGATCCATTTTAAATTACCGCCGTTTGTAGTGAAATCTTCGCAGAGAAACGAGCCTTAAAGCATTCAAAAGTTGAGGATTTAAGCTTTAAAAACGTTTCTGATCTGCAAAGATTTTACTACAAACGGCGGTAATTATACTGTATAATACAGTTTTTCGTTCAAACATCAATGGGCAAATACAGAAATAGATAAAGTAGTACGTTGACCATCTTTCAGGCTTATTCATACGTATTGTTTCAAATGTTCGTTCTTTGTGCAAACTTATTACGCCTTCCGTAGATTTACGTATTTACGTCTCGTATACGTCTAATAAGTATCGTATATCGCGTGGGCGACCTCCTACGTGCCGCTATTCGTCAGGAAACTCAACTTCGGTGAATACATAGTACATACACGTTGTACGCAACAGCATGCCGCGTTTAGGTGACGCTTATTGTTATCCGCGTATGGATACATTGTACATCTATTGGACGAGGAAGAGATCTCGCGTAGGTATTAGACGTAGCTATTTTTCCACCGAGCATAATGTCCAAACGCAAGCTGTCTACCACATACGTCAATCCATCGTTCGTCATGCAAGAGCCGATATGTGAAAAAATTTCGAGAAGCATGAATGTTTAAGGATTTTAATTTTATGAATGTTTAATTAATAAGAGAGATGATTCTCAAATATCAAACTACGTCGACTAGTTCGATCGGGTGAGACTTTCACCATTAAATAATACCCGGCCGTAAATGCCGTATTGCGCGTGCGAGATAAACAGTCATAGATTCTCACGGAAGAATCGTATAACATTTAGATAATGTATAGAACCAGAAGAGACATATTTTTTGAATTCTCTATTCTTGGCCATTGTTTGGAATATATCCGCGTAATTTGAAGATAATTTGATGTATCGAGACGCCGCGAGTTTGCATCAACCTTACTTCGTTTCCTGACGAGATCTAGATAATTTGTGATTAATTAGATATTATAAGCGTTATTGATGGGAACAGCGGGTCGCGCGGGCCCCAAGTTGGGAATCTCGAGCGATGCGAGGGACAGACGGACGGACGGATGGACGGATGGACGGGCGAACGGACGGACGGACGGACGGACGGACGAACGAGCGTTACGGAGAGATCAGATCAGGAACGGTAGGTGGTCCATCGAGGCTTTGCCAGCATCCACTCTCCACCGAACAGTCTCGATCTGGGCATCTCCTTCAGCTCCCGCACTCTCTCTTCGTCTCGTCGCGTCGTTCCGGCTCTTCTTTGCCACGTTTTCCATCTACCTCACGCTTCCAACATCCACTTTGCTTCCCCCGTCGCGGCTCTCTCTGCAACTTCTCTCCCGCGTCTCTTTTGCTCTTACCCCTTTTCCCCTACCATTCTTCTCGTCGCCTTCTTTTCACCGCATCTTCGTCGCATCCCTTTTCTCCTCATCATTCTCTCGCTGTGATCCTCCATTCCATCACTTCCCCGCTGTCCTAACATCCCGTTCCACCGCCCTTCACCCCGACGACGGGGACGGGTACACGGAACTCCTCGCTGCCAACACACGATTCAACTACTCTCGGCTACGACCAGCAGCCGATACTGCGAGTATCTATACAACCTCGCCACTACGACCGATTTCTATGTATATGTGTGCGGGGACTCTTTCGTGCCGGTGCAGTGTCGTTCGTTTCCTACGAGCTATGAGATGAGACCGGCAGCGAGTCGGGGCACCGTGTGCACGGTCGAGCACTGATCGAATCTCGGGCGAGGATCTCTTCCTTCTCTCCTCTTGCTCTCTTCGCCCGATCCGCGCGGTCGACGTCGACGTCGACGTGCGCGTTTCCTTGGTGACTTTTTCCTGTTAAGGACAAACTCATCCTTCATCCTGATCCCTGTCCAAACGCGCGCGCTTTGACCCGATAGGTCGTTTTACCTCTCGACCAACCTGGTGGCCCCTTGACGAGACGTGACCGCCCCTGAAGCGACGGACGGCCCGGTCAGAAGTTGCTGCATGGTCGGGATAATGCCGCGGGCGGTTACACCAGATGTGGCGTCCGGCACCGTAATTTGATGTAAACAACACTCCCCTTCCCGCTATTGCTGACGAATTAGAATGGTTACCAACACGCGCCGTTTGAATGTTTCGATAATACCGGGGTCTGTCGAAAACGGTATACCAATAGCGGGACGCTGTGTTTTCGGATAATCCCTATTTCCTCGTTTTAACTCGGACGTCCGGGTGATAAAGGGTCCTGGAAACGCGCGGGACTTAAAACCGCGAATAGAACGGGGCTGCAATTACATATCGAGGTTGCATCGCGAACGTCCTGATGATACTCGCCAGATGGTTTCCGCACGCGGCGGCGGCCAGGACGGTTACGCAGCGATTTCGAGAGAGTCTCACAGCGTCCTTATATCACTTCTCATATACTTGAAATACTTTTCTCCACTTACGATGCGGAGATTACATTAGCGGGATGCGCGCAGTCGGCTGAAACATAACGGCGATCTCGTCTCGGCTCTCACGTTTCACAGCGTCTTCCTAATGAAATTCAGCTTGCGAGATGCGTCGGCGAGCCGAAGGATTCCATTGAAAAGGAATCTCGTTAGCGACGCAATTCGCGATAGAGAAAGAGAGAAATCCGTTTGTCCCGCGGCCATGTCCTCGACCCTCTTTACAATCATCGATAATAATTATTCTACGACAGACACGGAATTAAAATTACTATGGCGTGGAATTTAATGGGCTTAGGGCTCGGACGCAATGCGAGGAATAAGGAACAAGCAATAGAATTCATAGTCGCATCCTTTTTTAATAGACGTGCATTGGAAAAGGATGCGACTATTAAATATCTATTCCTTGTTCCTTATTCCTCGCATTGTGTCTGAGCCCTTACGACAGATCTGAGAACAATGCTCAATAATTCGCGATCGTCCAAAAACAAGAAAGCGGAATAGTATCACTTGAATAACGTACGTGTGTAAACGACATAAATTGGTAGCCACTATAGCAGATTGGGCAACATTGGACGACATTCGTCCTGTCCTGTTTCTACAGTGTCAGAATCTTGACTCATTAACCCAGAATCCACCATTTTAAGAAAACTAGTTGGGCAAAGAACGAGTTACGAGTTCACACACAAGCGTGCATTAGCGTCTTATTATTTCGGAATATTTATTCTGTTAACAATAATGCGCATATAGAAACTCTTAGAGAAATTTTCATTGTGTTGCTCATGATTTTGCGGTTTTTCAAATTTTATGAACAATTTATTAAACAGTTAAAAATTCCAGCTACCTCATTAACAACTCTAATCGTACGTATAGATACAATCACGCTTTTTTATACGGCTACACTTTTTTCGGCCTCAATATAAAAAGATTAAATAAAATATCAAAAGCAACCGTGCAACCGGAATAAAAGCAGCGGCATAGTTATAATCGTAAGGATCAGAGACTCTCGCCGACGGCGGGTATTTATCCTATTCTTTGGTCTCCTATATCTTTTCGAATAGTCGGCGGCAGATATATTTTTTCCAAGCGCATCGTCTTTCGGCTGGAAGAAAATTGGATATTCTCGGCCACTATGAGATTTATGATTGAAATGATATGTCTTTATTAATTAAAATTATATAAGTATCTATCTTAAATTCTCGTTAAAATTTCTTCTACTATCAAACATCAGTATTAGTTTAATTTCTACGGCATGTTGAAGTATATTTTTTAAATCTTTTTTTTCTATATAATTGTAAATTTGTTCAATATTTGTCCATATTATTTGATAAAAACAATCTCTTACTATAAACAGACTTTTACACAGAACTCTAACGATGATCATTTAGTACTAATTCAGTTATGCTATTTTAATGCACGGATTAATAGCTCGAAATAAAATTCTCGTGATGCTGGCGGAGTGTTAATGCACCTGTAACTTTAATATGTTTCTACGTTTTCGTGGCTATCGTGTCCGGTGATCGTCCTTACGTCACCGGCTCTCATACAATAATTTACCCTATCATTATTATTAATTACGATGCAACGTCTCGTAAAAGACGAGCACTTAACATTCTTGCCGCGTTGACTATTTACACGCACAGATACGCGCGCGTTTATGTATGTACCACGTAGAGCGATCACACGGGCTCTCTCTTCTCCGTTCCTCCTCGTTTTCCACGTGGATAGGCATGAGCATGAATCATCTCGTAGGTGCTTGCTCGTTCGCACTCGTCGTCGAAGAGCGGAAAAGGAGCGCGCCCAGGTGCCGTGGAGAACCACGGAGATGACAGCCTCGACTTTTTCATTAGACGACAACGTCACCGACAGTTAAGTTCTCCATTTCTCTGGAATTCCAGAGGGAGATGTTACGATTATTGGTCCTCAGTCCAGAGAAGAGTGCGAGGTGAAAAAGGACCGAGAAAAAGGGAATAAGGTAAAAGCGCGACGATTGTAGAGACGTGGAGAAAGAAACGTATCCGCAAAGACGTCGTTCTTTGCGAAGGACGCTAACGCGCACCGGCTAACCATGAAGAACGACGGAAGATATTCAGTATTCTGCATTCGTTTCTTCGCGTAACCGTGGAGGATCCTTCGATGTTCTTCGAAGTCGTCGCGTTGACCGAAAGGGATTTACCGTGAAAACAATATCATGTTCGTTTTGTCCGATAACAGTTCACACGTAGATCGCTGTATTTCTTCGCGCGTACGAGGACGCAAGAAAGTACCGGAAGATATCGCTTTCGACGTGATCGTATATATCGAGTTAGCTCTTTGGAATTTGGCGTGGAGTAGGTGCTACGGTTATTGGCTATATCCGTGACGGCGAAGAAGAGGCAAAAGGGGGAGAACGGATGGACGGATCGGAGGTAGGCCGCACAGAGTGGAACAAAGAGAATCGCCGTAGCAGGGAGGAGGCAACGAGAGTGAAGGAGGGTCACGCCTGTCGGCACGAGCTCTTTCGATATCGTCTGCTCTTCACGCAGGTCTCGTAATTACCCGTCGATCGAGTATAGGCGCACTAGTCTCGCTCAGCTGACTTCTATTTCCAGACTTTTTCTCCTCGGGTTGCCGCCATCGTCGCCGCCACGTCTTTCTTTCCACGGCACTCAGCTTTTTCGTCGCATCGCACGAACCTCGATGGACCCGTTCCCACCCTGTTCACCGCGGCTACGTGACTGCACGGCCCTCTCCTGTCCGCAATGTCCGCATCAGGAGAGTTACATGTCGTCTGTCTTCAGGTTCGTTTGTGGTAATTACGCCGGGTACATTGAACCCACCGCGGCGCAGATGCGCGATCCGAAAGTTTAGATGCTTTCCATTCTAGATACCATTCTGATACAAAGCGAAGAGATGCATCTTAATATCTACAAATTTATCACCAATGTCAACGAAAGTTTCTCTCAAATTTTTCTTGTAATTAACGACCCATAATTTCATAAGAAAAAGTTTTGTCAGATTTAATCAACCATCTCGGAGTTATCAAATCGCTCCTATCAATGCATCCTATCGCTTTCAGAGAGCATCTTGCGCTCGTATGATCGTGTAGAGAAATGTCGGATGGAGAACCACTGGCACGTAATATTGCGCGGTTACATTGGTGGCTCGTTAATGAGGCTTCGATTAGATCGGTGTGATATCGAGGGATCGAAGGATTCGCGAAGCATTGCGGTGACGAATCGTGAGAGGTATATGGTTGAAAGTATTTCTTAGTCACAAACGCGTAGACTTACACAATGTGAAGAAATATGCATTTCACTTCACCTTGGAATAACGGTGATGATAAAATAAAACGAAATTTAATTTTTCTTCCACGTCTAGAAATACGTACCGTATGTAAAAAAAATATGCGTATAAATATACATCTTAAATAAAATGCACATACGAATGTAAAATTTATATTTGACCATTATTCATCGCTAAATCCGCTATAATATTAATCCGCCACGCACTAATCAATATACTTTTATTTTACGCAACGACGTTTCGGCAGAGCGTTTCGTATCTTGGCAATCACGCTTTATTATTGTGCAAATTGTTTATTGGCGAAATGTCTTGTCGATAATCTGCTGCTGGGCCGGAGTAAAAACGCCCACAGATTTTTTAACGCCCTATTGATATTCTGTTAAAACGGGATCCAAGGCGATTAGTAAGTCAGGATCAAACGTGACAGATCATTAATTGCATTTATTGAGGCCGGTAATCGAGAGGGCAAGCCGAGGCGTGGGTCGACGGATGAAACGACGAGGGGGTCGGTCGAGGTCGAAGAGGAGAAGCGGATGAGAATGAGGTAGGGAGAACGAGAGGGACAGGGAAGGCAGGATTTGAGACTCTCGATCGGATCGCAAGCGAGACAGGTTTCGTTCAGCAACTTTTACGAGTCCGATCGCGGCGTTATTAGTAGGACGTTTTATGGCGGATTGTATTCAGGCGGTGAGCAGCCTCGCGCGCGCCTTTGGCGTTTAGTGTTTAGTGGGCTGAGCACCGTTTACAGGTGCACGCTAGACACGGACGCTCTTTACAAGATCATCCGAATAAATTAAGCATAGCTGAAAGCGAGCGGGGAAACGGGAGGAGAAACGGGTTTACTGTCCGCTACCGATAACATCGGGCCTGATCTATCGCCTATCATTTATTACCACGCTCGTCCCGTGTGTTTCATGAAAAAGTATCCTGTAATTGGGGGAGAGAGATGATGTGGCCCCTCGAATCAACAACGGACAATTTAAAGAATCGATCGTTAACATACCTGGCCGTATGAAAAATGCGAGCACGCCTCGTTACGTCGCGCGCCCGAATTAAACACGCATATCTGCTGCCAATTATCTATCCACGTTTTTATTCAGTTTGTCTCTTTGTGTAAAAAAAGAATTTGTTAGAAACCCGAGATAGCTCGGTGAGAGGCGATGCTGCGAGTTCTTCTCGCGCGTCGACGCCACGGTGATTCGATTTCGAGGGCAAATCGATGCCAAGTCGAAGATCGCTCTGCAAAGGTAACGGAACCCCACTCGTCAATACCCCGTAAGCGTTCCATCGCTCGGCAAGTAATTGGCGTCGTAAAGAATGGTGTGCGCGAAAGAGAACGGGAAAGAGAGAGAAAGACCTCGGAAAACGTACGCTGTGCAGGAGCATCCATTTGCAACGAAACGATCGTCAACCGACAGTATCGCGCGCGCGTTTCCTCCTCGTGGATTACAGGATTAGACTACAATAGATATAAATAATCGGAAATTACGTTGGTATTTTCTCCGCGAACAGTCGATTCGTATCGACTGTGATGTCGTTGATAGGATACTCAAACTAATTGTAAGATTGCCGAAAGATGCAGAATTTAAAATTAATTGAGCCTCAAAATATATAATAATATACTAATGCATACTGCGACAAACATTTTGTTACGATATTATCATCGAAAACACGGCTTTGATTATATCTTGGTATAGGATGACTTATCTTTCACATGACACAATGCCAATATTGGTCTTGATGATTAAAAATATAAGTACATTTAAAAGAAGACACATATTCCGATAATTAATTTTGTGTGTATTGTAAAAATTATAATATGTCACATCATCGACCTAAAAAATAATGTTAACATTAGTTAATCGAATCGATTTAACTAAAGGGAAGGGAGGGGATATACTCCAACAAGAGTTGTGTTGAAAGTCTGACAAACCAAGTCGGCGCGCAGTTTTCTAATGTTGGAACAAATAATATGGGTATATTAGTTTGTTATTGCGATAAATATTACCACATGCCTCAGTGGTCGAATTGGGACGATGCCTGCACGGAGAGCGGGAGGTTCCAGGTTCAAACCCTGGCTGGGGTAATATTTTTCGCAATAAATTCTAGTTTCTAATTAACATCCTTTATAGCTAGCCAATCGTTGTCGAAATTAATAAATATTTTCTCGTTATAATATGTCGTCTATGCTATATTATGAAAAATTGTTTCTCTCTTGTCCTGGAGCATATGAATATATCCTATTTTATTATTTAGACCATTCTGCGGAATATTTACACTACTCTTACGGCAATTAACGGTATACATTCTTTGGCGAAAGCAGGATCTGTCTAAGAGAAGTACCAAGTACCAAAAGCATTAGCAGCGGTGTCAAAGTCGCGTTAGTCGGCGAATAGATAACCGAGCTTATCGCGAAATCGCGCGTAATAAAGTCGCCCGTTCTCTGAAATATATTGGACTTCCTGCTAAGCCGTCGCGCAATTTTAATTAATATTCGAGTCGTTTCCCATGAGACGAGTGCGAGGTCGGGCGCATGAGAAACTCTTAAAAGCAACTACTTAACGACGTTGACCCGGAATTTTGGGCAATTAACAGAATGGGCTTGCCTCTGTCGCGAATTTCTCCGTCGTGGACATTTAAACAGGTAACGAGGGTCGGTTGTCGGTTTGGCAACGATTATCGAGCGCTGAAAATCTCGGTGCTCTTATCGTACTTTTTGGTCGCTTCTCTGATAATCTGCCTTCTGCGATTCTGCGCACCACACGGTCGAACGCTTACAAACTTGTAACACGCCCACTCGAGCGCTTATCGATGTCGGTTGTACAAGCGTGACAATAGGTTGTCACGGAACGGTAGTCGATATTCCACGAAGATATGCCGTTTAAACTCGCATTCAAGTAAAACGTGCGTTTGCAATATAACAGTCAATCCAGTGGCGGTAATGACAAAGCGACGCGACCAATTTGCGAAACGAGGCATCATATTTCTCTGTTACGTTATGTATATCGTCGGCTCGAAATAAACAATTATTCTCGCACAGCCGGTGGCTGTCGGGAGTCGAGAGTCGAGTCGAGTCGAGTCATGTTGGAGTCGAGTCGAGTCGAGTTCCCCGGCAGTTGGCTACCTGCCCCTCGTTGCCGAACCAGCGACGCAATTATTTTGCGCAACAAAGCGCTAAACACTTAACGCGTATAAGTACATTTTAAATAAATAACCGGCGGCGGGGTCCTCCGCGCGACGTGGCTTCATACCATCCATCCCACCTGGTGCTGCACGCTCGGACCTGCATCTACCTGCCTGCCCGGTTCGGCGCCGACCCCATCGTGCCGTGCCGTATCTGCGCTAGAATCGTAAAGGCACGAGTTTTACGAGCCGTCCCGTGAAATTAATACACGTGTCTCGCATTCTCTCGAATTTGGTGCCGATTATGTGTCCGGAGAGCGCAGGTCCCCGGGAGACCGGTTGGCATGGTCGCGATCACTACGCAATGCGTTCTCCAACTTTTATTCATTCCCCAGTTTCGGGTTACCTATACGCCGTGTCGCGCTCGCTAATTGATCGCCGTCCGTGAGGCTCTCGAGCTCACCTCCTCATTATCGTAATGAACAATAAAGCCGGGCGTGTCGTGTATGTCGTTGTTTAACTATCTCGAGTGATCGATGCAACGTGGGGCTAGACAGTATGGCAAGAAAGGGTAAAATAAAACCCAATAAGAAAAAAAATTATATTCATAGAAATTAATATTATTTAATAATGTTTTATCTAGGGGAGCATCACAAATATTAAATAACAAATATAGATTAATCTTGTCAAGTTTTATACATATCAATAATTCATCAGTAATATGATCATAAAAATATTTAGTTTTTTTTTTTTATTGACTTATCGTGAATATAGAAATATTATCGTTTTATGGTGCAATTCTGCAATTATTTGATAATTTAGATTTGCTCAATGAGGGGTACAATTGCGAAAGGCCTAATAAGAAATAAGGAGAGGGCTTGTTCTTATTGCTATTAGATCGAGAACAGATGAAGCAGTCCTGAACCCTTTGTTAATCTTTCTGACCGACGATTTTGTAACGCGAACGATCGTAGGCGTAACTCTACCGCTCGATGCCCGTAATTGTCCGGGACGCGAAACGTTCTGGCGCACCGATTGTTGCAACTTTTACAGAATGATGAAATTGATTTAAGTATACCGTCCCTATGACATTTCAGATCACGTTTTCCTTTTGGCTTTCTCGGTGAATGCTCGAAAAAGCGTGGCAATTATATCACGTATTCTTGACCAACCGCAATCGAGTCAATTTATCTTTAATAAATTTGAAGTTAAATCTCAGTATAAGCTTAATGTATCGTACAATCTTATTTAGGGCCAGTTTTTCAATAGTCGTTTAAACTGAAGTTTAGCTAAAAACTCACCCTTCATCTTTTTCTAAAAGGGATAGTTAGAAAGAGACGAAGAGTGAGTTAAGCTAAGATTAAAGTTAAGCGACTATTGAAAAACTGGCCGTTAAACTTCATAATGAAATATCTTAAGAACATTTGGAGAATTGCAATTATTCTTTTTTCCGCGCACGTCTATCCCTGCGATATGATATGTATTCTGAACCACGAAAGAAAGATGCATATTAGCGCTAACAATGTTGTAAAAAGCTACCGAGGCGAAACCTCGTTCCACCGGCCGACATCGAACGTTCAAAATGCAGACAGATCGTATTCGTGAATATCGGGCCCCGATATAGATAGGTAGATAGGAGTATAATGACGAGGCTGGCTCGTTCGAGCGAGGTACACGTCTATTCGAAGACACTAACTAAGATGGTATCTCGACACCCCGCTGGGACCCCGTGATGTATCGATCCTGTACGGTCCTGGGCAGCCTCCGATGTCCGCCGTACCGTCAACGTGAGACTGCGGCTCGTGCGGATTCTTATATGAGTATCCGGTGTAACAACGATATCAATACCGAATCGCCGCCCCCTTCAGCGACGCCACCAGAACGGCACGGATTTCTAAATGTATCCTCGAATTTTTCGGCCAAACGTTTCAAGAAGAAAATTGTTTATTAATTAAGTTCAACGACATCTGCGCAAATGAGGAAGTAAGGTGAGAGGGCGGCATAGCCAGGAAGCAAGCGCCGGAAAATATTTCCCGCAAGAGATCCGCGGAAAGGAATTCCAAATGTTAACGATTATTTCGAAGTTATAATCGCGTGAATCGCGTCAGTAGTAAATTCAGACGGTTCGGAATTCCACCGCGATGAGAGCTTCCGGTTTCGCGTAATGTACCGCGAATCGAAGAATTTATATCATGACAACTCCTGGGAAATATTGGAAGAATTAATATGCTGGAGAAAGATTTTTTAAATTATTAATAGTACAATTGTTTAAACGATGATGCAAATGTAAAATAAATGTAAAAAGATTCTCGGTATATTTTTGCTCAAAGTAAATTATAATATGGAATGAAATAACAAGAATGTGTGTCATATCAAAAACCAATTTGAAGATTCGAGTCACGAGACGAAGTATAATCATTCTATACTTAATCGACGATTCGAATAAATGCGGGACAAGAATTATTCGAAGGGGCGACGCAGCGCGCAGAGGGTCGTTTTGAAACCGGAGTCCTGCGAAGGGGTCACGCATGGTCAGCGCCGCTAATGGTACGCTAATAGCCCCGCGTTTTCTCCTAGTTTTAATTTATCGCCTCGCGTTTCAACGGTCCCGGCGACCGCAACGCGACGGTCCCTACGATGATTGCGTCGCGTTATTTCGTTTTATACGAAGTGGTCCGCGCTCCTCAAAACGCGTGAGGCGGCGTGACACGATGAATTTGTCACGCGTTTGGGTCAACGCTACGTATGTATACGCTACGGACTACTCGCTCGCTCTTTCTTCCTCTCGCAGCCGGTCTCTTTTCATTATCGTTCCTCCTCGGCTTCGTTCTTTTTCCACCCGAGTTTACTCGCGAGACGGCGTAATAAATTTCCTGAATCCGAGGCACGAAGCGCGATATACCACCGCTAGTGTGCTCTGTCCGCGACATTACCTCTGGTGCCTTTCAGAGTTTATGAATGAGTCGCCTCAAAAGACCTCCGCGGTATTCGCTAGGTGTTTCCGTGGATAACCACGATATATTCCAAATAAATAGCGATTACAACTTATCTATAATCGGAAGCGCGATTAACCGTTTAAATCGCAGCTCATTCATCGCGATACAAATTATCGAAATCACTCGGATTCTTCGTGAAAAGTAGATGAAACAACAAAGTGGGAAATGACAATACATGGAAAATACAATTTAATTTGGTCAAAATGTATGGACAGTTGATACTAACTATGCGGAAGATTACATTTATCAAATTTATTTAAAAAATAGATAAGAGTCTGCACGATTCTCTGTCACAACAGGGAGAAGTCCTGAAATTTTCTCTCACACATACATTAATTATCGTAAATTAATATATTATAGTTAGTATCAACTGTCCATTCATTTTGACCAAATTAAATTGTATTCTGCATGTATTCTCATTTCCCACTTCTTTGTTTCACGAAGAATCCGAGTGATTAATATTTTTAAACAATAATAAATTTTAAAATTTAAAATAAGTCCTAAAAAAAGTAATACTAAAAATTTTTAATATAGAATTATGTTCTCCACTGTGGGAATCAACGTTCATGTTCATTGATCCGTACATCGGATCTCGAAAGATCGCTAACATCGTTGTCCAACGGTGACGGAAATTGAGCTCGTGCCGTGAAAACCGAGAGAAATCGCGGGCATTTCTCGATTTCCAGAAAATCGGGCTCGGCTTGTATCGGCATGTCGATCGAGGAGGTCTCGCCTTACAACGAGAAATCGCGATGACCGCGGTGTGGACAAGGTGGGAGCGCGACACAAAGGTGGATCCGGCGCAAGCAAGGGCATGCGCGAATCCGCGTCTAATCACGAGTTTAACGCTTTTTATCGCGGCTCTTCGGGCTTCTTTCGCGCCGGGATCGTTTTCCCACAGTCACCGCGATACTATCGCGTACAGTCGGGGCATGAAATCGACGCTGCTCAACTCATTCCTCCTCACCTTTCTCTCTCGCTCTCTCTCTCTCTTTCTTTTCGTCTATCTCGGTTCAATGTCGACAGTCGGCGGTAGCGATCGATCGCGTTACTAGACGCGATTTCGCGCGAAAGCACCGAAACCATCTCGTGTCGAAGCGTTGGTAACGTCGATCGATGGATTTGACGCCAATAGTCGATGATCGTTTCTTACGCCACGAGCCCTCCCGATCGATGCGATTGCGCGATAAAGATCGATCGTTCGTTTATTAAATACGTACCGGCCTCCAATCAAACTGGTGTGTACTTAGTAATTATCATTGTCGTCCATATTACGGCGATAACCATTCGTTAAAATCCGCGGCATATACGATTAAAACACAAATTAGTCGTTTCCGTTAAGGGATATAGCTTGATCGTATCGCGATCGTTTTTTTTAAATTGATGGGTTTATTGCAAGTGCTCGATCAGTGGCGAATCGACAGGTTTGCCAGGATTTTTTGCCGCCACGCCGCGTGTCAATTAATTAAACGCGCGCGTAACGGGATAATCGTTGTCTGACATTACTGCTTGCGTTAAAAGTCGATCTGTAAAGCATGTAGGTACTTCGACACGGCGAACAGGTTTCAATCGTATTACGCGTAATTATTAGAGTAATGCGTTTTTATCCGCCCTTCCGTGACTAATTGTGACAATTACTCTACCTACATTTGTCATGCGCGAGTGCTTCAATTGATTTTGCGTTAATTCATTCTTATTAATTATGACACATGCTATATATTTTTTCACAGGATACGCCTAATTCCTTCATTTCCTTGTACGCGCTTTTTGAATAACATAAAGCTAATCTCCGCGTATTATATCAAATGTTTCATTAAATTATTCAAATTTTCAAGACTATGTTATTTCTTGTATTCCTGCGAGCTTTCAACTCTTCCGTTCTTATCCTAACAGAAAGAATGAAAATTTGAGTAGGAAATGTAGTTGAGGCTACAGGCGTCGTATAGGATGTATCAGATCGAGTATCTCACAAGTCTTGCAGGTCCGGCTAATACTAAACGTGATGCAACTAGCGCATCTACATTGCACCGTCTGAAATCTTATACGATCGCGTGATTCCTCCTTTCATGAGTTTCGAGTCGAATGCCTTCCAGTTCTCCTCGCTTCTTTATTAGCATTAAAATACCATTTTCTTTACACATTGTACTTTCCCGCATGTACGAATGTAAATTCTAAAATATTCTATTTGGGAACAAGAGGGATTTTATCCGATAGCTATTCTCTCAAGAATATTTTAGAGGATTTTCATTCTTCTAATACTACATAGTCTTCTTATTCAATCACAAGAGAAAAAAATTTTTTCTTGTAATTACAAAGTAAATTATATAATATTTAATTGAGAGAATATACGTAAATGTAGGAAGGAAAAAAACAATAAACTAGTCAGGCTCGTATTTGAAAAGCAAAGTAAAAAGGTCGTGAGACGATGAACAAGCAAAAAAGGATATTACGTATTATATATAATTCGATTTATTACCATCTAATCAAAAGAAATTAACGGAACGTTTTGTACTGCACTGACAATGAGTCTTCATGAGTCTTCATCATCTAAAAAATAAATAATAATATAAATAGAGATTAGATCATGAATAATATAATAAATAACAATAATTAACGGTTAAACTGAACTAACCAGTAGTACTAACCAGATAAAAGAAAATAAAAGTTAACGGAACGTTTCAAACTACACTGAGTTTTTATTAGCCAAAAAATAAATAATAATATAAAAAGATATTAGGTTATGAATAACACAATAAATGATAATAATTAACGGTGAAACTGAATTAGTCCTAACCAGATAAAAGAAAATAAAATATAAAATAGTATGAAAAGCGAAGACTAAAAAAACGAGTTACAACAATTAATCTAACATGGGGCCACATCGAAGTTAAAAACAAATAAAAATTAATAAATAAGAAAATTAGAGTGTTAATTATTACACTAAATTACAATTAGAGTGTAGTAAATAACAATCTAATTTTCTTATTTATTTGTAGTTCCTGTTAGACTTGTAGTAACTCGTTTTTAGTCTTCGCTTTTCATACTATTATTTAATATCTTATTCTCTTTTATCTGGTTAGGACTAATTCAGTTTAACCGTTAATTATTATCATTTATTGTGTAACCTAATATCTTTTTATATTATTATTTATTTTTTGGTTCATAAAAACTCAGTGTAGTTTGAAACGTTCCGTTAACTTTTTTTGACTAGATGATAATAAATCAAATTATATGAGATATGCAACATCCTTTTTTGCTCATTTATTGTTTCAGGAAGTAAAAAATTTTTCTTACAAATTATTTGTGTAATTAAGATTGCCATTCTCTCGGCGTTTAAACAAAATAACTCAATGAAAATCTCCAAGGATTATCCGCGTGTCGTTTTTACAAATATCAGTGATATCGAATGTATTGTACAGGTAAATACACTAGACTCGTTCGTTTCTAACCGTATTGCGTTCGATCACATGACGTTATCAGACCATGCGGCTTGTATAATACATAAAACGGGCGCACAACCGCGATGCTATCGCGAGGTTGAAGAAGATTCCGCGTAATCTATCCAATTATCATTTGATCAGAGCTGTATCCCTGGACGCCGGGCCCCTAGGTTGCCACCGGATCCTAGAGGTATCCTCATCCATAGATAACCAGCTGGTCGGCGCCGCTGGTCATGGCGCCATCACAAACTTATTGCCGCGGTGTTATTAAACGCAATGCAAATAGTTATTTTTAAAATTTCAATATTACGTCAGCACTAGTTGCTTCCCATCATCACTGTATGTCGACGTTTATTGAAAGGAAACATCGGTATACTGTATAGGTATATATCAGACAAGGCTATCTGTATCGATAATACATAGAGCAATACTGTTAACTGTATTATTACTATGTTTCTCTGTCTATAGGGGGATTCAGATAAGTTAGAGTTAAACGGTTAAACAGGTTATGTCGGGTTAAAAAGTTAATTCTTTGTAGGTTAGAAAAAGACGAAGAGTGAGTTTAACCGACATAACCTGTTTAACCGTTTAACTCTAACTTATCTGAATCCCCCTTATGTATATTATATTACATTTTCTATTAAAAAAAAATTTGCATCGTGTAAAAATAATTCCAAAGGCTCTCATGTCTATGAGAATGATTAATTAACGATAAATTTCCTGTCAATTAAAAATTTATATATTATTTTCTCGAAAATTAATTTTAACATTTTTTTTCGCTCTAAGGAGGTAAAATAACGTGACAGTACTTTTGATAATACTTTTTAATCTCGCAACGCATATTCAACGCGATTACTCAATTTCATCGAGTAAACCGTTTCTTCCGAGTATGCTTCCGCCACCGATCGCGACGGGATCGCGGGGGATCGATGCTGGCGGCGTGGGTTCGCCAATAGAGCAGCTAAGGTTTTCCATGGTGTACGGCAACGTCCACGGTCCAGGCTGTAGGGTGGGGTCATCGAAGGTTGCGCAACTCGCGGCTATTGCGCGGCGGCGTTGCCTTCCACACGATTGCCACTTTAAGTGCGCCATAATGGCAGCGGGGCTCGCTAAGAAGAACGCGATCTTAAGAAACAGCTCACGGGGCTGCGGGCTGCCTCACCGGCAAGGCCCTTCGTCGTCTCGGTTTTACACGCTCGCTCTTTCTCTCTCTATCTTCTTTTCGCTCGCCGAGAGAGTACAGCCCGCCGGCTCTTCGCTGCCGATCTCACTCTCTCTCTCTCGCGCGCGCGCTCCGTCTTCCTCTTACTCGCTCTCGCTTAGGTCTGCTCAGAGCCCCGCGGATGCGGATCGCCGTTGGGCCTTTCACTGAGGCCTATGGGCTACGGGTCGCGACCTCACCGTGGTCCACCACTCCCTCTTCGCCTCTTCCTCCGGCTCCCTCTCGTGTCTTCCTCCTTCCTCTCTTCCACGCTCTCGCCTCCTCTCTTTCTTTTTCTTCAAACATTTTTACCTTCCTCCCTGCCGCCTCTTCCTTCCCCGACCACCTCCTTCGCCTTTGTGCTTTAGCTTTAACTCGGCTCCCTTTGCCTACACTTCGCTCTTCTCCGTCCTTTTCTTTACCGCCGTTCACTACCGCTTCTTCTTCTTCCTCTTCTTCTTCTTTTCCTCCCTTTCGCTCTTCCTACTACTCCCGTCGAGATCCTCGTTTATTCCACGTTATTCTTGTTACGTTTAGACAGCGAAAATCAACGCGTCGTATGTATAGCGTGACTTTTTCAGTTCGAACGCAAGAGACGTGGACGTCCTTGATTCCTCCGGCACGTCCAGCCCCGAGAAAGCTGCATATATTAGTGCGTTTGTTCGTTATTAACGGTTACCCGCGTTGCAATAATCAACATAAATCTCGCGAATAGCAGGTGATGATTTTGACGAAGTGAATTTGTGCGAGCGACGCGAACACAGCTTTTTACATCGCCGCTACAGAACACGTCGAACGGATCTTCTGAATCTCTTCTCCGTGTACCGTGACGATCCGCCTGGCCTGATTCCGCATATTCATAGCCTGCTCGTGATCATGACCCGCGCGATCGGAAGAACTTAATCATCGCGGTGGAACGTGTGCGAACGCGCGTCCGCGAGTGTGAGAGACTGGTTCGCCTCGGCGATGGAATCGTCTATTCGAGAAATGCTTAATTTCGCCCGGCTGCGATCAACTTGTGCGTTCCACTTCTATTTATTTGGCGAAGTCGAGTCGAGTACATGCTAAAACATCTCGTGTAATTTAATCACTGATCAAAAATAATTGGAGTTTAAAAAGTGAAACTGTTTCTGAATGATAAATGTTTTATGCTACTATATTCATTCATTTTTACGACCAGCGAATTACCGTGAAATCATATCGGGATCTGACGTAGGGGCGTGGCTTAGCTCAATAGCGGCGACATGTAGGCAATTTGGGTTAAGGTATTTTTTAAAGATTATGTTTATAAGTATAATATCAGTGAAATATGCAAATGAGCAGGTACATCATTAACTTTTATATAAATATAATACAACTGAGACGATTCTATGACGTGAACCGGGAAGTAATCTGCCTACATGCTGTAGTTCAATTTCCGGCCACCAGAGGTCATGGTGCTAAATGTCAGATCCCAATATGGCAGCAAGCGTTCTCCACAACACGCAAAATTTGTCACATCGGCGAATTTAAAGAGATAACCCGTAAATCTTTTTTTATAGAAAATTCGTTGATACCTCATTAATTATTTTTTTAAACATTTAAGACCCATATTCTCAACTCTCTTTTATCGATAAATGCGCGCATTTATTTCTAAGATGCTATAGTTCATGTTACGTATCTATACTATAGCATCTCAGAAAAAAAGGCGCATTTATCGATAAAAGTGCGTTCAGAATACGGGCCTAATGTTCATTTCTACCAATGCAATGTAGATTAACTTTAATCGCGGTTTAACTTACTTTTCATATCTTTTTCTAGTTCTTAGAATTAGAGAAAGATAAAAAGTAAGGTAAACCGAGATCAAAGTTAATCTACATTGGTATAAGAAACGGATATAAGTATTTCTTTAAAATAATTTCTAATATATGTATAATAAAAAGTTATCTTTTTTGTAGAAGTAATCATAATCATCGTATCATAATAAATATTGCTTATATGTAATTAATAGTGGACAACATCGCTTGATATATACAGTACACAGTACATTAACGAGCATGTACAAAAACAGGCGTATTTTCGCCGCTCGTTATTGCGATTATCGACGGTTATCACAGAGCCCGCTTAGTACCTTCTGCATTATTATCGAGTGAAAGCTTGGACTCACGCGACAGCCTGATTACGAGCTGGTCCAATTAGACAGCGAGTTAAACTCGTTCTGATATAATAACATTATTGATTTAATCTCGTAACGAGAGTACGTGATGAAGGAAAAGAGAGGGGAGGACTTTCTCCCGTCCGCGAGACTCTCTGGTAATTTGCAAATTACGAATTACACGATGCACCGCACGAACCGCGTGGCCAGCGAAAAGTTCAAGTACCGGCCTGTATACCCGGGATGTAGTCTAAATAACGGCGTAATGGATAAGAGAGGCATTCCTGCTCGCCCAGCAGGTATTTGCGCGCGAGGCTTGCACCTTGCGGTTGTTGCGCGCGGCTCTACGATAGTCCATACCCCCTTACGACCGCTTTCATTCTCCTCTAAAGTGTTTTAGAGCTTCTCGAAGTGGGTGCTCGATCGTTTTCCTCGAGGCAAACTACCTCGTCGTCTCGCGGATCCTTGAACGAGCGAGTTGCAACGGCAACGGCGTCGCTAACTCGGCTCTCTCTCCCTCTTTCTCTCTCTTTCCTTCTCTTTCTCTTGAAGATGCACCCCGCATCTTGTCCTATTATCGACGCACCAAGATCTTACAGTTTCTGATAACGACCTTTTCCGATCCAAGTACGTGATTTAATAATCAAGAGCGAGCAAATGAACGAACGTTGCATATTGCACTTTGTGTATTTAACGGTTGACCCAAAGACGGAATGAAAAATGTACGTATCTTCATTCGTATGTAATCGTGATTCGCTTGATTCCCCGTTTTTGCCGCGGGATATTATCGTGGTGGTTGCATCGAGCTCGAACTACGACGGAGATAGGTACAACTAAAACGCGATTAACCGCGCGAGCGCCGATGGAAGTTATCATTAAAGCGGAACTCGACTACAACCCATGAACATTTTAATTATATCTACTTTGTTTTTATTTCGATTAGCCGACGAGCCATTGCGACACGTAATTACGATAATTGCATATTTTTCCAAGAATAATGAAGGTATCAGGGGCGATCTCCTCTTAACGATCGCTGATTTCTGCGTGTCAAGATCTTCCATATTTCATCGCTCATTGTTATCGCCATCGTCGATCAACTGTCGTTGATTTCGTATAATGTCATTAAACTACTAATCAATCGCCTATCATCGCCATTTTTCCACGATTCATAAAGCAAGAAAAAAAAACAGTAATAACCAGTGAACTATTATTCACATACCACGAACCGATAATTACATGAAATTAAGTGCTCACGTTCTAATAATAATTGATCAAAGTTATCTTGTTAAAAAAATTTAATAATACTTTACGATTATGTGTTTCGATTATATTATTTGATCGTACTTTTAAACACAGAATTACTATGTTATATAAATATTATCCCACAGAAACTTATTAAATATATCGGTTGCAAAGAAGTATCTATACAAATTAAGTTTGTCCTCCGTATAATTTTTACGTAGGTACCTACATGTTAAAGATAGATAAAAATACTTATTTTGATTAAATCTAAGAATACTCTAAAGAAATACAGAAAAGAAAATTTTTTTGCTACATATTTGTTAACTATAGTAATTCTCATTTGCCTTCGCGTCGTATCACGTATCATTCCATCACTCCAAGATACGCCTTTCGGCGCGATTACCGTAACGTGCCATGTTGTCATAAAAATATTATGAAATCGTGAGTTTGCCAGAATGGAAGATTGCACGTATAACACTTGGTGCGTATAAAAGCTCACGATCAAAACGTGTTTCCCGTTCCCAGGCGAAGGTGCAGAACGTGAACGCTACGTAAAGCGGACGGAACAGCCTTGAGATTTAAACGCGCCTGTTCATTTTGGCGGTAAGTCTCTTTGTCGCTTCCAACGAAAATGATTGTTAAGGACGGTTAACCGCCATGGAAGGCCGTCGTAAAATAAATGTCAAGTCTAACGCAATTACCGCGCGGTATTGCTGGGAGTCGTTGTCGTCACGAGTCATGGCGTTGGTCATTAATTCTCTTAATTTGTGACACAACCGAGCAAGAGAATTTGAAAACGCTATCTTGGGTAAAGAATATCCCCGTCGTTCTTTTCCAGTTCTTTTTTTTTGAAGGTACCTAACATGAGCATGAATGAGTTTACCTAACGAGACAGGGAATATTTTTCGCGTCTTTTTCGTTGACGATTAACATACAATGGCATATTATCCTTGATATCATAACGGTACGCTTAACTATATGATAGTTAATCACGTCAAGTGGCGAATAATGGGGTGCTAATTTGTGCGGGCCATCTGTCGCGGATTAGACATACTTATACGTTTATCGTCTTTTGCGCAAAAGTATAGGAATCATTCTTCCTGTAATCATTCGCGATACTATCTTTCTAAGATTTTATTTTGTTCGATAACTTCGTAAAAGCTATGGTTTATAATCGCAATGAGAAAAATACGATCGCACATTATGCTGTCGCATAATAATAATCTTTCAAATCGGAGCGTGAGAAATGAAACAGACCTTGCCTTTTAACATCGCGTATGTCACATGTCATTAAACTCTGTCGTCACAGTTACGCGTGTTATATTTTCCATAATTACTTAATTTATACAATTTTGCATTTTGCAGCGTCAGCGTAACATATCGCGAACACTGTCTATAATTAACTGCTATATTGTAATAAATAGGCCGCGTTGCATAGTAATGCAATATGTTATTTCACCTCGACTTAAGACGGATTAAGCCGGTCGGCGAAGGGTTAAACATGGTAACGTCAATCTTTAACCTTTTATACTATCGCATCGACCGGCCTGCTGGTAGCCCCGATACGGGATAACTATCCACTCATCGTCCGGTGAAACAATCTCCTAGCGAGCCACCTACGGCTCTTTCAGCGTAGTCGAGACACGCACGAGAACAAATTAGGATCCGGCGGTTGTTTGACAAATTTCGTCTAGCGCCGCAGGAGAAATATCTTTTAATAGACCGATTATCCCTCTCTCTCTCTCTCTCTCTCCCTCGTTTTCTCTTTCTCTCCGTTCCATCACGACGGGCCGTCTCGTTTCATCACCACGAGACCTAGTTGGTCCGCCACGTAGTCATCGAGCAACGTCGGTTGCACTCTCAGGTATTCGTTGCACGAATACATTTCCCCCGGCCCTGCTCGGATACAACCGCGTGGCTCATCGTATCCACGAATACATTCGCGCACAACGGGGAAACGTCTGTACTGGAGCGTGGAGAGGTACCTACACCATTCTCGCAAGTAGATAGGCGGTAGGACGAGAGAGGCCTACCTCCGCGCAGAGAGGAAGGTACCGCTATCGCCCTCTGACCTCTCCAAGCGAGCGAACGAGGCCTCCTTCCACCGGCACCGGTAATTTTGTCTTCGATCCCGGCTTCCTGGTGCTACCCAGATCTAGATCATCGAAAATCCGACTCCAGCTCCGCTCTCGTGACGTCTTGTTTTTTTATTCCGGCGAGCAATCGCATCGCACGATCGCGATTCTCGACGTACTTTCTTTCGAATTGATCGCGTACTACTTAATATTAATTAAATTGCTATTGCATATGTAATTCATCAGGTAATGTTTTATCGCTTAATAAATTTCGCATTGTCTAATTTCTAATTATAGCAATTTTTTGATAAAAAAAAGTTTCAAACAAAATAATAGATATAATATAATATAGGTATAATATGATATTTATTAAGATATCTTTTATAGCATTTCTTATATATAAAAGATCCTCTTTTATTGAAGTTAGTATTAAGTACGTAACATTCGTATTATGCGTTTAGAAATAACTGATAATTATCAGCAATAATGAATTTAAACGGAATATTATATGTATTTCAAGATTAAATATTTCCACTAATTAGTCCTTGCCCATTCATTTCGATCCGTCGAGGCAACAGATCAATAAAATATTATATTTATTTGTAATACATTTTTAAACTCATAACTTGAATTTTTAGCTTTTCTCAAATATGACAATAATTATACGAATAAATAATGAATTTATATATTCAGCAGTTTATAAAAGTAAATGATGAGAATGAAGAATATTGTACATCTATTGCAAATTGAAATTTTTATATACTAATAATAACGCAAGAGACTTTTAATTTAACTCAGTTTTTTAAATACCTTTTTTATATGTACACAGTACACATGTCTGAGATATAATTTTTACAAATCCATTGCCTCAAGATTAAAAAATAATTTAACTCACCGACCCGGTACGATGCGCAGCAAAATGCAGCGGAGTTATAGTATTTTAATCTCTGTAACGCACAAAAAATTGATCTAAATTTAAACAACGTTTAAACTAATAAAAATCTTTAAAAATAATTATTGTGCGTATTTCGATTATTTTATAAACAAATAGGTATTTAATAAAAAATTACATAATTTCGAAAAACTTCGTTGAGATATAAACTTTTGTAAAAATAAAGATATAAGAGTTTATCTAATTTCTATATATAATTAATCTAAATAATGATAAAATTTTAATATGTTGCAAAATATTCTATATGTATATTATAAATGTTATAAATATTTTAAGTCTCTCGAATTTATAACGTTTTTTATACAATATATTACACGACAAATTAAAATGCGGAATACAGAGAATGGTGAACGCACAGGGTAAATTATTAATATTCCGCAAGTGACCAATAGATAAATAAATAAATAAATTACTCACACATGCTTGCTCCGAGCGCCCGCGCCGCGCCGTTGCCTGATGCCTCCCAGGAGTCCCAGGCCTCCTGCTCCAGGCTGCTCCAGGCTCCTCCTCCTCCTTCTCTCTTGTTTCACCCCGGCAGTTTTCTCGTTGCACTAGCATACACGACTTACGAAATCGAAAATCAGCTTACGGTCGCGCACTAATGATAATCGGAATGTAATAATCGCGCGATACTTTGCACGGCACTCCCGACGTTACCGCGTATTTTACAACGTAATGAAACAATACTCGGCTAAAAAGAAAACGATTGAACATAGGCCATAGCTAAGACTTGCTACAATAAGATTTACTTGACACTCGTCATCAGACCTCCTCCCTTGTCTTTCCGTGATGCTTTTCTCACCTTCGGCTTTCGCCACTCGCGCAAATGAGGTTATGATCGCACAATGATAACATTGATAACCGAAGCACCGCAACATCTCCGATGGTTGATCGCTTACGTAACATCGCGATGCGGATCAATACGAAAGAATCGAACAAAGCTACGTTTCCGCTTTAAATACATTTCCGCTTAATTAATCTCGCGACGTCCCATCCCATAAATCAGACGCAACCGGCGAACCTCGAGGCGTAATACGCGTAGGGGAGCGCGCAGGAAGGCGGGAACTATCGCGTGATACAAACACAACGCGCGTATAATTTCACACACCACCGTGACGACGCTTGTCGTCCGTCCCAACTGCATTTTCTTATATTTCCAGGGTTTTAAGTTCAATAAACAGCTAGTCTATGCTTACGTTTAAGATTAGTTGCTATTCCGTGTTATAGTCGTGTTACAAGACGAACGAACATGCGAGTTGAAATCGAGGATAAAGGACGTCCGCGGAATGTATAAAATATCCGAGAATATCTTGTCGACTGCTCGCGCGATAGATTTCAATCGAGCTAATCTCGCGAGATATATATGTATGTTCCAAGACATCACCGGCACTTTAACGCCGAATTTGTGTTAACAGCTATCGAAACATGGGGGGAGGGGGGATAGAGGGGATTAATTATGACGGTACTTACTAATTAAGCGACACCCGAACACGAAATCTCTCTCTCGTACCTGCATTCCGCGAATGACCGAAAATACCGAAACATCGTCACCAACTTCATTCTGATCGTACTAATGTGTAACTAGAACGCGACAAACCGTCTAAAAATATTAATATTCTCAATATGATATCAATATATAATTTATGTAAATTATTAGTAGGTATATAAATAAAATTATAATTAAATGCTTCCAATCCGAAAATGGGAAACACAAATCACGTTTAGACTATAGTCATAAAGTTAAAGCGTGCGACGCGAGGAATACTCGAATAATTTCATTCAGAATAATTCGTAATCGTATTTCAAGAAAAATTGGGAAGTTATGAATAAATCACGCGAAATAATCGCCTTGACGCAATCACGTCTCGAGGGACAATGATACGGCGGTCGGCGACACGCCAAGCGGCTCGCGCGTTCGCGCCCTCTGCCTCACCTCGCGAATGATAAACAAGGGTCGGCGCGACGTCGTGATAATACGAGCCCCGACTCGGAGAGGGGGAAGCCGCGGTAACGGTCACGATGACGCACTGTTTACTTGACGCACCCTGTAGTTAACGCGCGCCGAACTCTTTTAATTACTGCTTCCGCGTTTTGTTTTGCGAATATTATATCGTCCAATACAACGATCCATTTTGCTCGATTGATAAAATGTTAACTAATCGCGAGAATGCGCTGTCCAAATTTAAACAATATCCAAACTAATAAAAATTTTTAAAAATAATTATTGTGCGTATTTGATTATTTTATAAACAGGATATTAATAAAAAATTACATAATTTCGAAAAACTTTTTTCAGATAGAAACTTTTGTAAAATGTAATGAAGATATAATAAAGATGTAATGAACAGTTTATCTAATTTCTATATAATTCATCTAAATAATTAGAAAACTTTAATATGTTGCAAAATATTCTATATGTATATTATAAATGTTATTTAAGTCTCTCGAAATAACTTATAACGTTTTTTATACATATATTTATTTTTATAAAACGCGCTGTATGCAAGTTTTATTGAAGTAGGTATCGCACGCGCAGCTGTCGCGGATATAAAGAACACGATGAGCCGACGAGAGATCTCAAATTTAAAAGTACACTGAAAAAAAATTTATTATTTGCAAGAAAATTGATTTCTATAAATTTAGTTTCCTTAATTCATAGACGTATTAGGTAGATTTGAGAAAACATTTTCTGAATTTAAAATATTTTCTCAAATCTACCTAATATTTCTTTGAATTAAGGAAACTAAATTCAAATTTACATAGAAATGAATTTACATACAAATAATACATTTTTTTTCCATGTATCTTGCAAAGGTATATAAGTTTCTTCTAACATAACGAATCTCTCGAAATTAACGTTCAAAAAATTGCGATGCTGATAGATTTATTACGATACATGCAGAGCATAATTACATCTCCAATTAACGTAAACTAATGAAACGATCTTTTCGCTTAATTGCCTAATATTTTGTTTCTTATATGTTACTTTTAAATCAATTTAATAGTCGCAATATGCACGTATCATTTTTTGAGTGTTTTAAAATAAATGTACGCTGAAACTATCGACAGTTGTCGATTATTATCATATTATCTCGAAAGTGCAGCAATCCTTTTAAACTCAAGAAGGAAAACTTGCTTGACTTATAATATAATACGTACGCAAGTATCGTTATACGGATTCAATCGCGTTCATACACGAGAAGCAAGACAAGTCATTCGATAAAAATTAAAGCAAATACAGTGTTAGACGAGACGAGAAATCGTTCTCGGGAGAAAATTATTCAAATTGCCGATGAACCCCGAGACTCCGGCAGAGCACTCTGCTCTTCGTGTATTGTAACAAGTAGGTACGTAGAGACGAAGAGGAAGAGCTACCTACGTACGAGAAGTCGAATAACTGGCGTAGCACGTCGTGGGATCGTCTTCGTGCGCGACGAAGATTTCTCCACGATGTTTATAATTAAGCGGTGCTACCACTTAGCAGCGGGAGAAAATAGATTCAACGTCGCAATATATTTGGGTCGTAATGCGATAGAGAAGAAGAGAGAGATCTACATGATGTTTTTATCCTGTCGCAAAATGTATTTCATTGGTTTTCTTAAGCGTAATCCCCTTGAATATGTGTAGAATATGAATGAATATGTTCTGAGATAACGGTTATCGATGGAACCGGAAATAAGGGGTACCGCATCGCGCGCAGCGCGCTATCGTGGAAAGATCGCTGATTACAGTGATTAATCCTTAAGCGGACGCGCGACACTTAATTTGATTACGGACTATTCTTCGAGTACTGTTGCCATTGTTCGAGCTTGCACTTGTGAGTTTCTGGCGTAAATACACTATACAAATTACGACAGCGCGTCGGAGTGCTATGATATCAGTCCTGAATGCGCGTAATTATACTGAGCGTTGTTGAATTCTTTGAAAATTTGTTGTTTGCGCAGTGTCTTATTTGGTGTAACACTAGCGTGTATGCTAATTGACATTTGCCACGGCAGGAAACAGCGTAATTTGTTGCATGCGAATAAAAGCTTAAATAAGGACCACGAAGCGGACATTGTGCTGGCCAAAACAGGAGTTGGTCTTCAAGATTACGAGCGACGCAAATGTTAGAAGAACGATAAGTTCCTTCCGGTATAAAGAACCCACGGTGAATTAACGTCCACCCGTTCGATCGTTATTTTCCGGTCATTCGAATACCGCTGCGATTATCGCCGCGGACCCTCAGGCCAGCACAGATTCCCAGGCGCGCCCTCGTAAAGAAACGACTACGAGCGGATCAACGAGGAAAGCGGTCCTGACGGTCGGGTCGCACGATTAAAAGAGACTTCTTTCGCGAAGAGAAAAAGGCGACTGCAGGAAGCGAGAGGATCGTCACCGTCACCCCGAGAGGGCACGAGACAAAACGGATGAGCGACGGCGTCGGGGACTTCTCTAACAATAAGACGCAGACATTATGGATCCCATCCGCGCGGTCGGCGACTCGCGAGGAAGAAGGAAAAGGCGCAGTGCAGCGAGACGGGAGAGCAGGCCGGGACCGGCCGGGGCCGGAGAGCGGAGATACATCCGTTCGTTTTAATCGCTAATCACCAATTATCCAAGAAGCGTCCCGCGCCCAAAACCCCCAGAAGCATTTTAACGAGCCGCCGTGTCGCCCGGGCCCGGAATTTCACTTCGGTCCGAGGCCCGATGGGCTTCCACCGAGATCCAGACGAGCGTCCACGGTTCAGAATATATATTTCGTGCTCCGTGGTCCATCCTGTTCACTTTGTCGTCCACCTATCTCGCCTCTCGAACCGTGTGCGTTCGTCTGTGCGCGCGCACCCGTACCAATTAGTGCATACTTCGGCTCACGGTGTTTCAGGGGCCCTTCGGGATGCTGCTCCCGCCGAAATCTACGGAATGGGACTCCCATCCCAAACGGTCCAGAAATCTCGTCGGCGGGATTACTCGTTGCCGGTCTAACGATTGATTCTCAAACGAGGGAAATAACTTGAGATATCTAGATACACGTTTCATTCAGCGAATAAAGAAAGAGAATGAAATAGAATGAAAATACCGTGTATATATTTTGATTTTTATTATACGAGGTATGTAAATTATTACTTTTATATTTATGGATATCATAAAAAATAAATTTTTTTAATAGCGAGATTTTTATTTTTCTTCGGCAAAAATTTATTTCCGACGAACGCATCTCTCTTATTTGTATTTTTTTCGTTTTCGAATCAACGAGATTTGATCGTTGCCAATTCAAAGAACCGGCAATAAGCAAATCGCGCGTTTCGTAAGAAGAGAAACACGTGGGCGTTCGTGGAATTATTCTTCCTAATGAGGAATACGGAAAGCATGAATTTGCGAGGGTGTCTTTCTCGCAGGTTTTCGTAACGGTTCTAGCGGCATCTTTCGCGCCGTCGACTTTAAGTATATAGCACCTTGGGAGCTAGGTAATAACTGCCAGTGGAATTAGAAACGCCGAAGAGTCGCGCGGATAGTGGATGTACGTGACCGTAAGTTGATAGGTTTTTTCCCCCGTTCGTATATCGATGACAGCATATGCGCGCACACGCGGAAGAGGCTGAGAGAGGTATTTAAAATCCAATCTTCGCATTAAAAGAACATATTATATGCGACGTCAATTAAATTAATCTTCTTTGATCGTTATCTCATTTCTCCCAGTAAAGTTCCAATTTGTTCCGTATATAAAATTCAGCGAAACAACCAACGAACACGGAAAAAAAAGATTAGCTACTATAGCAAAAAATTAGCTACTATTATAGCAAAAATAGGAACACCTAACATTATTTTGCAGCAATATATTTTTTGCAGCGAGAGCTATAATTTAGCAATAGTAGCAAAACTTTTAGCTCTCGCTGCAAAAAATGTTAGGTGTTCCTATTTTTGTTGTAATAGCTAATTTTTTTTTTTTTTCGTGAATGACACTGTGCGTTGGCGACAAGGCAACGCAAATAAACTCGAATCAAGTTAATTGCTGATTACCACGTTGACGGAAACCGCCATTCTACTGTTACCTTCCATCTGTCAACCATCCACGATACTTTCAAACCTCCAAATTTTCGGCCAAAAATTCTCCGTTTTACACAATACTGTCCGGACCTTCAACACTTTCGCTACAAAATTATTTCAGCTACCTCGATGGAATCATCAACGACTCGATCGAATCTATCTTAATCACAGATACGACTTGATTTCCCCGCGAGAAACGTCTCGAGTCACGTCATGTCCTGTTTCGGCGGTCACGACGAGCAGATCTATCTAATCGAGATACTGATCGATAAATTGACGTTGACGCCCGGTAAAATCAAAGACGTCGGCGGGCACCCTATCGTGATCAAGATCAAACTCTTAGATTTCCCCGTGTTCGAGTTCACGCGAGACGACTCGGACGCATCGAGGCGCGATCAAGATGTGCGCTTTATGATCGGTAAATGCTGTCTGTTCGTCAAGCGACCGCGTGATCTGGTTCAAGGACTACGCTCGTCGAGCCTGAAGATCGGCATATTTCGCGCGGACGACACTTATCCCACGGCGGAGACCGAATTAACTCTGCCAGGTTGCTTGTGCGACCAGATCGCCATGATCGGCAACGATCCCGAAAATCAGCCGAAACCGTTCGTGATGAAGGGCGGTGTCCACCTCGTAGATCCGGGCGAAAATCCCTCTGGGACGCTGTACATGGAACTTATCGTCGCATGCCTTGGACGCAGCTTCAGGACGCAGCACGAACTGCTGCCTAAATCTTTCGTTTCCGGCGAGCAGGACAAGGAACGGGAGATCTGCGTGAAGCGATTTGTATCACCCGAGCTTCTCGATGAGAAAATTCCCAAGGACGCGGGATTGCAGGAGATTACTCCAAAACCGGAAGCTAAAAAAGCGAAAGTAAAACCGAAAGGTAAGAAAGGAAAGAAAGGTAAAAAGAAGAAAGGTAAGAAGTGATCTTTGTATAGATGTCTTCCAAAAGATCTCTGAAGTGCGATTCCTTACATTTATCGAATAATTACTTTCGAATAATCACATTCGTCGTTATGGCAACCATCTGACAACTGGAAATGTCAATTGATCGGTTTGATGCGCGCGCGGGGAGATCGTTCGATTTCGGACCCGAAACGCTTGCAAAATTAATGGCGCTATTCGTACAGGCGCATCGTTAACGTCGATCCGGAGTCGCCTTCCAAATTTGTCGTGTGGCCGATAACGTGCGCGTGTATTCATTCCCGCGTTCGAGTCATCCGAAATGGCCTTGAAGAAAAAGATGTCATTATTACAAAGAGAACAATTATACATGCTCGAAATTTTAATTGATGGTCTAAATCTATATCCCGAGAAAATTATTAACAATAAAGAGTGCGATTTGATGGTACGTATAAACTTCGTCGATCTCAAACCTGTCGACATCGTAGCCGAAGAATTAACCAAGGTTAACGACAGAGGAACTAGGAATAAAGAAAATCAATTTTCTGATGAGCACATCAGTTTCGAAGGCAAGACGTGTCTGCTCGTCCGGACACCGAGCGATTTAATACGATCCGTAAAATCGACTCCTCTAGGTGTTGAAGTGTATTGGATTCCTTACGGAGAGGACCACAACCCGCGAGATAATGCCGGACACGTTCTTCTCTGCGCGGCAACGGCATTTTTGCCAGGATTGTTCTGCGATCGCATAGCCGCGGCCAGGGACAAGATAGACGGGCTATCGAAGTCGTACACATTGACGAAGATTTACACCTTGACCGATGAACATGGGAATCCGTGCGGATCTATATCGATGTGCCTGAGGCTGTCGTGTTTCGGAAGCTCCATTATTAATCATCTTACGCTTCATGAGAAGTCATTCGTACTTCGAGGATTTCCTCTAGGTTGGAAAATTCCTTGCACGAAACTGTCCGACGAAGATGTAAACGACGAGAAGACAAAATTTGCAGACAATAACACATCATTATTGTGCAAAATTCTGGATCCTACATATTCAAAATTACAAGACCAGAACGATGATACAAAGTCCGTGTTAACGAGACCGGAATCGCCACCTCGCGTATCAATGGGCCAGCCGGGATTCGAAAAATTAACGAGCGCCGAGAAACTGAACGATCACAAGTATCGCGGTTTAATTTACGAGACCTATCACGACGAGCCGACTTGTTCGTGTCTACCGACAGATCGATCGACGCATCCAATGATGTGCCGTTCTGGATGCGTCCGTTCTTGTTGCATGGCTTTGAGAAATCCCGACGCTCTTAAAAATTATCCATCGCTCGCTACACTCGCTCCCGACAATCTCTATTTAAAGCCAGATGTGGAACGAAACGTGAGTTATCACGACTCTGCGAGGATGAGAGGTGGTGAAGACACAAATGATAGTTACCCGAACAACGAAGCGTTATGGGACGAGGAATATACGTGGCACGGGGATGATATTAACTTAAAAAATCGCATGATGGGTGGAAGTGACTATGGAGCATCAGCCTACGCGCTTTCCGAAGCGGCAACTGTCATATATGAGAAGAACAAGGAAATGGGTGCTAGTTCGCCGTGCCGATCGCGACCAAGAACGGCAGACGGAATTAAAGCGACAGCCTGCATTTGTCCAGGGAAAGTTTCGTCGCCTTGGAGAACGGATACATCTAGGTGTACGAAAAAGCCGTGTGTAGGCGCAGATTGCATGATCCGCGCCTTCAAGGAGGCCCAAGAATTCGTGGATTCTCTCGGCAAAGTGTCAGGTCTGGTGGGTCTCGGCCTGATGGATCCATCCGAGAGTCCTTACTTCGGCCGAGACATCCAGAGGGATTATGCCATTCAAGAAACACCAAGTGACAGAAAACGCGGATATCCCGTCTCGGCACCGCCAGCACTGCCGATTCAATGTCCCGCACCTTGCAACACGCAGATTGGTAGAGCCATCGCCAGCACCATCTCCACACCTTACGTTCCACCCACTACCATAACGACGGCGATTCCAGGACGTCCTGGTGTCGTACGCGAGGCGATACCAACGTTACCGGAAGCAACGCTACTCCCGGTCGCCGTCAAGCCGAAGAAGAAGGAGGACAAGAAGGAGGAAAAGTCGGAAAAGCAGAAAGAGCTGGACGTTACAACCACCGCACCGCTGGACGTCGATGTCGGTCCTTGCGGTGAGCCGAAATGCAAATCTCGCCGGAAGAAACCCAAAGACGACCGGACGGTGCCGCACGACATCGTCGAGGAATCAGAGAAGAAGCCGATACAGCCAACACCGCCAAGTACGATCCTCGCGAAGACTGCTGGTAAATTCACCGAAAAGGGACGTTATCCAAGAGGTAAGGCAGGTCCGGGTGGTGATAGAGGCCCTATCAAGATCAGCAAGCGAGTGATGCGATACGTTTATTCCATCGGCGACGTCTATCCCGGGACTAATTACGGCCACAAGAATTGCATCGATCCGCGATTCAGGGTGCCGGCCAACATGGGCTGGCTGTGGAACACCAGTGCAACGGTGGGCAAGCTGAAACCGCGAATCGGCTGGAAGCCGGGCGCGATCAGTCGTTACTTGAACGAGCTGTTGAAGGAGGCGAAAGGCGCTTCCACGGTGGAGGATTATCGGGCAAGGTCGATACCATCGCGCACCAGCCTGCGACGCGGCAAGATGTACAAGAGCATGAGCTACGTGTCGCAGGTGATGAAGAAGGAGGGCGAGGAGGACGCGGAACCGCCACCGACCCTGCACATTCACCGTAAGGACGGCACGTACTACGTGACGATGTACCCGATCAGGCAGGAGACCGCGGACGTGTCGCAGCTGGAGGAGCCGATGAAGCCGCTGCAGTTCAAGATAGTGCGCAACAAGGACGACGCTTCCGTGGCGTCGAGCTCCACGGCGTCGGACATGGAAATCGAATTCTCGCCCCCGGCGGCGGTCAACAGGTACCGCAGGAAGCCCGACGTGATTCACGTGGACACCCAGGTCAGGCAGCAGGAGATTCTCGATGCGTTCAAGCCGACGACCGACGCGCCGAAGAAGGAGAGGAAGGGCAAGAAGGAGAAAAAGGGAAAGAAGTAACGAAACCGTCCTTCCTCTCCACCCTTCGCTCATTATCCCCGCACGATCGTGAAAGGGAAGCAGCTTTATCGGAGGTTTGTATCTCGCCGAAAATATATAAGTGCAGCGCACGTTGCGCGACCGGTTACGTTATACCGATCCTAATTTTACACGACGCGTTAAATTCGATTACGCGCAACCCATACTTTTCGTAAGCTCAGTCGACTAATTGCGAGAATAATTTGCCGAGAGGAGAAGAGATGAAACGATTACATCCCTCGTAAATTTAATATCTCGCTGTTAAAATGACCGACATTAGTTAAAGGGATGGAAGGAGAAATATGTCTGCATAATGTTTATTTCTTGTTGCCTCCAATAAACACGATAAATTATTTAGTTCATCTGGAAGATTTATTATTTCCACTGCGCTCAAGATATAATTTCAGATAATATTTTTATTTTTGGTTTGCAGTTATAATGATGTGATCTCAACACTAAACATATATTTTAGTTGATTTTTGCGGAATCTATCGCATCAATTGAAGATTTTGTCTGCCATATACATAGAATGGATCGTGGCAAAATTGAAGACTCCGCGACGGGCAACTTTATTTTATAAAGTATGTTTGAGTTCGTAAATATGGATATCTTTGTCATGATAATCTACACGTGAAAAATTTACTTATAACGTAAGAAGTTTATCTGATCTTTCTCTTCTCTTTTTCAGAATACAATTCAATTTGGAAGAACAGTGGACCAAGGCCAAGTTTTTACTAACAAATTTGAAATGGGGCAACGGGAAAACAAGATTAGATTATTCAAATTTGTGTTATAGTAAAGATATCACACCGGACTCGAAGGTATGAGAGGCATCGTCGGAATGTTTGACTTCCACGACGATTTTGTATTCTGGCGCTCAGTTTGCGCCAAACTGGCCGCCATGACATTGGGCGCGTTCAGGAGACACAGCCGCTCAGTAGCAGTCGAACGTGATTAGCTCTTACTTTTAGTACCAACCAATCAACGCAGAGTGTTAATAAGACGAACTCAACAGTTGTACAACAGTTGGTGTCTGCTGAACGCGCCCATTGAAGTGGGACCGGAAGTTGAAGTAAAGCGCGCCCGCCCGTGCGTATATAAAATAAATAAATAAAATGCGATATAATATGAAGGTATTATTAAAATGCGACGAATGCAACTGCAACTGCATGTAACCGTCTTGAAAGCATCCCACAAATTGAAAGTACCAATCCGCAGTCAGCGGCAGTTTGGCGAGCCCCCCTACCAGTTTGGTGCCATGCGCGGCATCTATGGATGAGTCCAAAGTTCACTATCATTTATCATTATCGACGGGAGTTAAGGGAAAGGTCTACTCGTTGCTTCGTGTCACTTGGAGCTGTTTGACAGGACTCAGGACTCAGGAGAAATGAATGCCGCACAGGATGACACAAACCAGGTCACTCGTAAGAGGATGCTCGATCTACGTGATGTCCGTGTGGGAAAGGTCCCACAGAACTCGGCGTGGTTAAAAAGCGTCCGCTTGACCTTTACGCAAGACAATCAGTCCAAGGATTGGGATATAATAAGGATCCATGACAGCGTGTGTATAATTGTCTTCAACACAAGTCGAAGGAAGCTCGTGTTTGTCAGGCAATTCCGGCCGGCAGTGTATTACGCGTCCCTACCGGAGAAGCAAGATGTAATCGACGTCGAGCGTTATCCTGCGACACTGGGACTGACCTTGGAACTCTGCGCTGGTATCGTAGACAAGGACAAGTCTCTCGTCGAGATCGCGAGGGAAGAGTTGAAGGAGGAGTGTGGCTACGAAGCACCTACTTCAGCATTTAAAGAAATTACAACTTACCTGTGAGCCTAGAGTATTTTACTATGCTCTTGTCATTGTCTTCTGTCATTGCGTAAAAGATATAAATATATTTATCAAATTTAGAAGCAACGAGAGATTTCTGATACAACTTGTACAATACAACTCTTTGGATCTATATATAATTACCTGCCTTGATAAGTAAAATAAGCTGTACCTAGAATATACAAGTATTAAATAGTTTATTCTTATGTTTTCTAGATCCAGTGCTTCTGCTAGTGCAAAGCAAACTCTTTTCTATGTAGAAGTCACAGATGACATGCGAATACACGCTGGTAAGTATGACTGTAAATACTTTTTCCTAAGATAATCTCAAGTACTTTCAAAGAATATTATTTTCATAATATAATTAACAAATTATATATTTACAAAATATATTTAAGAAATTTTCCAATCCAACTTGAATCTTTCATTAAAGGTGGTGGTGAAGAGTCTGAAGGTGAAGTCATAGAATTGGTGGAATTGAGCATTCCTGAGTTAAAGGATTACGTCGGATCCAAAAAAGTACAAAGTCCCTCCAGCTTGCTCTTTGGTGTGTCTTGGTTCTTCCTTAATAAATCTGAATACTGTTGAATCAGTTGAATAGAAAAAAACTAAAGAGTTTATATTGTTTGACTATTTAAAATAAATTTAAAAAACGGCAAATTAATTGCAAGTAAAAATCAATACTATCGTTCAACTGCATTTATTTACAAATAGAGCATTTATACACAAGCAATGATAGTTGTACAATTAAAGTTACATAAAATTACAACGAGACTGATATTCAATTATTCAGTTCGTCCTTCGTAAATTGAGAGCTAACCCAGGCAAGACCCCATTTCAAATTTGTTAGCAGGAACTTTAAGGCCTTGGTCCACTGTTCTTCCGAATTGAATTGTATTCTGAAAAAGAGAAGAAAACGATCACATAAAAACTTCTTACGATAACAAAGATATCCATATTTGCGAACTCACACATACTTTATAGAATAGGAGTTGCCCGTTGCGGAATCTTCAATTTTTCCCCGATCCATTCTATATGGCAGGCAAAATTCACTGTCTCCTTTTTCTACTTGTTCCTTAAATTGTTGCAAACAATCCAGAAATGCCACCATAGCTGCGTCAAATTTTGTGTCCCATAAGAATTTAAATCCCCCACTTCCGTATAGTGGGAGCTCTTTGTTTTGATCCAAAGCCTCGATATAACTGTGATTGCCAAATGGCACTAAACGGAAACGCTTGAACGTTAAATTCATTTTGCGCGAAAGAGCCACCAGCAAAAGGGTCGTTTGTCCCCACGCCGCGTTTATCTCGCTCCAATCCACTGGCGCGCTCGGCAATCGTCCCAATCGAAATGAATTTATAGTTCCAAAGTGGCCTGAATGCCAGATATGAAATGTGGCGTTAAAAACGTTCGTCTTCTTCAACCTTTCAAGCTGCGAATCTGCATACTGCAGTTGATTATCCAGACTGTGGGAAAAAATTCGATTTTACGTAATATATGACAGAAATAAAAATATTAATAACCAATTAATGTTTAACTTAGGAAAAAATGATATTTAACTATGTTTTGAGATGTTTTATATACCTGCGACATTCATCGTCAGCTAACATGAGATCTCTTCTGTGTTTTGAATATTCTTTCCAATACCTGTCCTCCTCACTTTGCAATCTTTCCTTTTCTTTCTCCTGATCCTCTATGCTATGCTTAATGGCCTTTTCTTCGATTCTCAATGTCTCTAGCTCCTTTTTCATTCTTTCTTCCTCGGCTCTTACATCCTGCAATTCCTTTGTGAGATTCTCCATCTCCACATCTTCATGTCCCTGATATTGTTGTTCAATTTCTAATTTCTTCAAATACTCGTTATAATCTGACCATTCTCCTTCTGTCATTCGTAATTGCTGATCCATTAGTAGTAAAAGGCTGTCTGTACATTCATCGCAAAGTGGATGATCTGCCGAACTGCTACTGCTGAGAATGTCAAATAACGTTGCTCGTACCTGTAGAAAATACAGATCAGATTGTAGCGCTGCACAGGTTTCACATTTAAAATATTCCCCAATACCTCCGTACATACCTTTAAATGATGACTTAAACTTTCCGTTTCACCGGAATCGCCAACTAACATAAATCCATTTGTACCATTTCCTGATTCAGTTAATCTGAACGGTGGAACTAAGTGTTCTATACTGTCACTTTGAGGCTCTAATTCTCCAACAACTTGCTGTTGAATGGGAACTACAATAAAGTAATAATTATATAACACACTGTTCTGGATCCCAACTGCAGCAAACTAAGTGGTCATACTTTGTAGTTATTGTTAGATATTCAGACACATATATACATATAAATATATATAGGTATAGAATAAAATTTATACTTTTAAGCATTGTTTAAAATAACATATTTAGTACAGTCTAACTACATAAATAATTAAGAGCTAACATTGTTTCTTTTTATATGCTGAATGACGCTGCATGTAAAGTTTAGATATATATGCATTATGTAAAAGTCATTATTTACACACAGATGCACAGTACTTAGATGCACTTATTAATAGGGCTCGCGCCTCGGCTCGCGCTCACTACAAAATTAATTTAAAAATCCACATTATTCAGAAGCAGCGTTCTTGAAAACGCAGATTAGCGCGTCGTACGTTTGTCATGAGTAGAAACGTTATCAACATGAAGATATCGAGTGGGACAATCGGATCGGTGATGAGCGTCAAAGCACGTCAAAGTCACCAGTACAAAACAGAAATTACCTACGTGAGAGTTCAGCCAACGTGTGCTCCCCGAGGTGATCAAAGCTCGAGTCCAGTCTCAGCGGCTGCAGACACCGTTGGCACGCGAAACTGACGTTTGTCTTTAAGTCTACCATGTCGCGTCTACGTCGCTTATCGAAGAGGAGCTTGCTCGTGCAACCTGTCCGTACGCGTTGTTATTTACGAATACGCGTTCGGGCGTTCGGGGGCTGCCGCGCCGCAGTGCCGCTACCTGCCGACCTGCGACGCTTGGGTAGTTAGGTGGCTTGGGGTCAGCTGACGATGCCTTGCCGAGCGACCATCAGCTGGCGCTATCGCATCACCATGTCGGTACTACAGACATCTGTATTGCGGTCGTACTCTCTTTTAGTATACGTAGATAACCGGAAATAAGTTTGGCGCTGGAAGTTTATATTTTTTAATAAACGCAATATAATTTTATTTTTAAAATATATTTTATGAGGGAAAAATAAGAAAGGTCTTATTAAGGTACTGATCTGGCATGCCGTAGTCAGGCATGCCTCATTTATATCTGATCAAAGCCGTACATGACGCCACAGGCACGCCAGCATAAATTTCTACTCTGGAATAGCTTAAACGATTGCTCCTTAATTGCTCTTTCAGAATCAAGAAGTTGCTCTCCTTTTAAAATTAATATTTTTTTAAATATTTACAAAACACGTAAAATGTATAATTTTTACTCAAAAAAATATATTTCTAATAGCTTTGTGCAACTAAATTCAGCATAAAACAATTGCTTCTTAATTGCTCCTTATTGCTCCATCATTACGTTAATTATTTATTGCATTTTTATTGAAAAATTAACAAATTAATCATTTCACAAGTGACGACGTTGCGTCGTTATCTATATCAGCCGCCTATAATATATGATCGTAACTTGGCTCGGCAGCCAACGGCGGAAATATTCAAGCGTAATATACAGGGTGTAAGAAAAAGTTTGTCCGCTACTTTAAGGGTGAATAGTTATACTTATACAATTATATATGTGTATATACATATACATATAGATATGTATATGTATAAAGAAGGCCTTACAAAATCTCATCATAGAAATTGTTTAGAGAAACAATATAGAATTGCAATGCGCACATATAGGAATCTTTTGATGTTGCATCAACATTTTTATCGTTTTTCAAGAATCGCACTATTGCAGGGATCACGCAATATCGCTCGTATATATTATCTCAATATCAATGTGGGGTATATGATTACTATAACTTAATTCATATCTATAACTTTGGTATTTACTATTCCTCTATGAGTTAATTCTTCTGAAGGAAAGAAGATGGGTTGATCCTGCATCATGCGTTTTCTGTGGACTTCATCGCAGATCTATAGGGCACAGGTGATTCGAAAGTTGCACCGCCGTGATGTACCTACTATTGTGCGAGGTTCCTGAGCCCTGAGGAATCTGGTGGTGACGTAGGATTACAGGTCTACTTATCCCCGGACATCTAATCCTATAAAAATATCCTCTAGTCAATTGATCCTATGGACAATATATCTCACGGACAATTGATCCCACGGACAATTAATCCCAGGGGCAAATTATCACACGAATGAGTGAGCCTCACTCTCACAAGAGGAGGCCGAGAGGTCCGGGAAACGGATTTGAATAAAACTTATTTTTATAATAATCCTTTACTAGTAGTAAAACATAGTAAAGCGAAAGCGCGCAACGCTCAGTCGCTTTCGAAAAAAGCGCTCATGAAAAAATTTTTTTTTCTTTATTTTTTTCAGCATACTTTATATCATAAAAACATTTAAACAAAGATATATTTATCAAAGATATACATAAAGATATATCTACAAAGATATATAAAGAAAACATTATTGTATATAATAACAGTATACCTATACATGTACCTCTTTATACGTTTTTATTCTTGTCCATTTATTAAATAATATTAAAAATAGTAATACACGTTTTATTATTTCAAAAGTGCTGCAATTTACAATTAATCATTGCCCTCAAATTTATTTATAACATTTCAAGCAGCGAGTAATAACTATTATTCGATAATAGTTATTGCAATATAAAAGTTAATTACTGCGTACTAAAAACATTTTTTAAAGGTAAGGTAAGCATTTCCCTTCATTTTCTTATTTCTTGTTAGAATTATTACATTTATTTAAATACAGATATTTTTCTCTAATTTAACTATTTTGTTATTTATGCTGGAAAAAAATAAAGAAGAAAATATTCTTCATGAGCGTTTTTCTTGAAAACGGCTGAGCGTTGCGCGCTAGCGCTTTACTATGTTTTACTACTAGTGAAGGGTTATTATAGGAATAAGTTTCATTCAAATCCGTTTTACGGTCCTCGCGGCCTGCACTTGTCAGATAAACATGAACCGCCAACGTATCACTACACAATTCTACTAATATAAATAGAAAGTCAAAATAAGGAAAGGGCTTCGAGCCGTGACAGGATGTTTGTGTCGATAATAATATTTCTATGTGAATTTTTACTTATTCCAAATCAAATGAATTGCGCGCCGAATAAATTTTCAGTTTTACAACACAGCCCTACCTTTGTCGGAACAGTACATCCACACACTTAAAATCGGTAATCGATTTAATAATTACTATGAAGAAATTCAAATAATTTATTGTGAAAAATATTACCCCAGCCAGGGTTTGAACCTGGAACCTCCCGCTAGAAATATTATTATCGACACAAACATCCTGTCACGGCTCGAAGCCCTTCCCTAATTTGATTTTCAAACGAGCTTTCTTATATTATTCTTGTATTAAATAGAAAGTATAGCGCGAAATAGGGATATGATAATTTCTGAGTTTTGTTGAGAATAGGAATAAATTAATAGATTTTCTTGTTGATTGAAAAGTTATTCACGGACGTATTAACTTGCATTTAATGTGTTTCAAAGTTAATCGCTATAATCTAAAATATAGGTATACATTGCAAAGTAGCTACATGCGTGAATACAGTGAGTTCCGCCTCTCCTCCTGGGGGCTCCATTTTCAAAAAAACTAACCTAATCCAAATCGAAACCAGTGGGCTTTTGGCGTCGAAGGTACGCCCATATATTGCTATGATCCGTCTGCTGAGTGTTGTGCTTGTCTTTTGGGTTTGTTGGGCGCTGGACAGCGAGAAACAAAACATATTTTATTCAATTTGGAAAGATTTTATCTAGTACATGATGCAGCCATAAAAAAGAGAATTTACAGATTCTTAAAGCTAAAGATACAAGAACGTAGCGCAAGTTTAAGGATCTAACTCACGGCTTTAAAAGGAATTAAAAACTTTCTTTAAAAAATCTCAAATAATGCTTGCCACTTACATTAAAAAAGGCTGGTCGAGGTTGAACTGGTTGAACAATAAAGCTCAAAGGTTCGGATGGTGGAAGCAAACCGTTGCATTTTCTGCATGTAGGCCTTTGCGGTATGCAATTGAGCTCCTGGTTCAGAATTGGCAAGTTCTGAATTAAGAAGGACAAATTATAATTTAAATGATAATATGTGTTAATTCTCTTTTCTCTCTTCTTTCGAATAGATTTTAATTGCATAATATTGTAGTCGTTTTAACTTAGTTGAAAAATTAATTAGTTTTAATTTATATAATAATATTATTTAATTAATTAATCATCTTTATAATTATTACTTTTATACTTACAATTAGATGCTTAAAGTTGAATATTCAAAAACTAAAGAAAGTAACGAGCTTTGAGTGAATTTTGAAAAAAAATTATCTTTAATTTATTTTCTTTAAGAAACTATTACTACTAGCTTCCAATTTTTACAGTTGATCCTATATCAATATTTCTCCAAATTAGTCATCGTTTTACCTGCGGTTTAGGCAAAGCCAGCTTCTCTGGCTTCTGCGGTTGGATCACAGATGGTTGTTGTGGCGATTGAAATTGCGGATAAATGACATGATGGACCGTGTGAATTTGTTGTGGCTGTTGGGGCTGCACAATTGGTTTGTCGCAAGGTGCGGGGGCGGCAGGAGCTTGCGGTACGATGTTAATAATCGGACTTGGCGCTGGAGCAGGCGTTTGTACCAGAGCAGGAACTGGCACTGGTGCTGGCTGAGGATAATTGACTGCTTGCGATTGTTGTTGTTGCTGTTGTTGCTGGTTCAAATTAATGCTTGGAGAAGGTGGCGGAATCGCAATCGGTTCACGATACATCTGGTACTCAACAACTGGTGCTGGTACCGGTACGGGTTGCACTAGAACTATCGGTTTAGCTAATTCTTGTCTTACTTCCTGTCTACAAGGCACCTTTTCTGGCTTTCCCGAGTGAACTTCCACGCAGAAGGTCGTTGTCGATTTCTTCGATCTACCCTTGTCTGCATCTGTCTCCTCCTGCAGTACGACGTTCTTGGCGAACGTCGTCTCTGCCTCGCTAATCGACTTCTCGATCACCTTGGGCGAGGGTGCGGCCTGACAGGCGACCAGCGCCAGCAGGAACAACGCGCAGCAACTCTTCAGATACATTGTTCGTCGACCGAAATCAAAATCGAACTCATGAAGCAGGACTAGCGCGCCGGTTTTTTAAAGGAATTCGCAATCAGCCGCGAAATCGGAATCGACGGCGAGACCATTCGCGTTGCTTGCGAAATTGTGCGAACGATTCGGCAAATTTTGATGCGTGATTAAACAATCCGTGTCCTCGTTTTTACGAAATTACGCATGATGATATAATTGATCGAATATGGGCAAAATTAGCTGGAAGTTAATACATAACGTTTTTTTATATTTTATGTAGAATTACATGAATTTTTATCTGTATCATGTTATCATGTAATCGTGGTCGCATCAAAAGGAAATTACGGTTAAATATTTAAGAGAATCTTTGAAATTAAACAAAATATAATTTACATTCCCTTTATGTATATACTTACAATTAGTACAGTTTTATATTTAAATAATTAAAAATACTCGTAATTAATTTAAATAATTATTTTATACGTTTAATTTATATCTGGCATTATTTAATCTTAAATTAATTCTCTTTTATATTGTTAGATTCCTATAATAGAATATTATTATAAAATTATTATAACATATAGAACTTATTAAAGAAAAATTAATATTTACAAGAGAACATTTTGTATTTATAAAATTTAAATAGTTGTAACGGCATTTTATAAATTTGTATTGCATTATATTGCATTATGGACATAAGGTACTGTGAAAATGCATATTAGAAAACGCGAAAGCATTGTTGTAAAATTGACTCGATAATTGCGTATTGTTAAACATTTGTAATTGTGTTGATTTAGTTGCATTTTCATTCATGTCGCAACGTATGTCGCCACTCACTTTTTTGATTTTTTTGCTTACACGTCAAATTTCGCAAACAAAATCCTGTAGTTTTATAAGCACGATAACGAGATTTTGCGCACTCGCTATTGCACGAAGAAAAATTTACAGGTTAATATAGAATTTTATTTATCTATATGAATGTTAAAAAAGGTTCTTTTATTTAATTTATTTGCTTTTTTGTTACATGTTGATAATATAAAAGCAAAATTTTATACAAAAGAAAGAAAAGAAGATATTTAGATGTTCTTTGAGATAGATGTTGACTTTGGTAGATATTGGTTTATTTTATACTTTAAATGAAATTTAAGAGGACCTCTCATATAATAGACAAATTTGTTTCTTTACATTTTATTAGATAAATTTTAAAAATTGAAAATATAAATAGGGCCTATAAAAAAACAAAATATTATAATATGTATATATATTATTGTTTTTTGTTCTTATTTCGGCGCCCTTGTTTTCCCAAGTGCTTGAGACTTTAGGTGTAGCGTTTAAGGGTTAAAATTTTATAATATTGGCAATTTTTTTAATTCTATTATATTCTTCAGTCTTTTCTACCTTTATTTTATGTACAATTCTTTAAAATTTGGTTGATCAGTTCTTGAGTTACAGACGTTTGAAATTTCAAGGAATCCGTACATACATAGAAGCCTTATAAAGCTGGGTCTAATCAACCAAATCTTAAAGAATTATATATGAAATAGGGATAAGAACGACTAAAGAATATAATAAAAATAGAAAAGTTTCCAATAATTAATACTAAACTGTCCAAAAACATAAATTTTTAAAAAGTCTCAAGCGGTTGAGATTTGAGGTCTAGCCTTTAAGGGTTAAAGTTTTATAACTTAACCCTATTTTTTTAACACTATTTTTAATTTATTGGCAATTTTTCTAATTCTATTACATTCTTCAGTTTTTTCTACCCCTATTTCATATATAATTCTTTAAGATTTGGTTGATCAGTTCTTGCGAGTTATAGTAAATTTGGTTAAATCCAAAATTTCCTATGGAATCTTCGGGAATTCACGAGGTGTTTCAAACGATTCGACTATCGATCCAGTAAATTATTTTGCTTTCGAGTTTCGAGATTCCAGGTGCCACGCACGTGTGATCTCCGTGGGACGACTCTCCGTGTCTCCGCGCCCTCCGTCGCATTGTCGTGGCGTCTCTCAACGACATTAGTATATTTCTTTCCGAAGTTTTGCTCTTTTAAATAATGACCATCACCACGTTCGACACAGACAAGGTAAAAAAAGGGAACGGAAGAATATATTGTAAAGTTTTTATTTTGTCGATCGAAGATCGAAGCCGCAATCAAGCCGGTTTCCTTAACGGTTTTATCGCGAAACAAACAAAGTATCTTTCGTCATTGTGCTTATTTATTCTCGTTATCGCTCCGCTAAGCACTCTTCAAGGTGCGCAAGGTTCTTTCCACGGCATTTATTCTCGGTTTAGAGCAAGCCTGAAAAGAAGAACTATCCTGCGTTTAAAATTTCTGGACAGCTCGAGGAGGCTTTGTTGGAAACTATCGCGGAAGGTTTTCGTGGTTGAGCAATAAATTATGTCGGATAAAATTATGTTGTACGCATTATAGAACCGTGATATAATATATAGATATTGCTTTACTTTTGCGAGAAAACGAGAAAATCCGTTACGCTTGTAGAAAGATAGTTTGCGGCGTCATTTCATTGAGTGTAATTGAAGCAAATTTTTGTCTAAGATGGATGGAAAAGTGACGCCAGAGACAGAAACGCAGAACGTTTCTAGCGAGGTATCTGATTGCGATAACAGTTCTATTGACAGTTCCATTAACAGTTCAATGGAATCCTCTTCGGAGGATCTGGACGATTGGAAGAATGTACTTAGTACCAGTCTGATAAAGAAGCGCGTTATAAAGAGGAGTGAGAAAAGTATACATCTGTTCAAAGGCGATTTATGCAAAGTAGATATTTTTGGTCGACTTGACAATGGTACATTGGTGGAACAACATGTAGATGTGTGGATACAACTAGGAGACTTGGAAGTGGTACAGGTATTATAACTGTTATTAGAAGTTTGTTATTTGTATTGGTAACTGGCAGTATCTTGTTTAACAATATCGATGTTTAAATTACAGGTATTAGAGAGAACGATTGCAAAAATGAATTTGAACGAAGTTGCTGAAATTAAAATCGATCCTGAATTTGCTTATGGCGAACGTGGAACAGATACACCATATCGTATACCACCTAACGCCACTATTACATACACTGTTGAATTGAAGGAAATTAAAGAGGAGCCTAAGATAGAAACTCTAAGCATCAGTAAAAGGAAAGAAATAGGGTAACAGTTTTGTTTATGAGCCATATAATTGAAGGTCATTCATTTTCTATAACTTCTATGCTGTTCAAAGATGAGGCTTTATATGATTTATCTCTTTAACTTCTTTGCGTCATGTTGTAATTTATTTCTTTAAAGCATCAAGAGACGCGAACGTGGAAACTGGTGGTTTAATCGGAGGGACTTTCGACATGCAATAGAATGTTATCAAAGAGCGTTACAATATCTAGTTATAGACAAAGATACAAAATGGAATAAAAATAAAGAAACGGAGACAGTTACCGATACTGAACTGCAAGCTCTGTTGGAAGATTGTATAAAGGTGTATATAAATTTGTCAGCTGCATTAATTGAAACTAAAGCCTACGACAAAGCTTTAGAATATGTGAACATAGTTCTGCACCATGAACCATTCAATACAAATGCTCTATTCAAAAAAGGTAGTAAAAAATTTTGCCTAGTTTTTTCTTTTATTTTGTCTTTTTTTTTTAATAAGCCAACTTTTAATATCCTTGATTTACGCAATACAAGTGTATATATTTTTCTACATATATATGTGTTATTCACAGGAAGAATATTTAAATACCAAGGGGAATATGGAAAGGCTTATGGGATTTTCCTTGAATCGCTAATGATAGAGCCAGAATCGATAGCGGTAGATCTGGAATTGGAGTCTTTGAAAGAAAAAATTTCAAGAGAGAATAAGAAAGAAAATTATCTATATGCTAAAATTCTGGGTATAAATATAAATGAAGATGATTTTATTGATAAGCTTATGTCAAAGAATGAAACGGTAGAAGATTATCTATATGCTAAAATTCAGGGTATAAATATAAATAAAGATGGTTCTATTGATAAGCCTATGTCAAAGAATGAAACGGTAGAAGATAAAAGTAAAATTGATAAAAAAATAATGTGGACTCTGCTTGGAGCATCTGCTGTTGTCGTTGGGATACTTGCACACAGATTTGCATCGTAAAAAATAAAAAATGGAATGAAAAAACCAACCAGTTGAAGATGTGAAAATAAGTCATATTTTTTTTTTTTTAATGACAGAAATATGTAATTAAATATTGTGAATTTTTTTATAATTATACAAGTATTAAACTATATTTTTCCAAGTATTAAATTATATTTCTATATATAAGCATATTTGATGAACCAATAAATAGTAAACAAATGCAAAATATATAGATGTTCTTTCAGATAGATGTTGACTTGGTGGATGTTGGTTTATTTACTTTAAATAAAATTTAAGAGAATCTCTCATATTTTTTTTCAGTAAATTAATGCCTAATAAAAACAAAATATTCGTATTTATTTATAATATTGTTATTTTTTAACACTGTTTTTTTTTAATAATTTGACTTTTTTGGGCAATAATGACATATTTTTGCTTGGAATAGTTGTTCAACGAAATATTGCATAAGCTACATTAATAACATCGTGAGTGAATTTTTTATATATTTTTTCGCAACCGCATATTTATTTCAAAATTTCGTTTAGAAATAGATTATGTGTAATACTAAATCTGACTGCTATACCCTTCACATAACGCACACGCATGAATTCTGTACATCATTTTGGGTATGTATGTATGTACTTCGTGAGAGTTAGCAGTCTAGCTATATGTATTTTAATATAGACGTGAACCAACAGAAATGTGCGCTCACTAACCGCTGCATGTTCCAACATTCCTTCTTTTTCATGATTTTTACGTTTTATACGGAAAAATCAAATCGGCCTCGCTGATAAACAGTAAGTAATGTAAAAATCAATAGACATTAGTTCTTGTGGTTAATTTTGTAGACAGTTTTGTATCAAATTTTTTTTATTCGCTGTATTCTTTTCTTCGATTTAATCTTTATTAAGTGTATCAAAAAATGAGATAAAGATACATAAAATAACACACAAAATACATTTTGGAAAATCTTAGTCACTTAGGAATTAAGTGCAAGTGTAGCGAATGTGAGCAATATAAATTTTGTATTTCTTTGTTTTTTCTTGGATGCTCATGTGGTAGAAGAACACAGAGCACACAGGTGCTCGAAATTTTCTCAGATTAAAAAAAAAACATTCTTTTATTACAAGAAATATTAAGAAACTTCTTTTCTTTAGAATATTTAATCATTTTTATAATAACATACACATGTTAAAATTTAATTTTTTTTTAAAGAGATCGAAGAACGCAAAGCACGTGCTTGCAGCAGCGCGTTTCATATTTACAAAGAAATATTTCTTTCTATTTTGAAAAATTTTTAAAAATACAGTTATTTTATTTTAATTATTTAATAATAATATATATGTTGTAAAAATTCAATTTTTATTTCCAAACACGTGCGTACTATAACCTAACCTCAATTTCTTTTTTCAAATGACGAAGATACGAGTGCAGTCAGCTGCAGTGATATGCTCTCAGAGGTAAACACATTTATGTGTTTACGAACAGTGCGCATGCATATGATACATATGTATAGCCAGGCAATTAACTTATTCCATATATTTGAATAAAAAATGTTTGTAAATGACATATGTAAATATATAGTTTTTAATTTTTTAAAATTATTTTTATTCCTTTTATTCTTTTTTGGAAGCCAAAAAAAAAAACTATGCCCAGTTTGGGCCCCGAGTGAACAGTCATGAGTCATATATTAAAATTAAAATATACATAATAATTATTTATCAACAATTTATTCTGTTATAAAATAATAATAATACATTAGTGATAAGATTTTTGAGTTTTTAACTAATATTTTAAATTTTATGTAAGTACATATCTAATATTTTATAATAGAAGTACAATTTCAACATATAGAAATTAGGAACAATCTATAGTTTGATGGGCAGAGCAATCTTGTTGTTTCATCCTAGTTTTTACAATAAAAAACTTGAATTTTATTATTAACATTTTACTTGAAAACGGTTACCCTTTGAATTGATATTTACGCATATTAATATTAAATTTAAAAAACTAAAAATTAACAAATTACAGTCTTTAAACCATAACACTAATAATAATGATATTGAGAAAACAGAACAAAAAAAGAGTTTTATTATTCTCCCATAGTTAAAATCAACTTCTGAAATCATTGTATCAGCGGTAAATAAATCTGAAAATTCTTTTGGATACCATATTTTAAACAATTTCAGCAACATTATTAGGGTCCAGAAAGATAAAAACTCCTGTTTTGCGAATAGTGATGTTACATGTATATAAAATAACAAGTAATACATTATTTATTTCGCCAGTGATAATTAACAATTAACAAGTTAAGAATTTTTTAATCGACTTTAACTGGTAATATTCAATCATCTTTCCGAAATGAACATTGAAAAACTGCGAGCCGACCAGATTTGTCAGATTCATACAGCACGTTTTCAGATCAAATCGAGACGATGAATTCGACCATGGATTTTGGTCAATTTAAATAGTTTTTAATTTATATTACGAAAAATATTACCCCAGCCAGGGTTCGAACCTGGAACCTCCCGCTAGAAATATTATTATCGACACAAATATCCTGTCGCGGCTCGGAGCCCTTCCCTAATTTGATTTTCAAACGAGCTTTCTTATATTATTCTTGTATTAAATAGAAAGTATAGCGCGAAATAGGGATATGATAATTTCTGAGTTTTGTTGAGAATAGGAATAAATTAATAGATTTTCTTGTTGATTGAAAAGTTATTCACGGACGTATTAACTTGCATTTAATGTGTTTCAAAGTTAATCGCTATAATCTAAAATATAGGTATACATTGCAAAGTAGCTACATGCGTGAATACAGTGAGTTCCGCCTCTCCTCCTGGGGGCTCCATCTCCAAAAAAACTAACCTAATCCAAATTGAAACCAGTGGGGTTTTGGCGTCGAAGGAACATTGCTATAATTCGTCTCCTGAGTGTTGTACTTGTCTTTTGGGTTTATTGGGCCCACCTGGACAGCGAGAAACAAAACATATTTTATTCAATTTGGAAAGATTTTATCTAGTATATGATGCAGCCATAAAAAAGAGAATTTACAGATTCTGAAAACTAAAGATACAAGAACGTAGCGCAAGTTTAAGGATCTAACTCACGGCTATAAAAGGAATTAAAAACTTTCTTTAGAAAATCTCAAATAATGCTTGCCACTTACATTGAAAAAGGCTGGTCGAGGTTGAACTGGTTGAACAACAAATCTCAAAAGTTCGGATGGTGGAAGCAAACCGTTGCATTTTCTACATGTAGGCCTTTGCGGTATGCAATTGAGCTCCTGGTTCAGAATTGGAAAGTTCTGAATTAAGAAGGACAAATTATAATTTAAATGATAATATGTGTTAATTCTCTTTTCTCTCTTCTTTCGAATAGATTTTAATTGCATAATATTGTAGTCGTTTTAACTTAGTTGAAAAATTAATTAGTTTTAATTTATATAATAATATTATTTAATTAATTAATCATCTTCATAATTATTATTATTATACTTACAATTAGATGCTTAAAGTTGAATATTCAAAAACTAAAGAAAGTAACGAGCTTTGAGTGAATTTTGAAAAAAAATTATCTTTAATTTATTTTCTTTAAGAAACTATTACTACTAGCTTCCAATTTTTACAGTTGATTCTATATCAATATTTCTCCAAATTAGTCATTGTTTTACCTGCGGTTTAAGCAAAGCCAGCTTCTCTGGTTTCTGCGGTTGGATCACAGATGGTTGTTGTGGCGATTGAAATTGCGGATGAATGACATGATGGACCGTGTGAATTTGTTGTGGCTGTTGGGGCTGCACAATTTGTTTGTCGCAAGGTGCGGGGGCGGCAGGAGCTTGCGGTGCGATGTTAATAATCGGACTTGGCGCTGGAGCAGGCGTTTGTACCGGAGCAGGAGCTGGCACTGGTGCTGGCTGAGGATAATTGACTGCTTGCGATTGTTGTTGTTGCTGTTGTTGCTGGTTCAAAGTAATGCTTGGAGAAGGTGGCGGAATCGCAATCGGTTCACGATACATCTGGTACTCAACAACTGGTGCTGGTACCGGTACGGGTTGCACTAGAACTATCGGTTTAGCTAATTTTTGTCTTACTTCCTGTCTACAAGGTACCTTTTCTGGCTTTCCCGAGTGAACTTCCACGCAGAAGGTCGTTGTCGATTTCTTTGATCTACCCTTGTCTGCACCTGTCTCCTCCTGCAGTACGGCGTTCTTGGCGAACGTCGTCTCTGCCTCGCTAATCGACTTCTCGATCACCTTGGGCGAGGGTGCGGCCTGACAGGCGACCAGCGCCAGCAGGAACAACGCGCAGCAACTCTTCAGATACATTGTTCGTCGACCGAAATCAAAATCGAACTGATAAAGCAGGACTAGCGGCGCCGGTTTTTTAAAGGAATCCGCAATCAACCGCGAAATCGGAATCGACGGCGAGACCACTCGCGTTGCTTGCGAAATTGTGCGAACGATTCGGCAAATTTTGATGCGTGATTAAACAATCCGTGTCCTCGTTTTCACGAAATTGCGATAAATATTACCACATGCCCCGGTAGTCGAATTGGTTACGACGCCCAAACGGAATGCGGGAGTATATGATTGTAGTTCCATATACGAATGCCAACCCGCTGCTGATAATTTGAGCAGATTATTTTCTTCCTGCAAACGCTTGGAAAAAGTTTATCTGAAGTGTAACATTTTAATAGTCCTAACTAATCTCAATTTGGAATTACTAGCGCAGTGTAAAAACTTAGAACGGTTATATATTTTTAATTCTTTTAATGATACATCTGTAGAACCTGATAAATATTCCATTATTTTCAAACAATGTCCTAAACTGCAAGTTTTACTTCATATATTGTAATATAAGCGATCATTTTGTTAATCAATGGAAGGAACAATATCCACATGTGTCCATTTATACATTTCACTGATAATTTGAATAGTTTTGTTTATCACTTTGGAATATGTAAATCAATTTACTTTTTCAAAATTATCTGGTAAACTAGGTAGTAAAGAAGATTCAATGCCTATAATAATAAAAACAAAATATTTCTATTTATTTATAATATTGTTATTTTTGAACACTGTTTTTTTTTAATAATTTGACTTTTTTGGGCAATAATGACATATTTTTGCTTGGAATAGTTGTTCAACGAAATATTGCATAAGCTACATTAATAACATTGTGAGTGAATTTTTTATATATTTTTTTGCAACCGCATATTTCTTTTAAGAATTTGTTTAGAAATAGATCACGTGTGATACTAAATCTGACTGCTATACCCTTTACATAACGCATGCGCATGAATTCTGTATATCATATTGGGTACGTGTATACTTCGTGAGAGTTAGCAGTCTAGTATATGTATTATACCTAAACAACAGACCAACAGAAGTGACCAACAGAAATGTGCGCTCACTAACCGCTGCATGTTCCAACATTTCTTCTTTTTCATGATTTTTTTGTTTTATACGGAAAAATTAAATCTGCTTTGCTGATAAATAGTAAGTAATGTAAAAATCGATAGACATTAGATTTTGTGGTTAATTCTGTAGACAGTTTTGTGTCAAATTTCCTTTATTCGCTGTATTCTTTTCTTACGATTTGATCTTTATTAAGTGTATCAAAAAATGAGATAAAGATACATAAAATAACACACAAAATACATTTTGGAAAATCTTAGTCACTTAGGAATTAAGTGTAAATGTAGTGAATGTGAGCAATTTAAATTTTGTATTTTTTTGTTCTTTTTTGGATGCTCATGTGGTAGAAGAACACAAAGCACACAGGTGCTCAAGATTTTCTCAGGTTAAAAAAACATTCTTCTATTACAAGAAATGTTAAGAAACTTTTTCTCTTTAGAATATTTAATCATTTTTGTAATAACATACACATGTTAAAATTTAATTTTTTTTCAAAGAGATCAAAGAACGCAAAGCACGTGCTTGCAGCGCGTTCCATATATTTACAAAGAAATATTTCTCTCTATTTTAAAAAATTTTTAAAATAACAGTTTTTTAATTATTAATATTTTAATTATTTAATAATAATTATATATCTTATAAAAATTTAATTTTTATTTCCAAACACGTGCGCACTATAACCTAACCTCAATTTCTTTTTTCAAATGACGAAGATTCGAATGCATGCAGTGATATATGCTCTAAGAGGTGCTATGAACAGTGCGCATACATATGTATGTACAGCCACGTAATTGATAACTTATTCTATATATTTAAATAAAAAGTTTTTGTAAATAACATGTAATATATGTATATATATATATATTTTTTTTCTATTATTTTTATATTTCTTTTATTCTTTTTTAGAACTTTTAGAAGCCAACACAAAATTTGTCATGAGTTTATAACATATATTTATTGCAAGATATATTTGGAAATGTGAAATAAGTACATGTATGTATATAGGTACATATAGGTATGTATATAGGTAATTATACATTATAATACATATGTCAATTTCACGAGAAATAAAGAAATACGTTATAAAGCAGAGTAGAATTTGAGATCAAAATTAAAATATGGTAAAATAATTATTTATCAACAATTTATTCTCTTATAAAATAATGATGCAATAGTAAAGAAATTTTTGAGTTTAACTGACATATTATACATTTTATGTATGTACATAATATTCTATAATTTGTTAATAAAAAAGTAAATAAAGTAGTTTCAGTGAAAATTAATGTTTTCAAAAATAGATACCTTATACACTATTCTCTGTAGAACAAAATTCGTATTGCTAATAAAAATCTATTTCTACAAGAGCAGCGTTCCAATATTCACTGCCAGTTACCAAAAATTTTATAGTTTAGGTCACGTACATAATATATGTATATATATATATATATATATATATTATGTTATAATACATTTTAGAGTATACTACAAAAATAAGGATTAATTATTCTTCATATTTTTTGCCTTTTTTCAGAGAGAAAATATGATATCCCAATCTTTATATCCCGAGAGTTGTAGTCAATATCCCTATGTTGGCAAAGTATCCGTAGGAGAAGAAAATCGTGTTGACTTCATCTATCAATTTGTGAAGAAAAGATTTCTTACCAAGCGCCACAAAAATCTTAGCATATTTTATACTGCTCCTGACATAATCGGGCCACCAAAATTTCCAAGAGACCTATTTCATTTACCATTATTCAGTGGAGCATTCATATCATATGTCAGAGTATGTGTATTTCCTTGTATTATTTATCATTGTCCTATACAAAGTAATCTCAAATTTATGTTACAAGATTTTCTACTATTTGATACATTTTGACTTTTTAACATAGGGAAAAGATGGTTTCAATATCTCAACATCTCCATGGCAAAACGAGGACAGCGTAAGATGTAATAACTTTATGGAATGGGATAAGGCAAAGATGGAAAATAATTATATTAGTATGTAATGTTTCATTAATATAAATTGATAAATAAGATATTGTTAAAGAAGATATGTTTTTGTTGAGAAAAGAGTGTAATTATACTTTTTATTTCAAAGATATCGAGTTTCATAAAGCTGTATATCCAATCCGAGTCTCCATTTACGAAATATATAATCCTGGAAGCGTAATTAAAATTTTGGCTCAAGATTCTAATAAACAGTGGATTCGGTTGTGGAATGGATCATCCGAGATTGTGCCCCCGACATCAAGATTATTCTCTCCACCCTTAGCGCACCCGTGTAACTTTAAAACCAAAATGCTCAGACTAGTATTTCAGAACAGCTCACCTGTGTCTTATACAAAGCTAAATGCTGTAATGCTTATCGGTACATCAGATTTGATCCTTTATAAGTATTCTAACGAGAGTTTAACCAGTCTGTTAAAAAAAATTAACTGCATGTACTCTCCACACCATGAGGATGATAATTTAACAGCAAATTTAAAAAGTGCACACTTGGATATAGTTCATTTGCAACAGAATTTTTCTGAATATTCCATTATTTATGGAAGGTATTGTTATCGTTGAGATTAAATATGTAGTATTTAAATCCTTTTATTCTGTTAATAATAGAAATAAATTTGTTTCAATATTGTTTGCAGCGATACAAGGACTTTTCGAGAAGTAATCCCTGGTAATCTGCAACCTCTTGGACAGAGCTACTCGCGTCCTCTTTTATCAAAAAATTATTCGAATGAAAAGCGTATGAAACTCTCTTCGGATGAATCCAAGGAGCTATCATGTTGCAGTATATCTGCGCTTCCTGTAAAGTATTCCAAGAAGTTTATTTTTTATAACATTTATTGCAATGTCATCTCTTATATTAAAATTATATATTGTATCTTTGCAGAATGAAATACTGCTGAAAATATTTAAAAACTTAGATTTGATGACGTTATTATGCCGCATAAGTTGTGTAGATAAGCGCTTCAATAATTTAATACAGGATCCTGAACTCTATACACGTTTAAACATACGACATGCATCTCGCAAAGACAATGTAGGCAATATATTTCGTTACTTTACAGCCAGATGTAAATATTTGCAACAGTTAGATCTTACAAACAGCAAATTTGATGTCTCAACTTTCGTAAAATTTCTTGATAATTGCGGCAGTCGTTTAACACACTTAAGATTAACTAAGTGTCCATTTGTCAACAAGCAAGCTCTGCTCAAAATTTCAGAAATATGCAAAGATTTGAAAGGTATGTATAATGTTCGGCATCTCGAACGCTGTATTTGATCTTGTATACAAGTTGTGTGTATGTGTGTGTGTGTCTACTGTGTGTGCGTGCATGCGCGTGTGTGATGCAACCTTTGAATACCTTATTAATTAAATCAAACACGCTTTATACACGTACATACTTTTGTTAAATCAGCTCTTTTTAGGGCTACATGATATGTAAAATCCATCCTGCGGTGTACGGGTAACTCTAGTGCGATGTGAGTTATCAGGCATTAAAGTTTCTCAAACTTTAATGTCTCATAACTCACAAAATTCTGAATAAAAGCTGCGTTTGGCAATACAAATCTGAGCGTCGGAGTTGCTTTTTTACCTCGCAAATCATGCGGCAATACATATCTGTTTGCTCTGTATATCTTATCTGCGTTCGGATAATATTAAATTATAATATTAAATTAAATTAATATTAATAATATCCGAACGTAGATAAAATGACACAGAGCACACAGGTATGCATTGCCGAACGATTTGCGAGGTAAAAGAGCAACTCTACCGCCTCAAATTTGCATTGCCAAACGCAGCTAATTCTTCTTTATTAAAAAATTTCCATGTGAGTTTCATGTGTTTTTGGAATTGTCACGCAAAATCAAACTAACTTCATTATTTTGTGTCCCCCTCAAAATCAATCGATTTTTTTTAAAACTTTTCATCTAAAACACGTATTTTATGTATTTAAGCATATTTTTTTTTAATATTAGCATACCCTCTATATAGGATTGTTTAAGATTATGGGTATATGCATATGACTAATACGTATTTTTTTTAGCATTACATCTAAATGAATGTCTTCATTACATAGACGACGAAGAATTTTCTTATCTTGAGAGGCTAAATAGTTTGGAATATTTAAACTTATGTAGGACAACTATAAAACCTCAACGTACTTGCAAAATACTGCAAAAGAATCAACGAATGCGTGAGTTTCATTTGGCATGGAAGCACTGCATAAACGATGCAGTTGTAATAGAGTTAAGAAATTCGTGTCCGGACCTGGAAGCAATACATTTACAGGACACAAGTAATCTTACATCTCAGGGTATTGATGCCCTCGCTGACTGTAAGAATTTACGAAAAGTGTATCTTGACCTGTAAGTGTGTCTTTTAATTTTCTTTTAAAATACATGTTACAGTATTGTTTATCAAAATTTGTGTTTGCTTTTCTTGCGAGCATCTTTGAAAAAGTTACATTAATTTTCTATTTGCAATTGAAACTATAAACTATAATAATTATATGATTTTTGTTACAGATCGACCAGTTCGGATGAACCCAGTCCAGTCGCTGATGAAAGCTTATTTAGATTTTTTTCCTCTTCTCAACACTTTCAAGAAGTTTGTTTGTGCCAGACTGTCCTCACCGATCGCAATTTGAAATTATTAGCGCAGTGCAACAACTTGAAAATGTTAAGTCTTTTTAGGGTGAAACTAGATACACCTCATAAATATTCCGTTATTTTTGAACAATGTCCTAAACTGCAAGATGTTTATCTTATATTCTGTAATATTAGTGATTCTTTGGTTAATCAATGGAAGCAAAAATATCCGCATGTGTCCGTCTATACATTCCACTGATAATTCGAACAGTTTCTTTTTACTATTTTAGGACATATTAATTTACTTTTTAAAAATTATCTGATAAATTGGTTGTAAAAGAAGTTAATGTTTAATAAAAATAAAATATTCATATATTTATACTAATTTTATTATTTTTAAACAACTTTATCTTTCTTTTTTTTTATAATTTGACTTTCTTTGGGCGTTGGCGTCATTATTTTGCTTTAAATAATTGTTCGGTAACTTTTTCTGATAGCTAATACTTACCAGAGAGGAGCTTGGAAAACAGTCATTGGCCTAGTTTACACCGGACCGTTTGGTGCTCGTATCAAGTACTATATCCGTATCAAATCTTTGGTTATACCGGTGTAAACCGAGATTTGATACGGATTTGATACGGATATAGTACTTGGTACGCGTATCAAACGGTCCGGTGTAAACTAGGCCATAGGCCGGTATTCATAGTCGGATCTTATATATTTAAGGGGTCATCTCACTGTGAACGCTCGAAAAATTCGCTATTCTTATGAATTTTTTTTGGCAATATTAATGCAGATAATTGAATGAATGTTTTTGGTACTTATTACGCATGCTATCAACAACAAAACATATTTTTTTTAGAAGTTTTAGTCAAGTTTATTTCATGGAAAATACAACAATGTAACGAGGTAAAAAAAAAAGGTTGGTCCACGGCGGACATTGTAACTCCTTTTATAATCATCTGAAACAAAAAAACCAAAAAGATTCTTGATTAGTATGAGTGTCGCTATAGCATGAACCTCCAGAAATAATTTCTGTTTGAAAATAAAAAAATGGTGGAGGTTTAAAGAAAAAACATGCATAAAAGCCAATTTTTTGTCATGTTTTTCGACTTTTAAAATATGATAATTTGAATATTTTGACTTGATCGAGGTTCATGCTAGAGGTATTAGTGTTTTCAATAAGCCATACAAATTTCAGACCGATTCGTCAAGTAGTTTTTTTTTTAGCGTGTCCGCCGATCACGAAAAACGTGTTTTGAGATAAACGCGTTTAAAGTTTTTGTTACGGAAAAACAGTAAAAAAAATGTACTTACTATTAATTTGCAATCCCTGCTCCATACATCAATCCTTCAGCTTCTTCAAACAGTTCAGATTCTATCGATTTGGTCGGTTGAACCTCTTTGTCCAAAGCAGGGGGGGTGATGAAACGAATCTAGAGTTCCAGCTGCTTCGTTTTCTAGTCGATACGCCAGGTCGATTGAGCATTTTTATCCAGGTTGATGGCTAAAGTTAATGGTTTTTTATGTTTTGTGGGCCATTTTGTTGTCGTGAAAAAAGGAACAAATTTTCTCTTGCCCATTTTTTCATAGGATGTATAGTTTGATCGCTAGGGCAATTTAAACAAATAAATTGTTAATAACTTTTTATTGCATCGACTTACGAAAAAACTATTTACAGATTCTTGTTCTACGACCCAAAAAACATAAAAAAACATTAACGTTAGCCATCAACCTGGATAAAAATGCTCAATCGACCTGGCGTATGGACTATTTCGCTCCAAACTCAGGTAGAAAAAGGCTCGTAGAATCGCAAATACTTCTCGGATCTTTATGAAATTTTCACACAAGTTTCTCAAGGGTATATACTATCGAAATATGTAAAAAAAAAAAAATTGATTTTTCAAAACGGTCACAGTGAGATGACCCCTTAAGACCGTCTTAAGTACTATCTTAAGATGTCATGAACCAATCACAGGTCTAGATCATTGTCTATACAAGGACAGATATAGATCGGTAACATAGAAAATGATAGAAAATGGTAATTTTTTCCGTAAAACATTCGGGTGCAGGATCAACGTCATCTATGGATCGTTCGGTTGATTACAGTTGCAGTCGGTAACCCATCTCCGGTGGTAAAAAGTTGGTACATCTATTAAGATTCACCCTGATATCAATGGCCTAGTTTACACCGGACCGCTTGATACGCGTACCAAGTACTATATCCGTATCAAATCCGTATCAAATCTCGGTTTACACCGGTATAACCAAAGATTTGATACGGATATAGTACTTGATACGAGCACCAAACGGTCCGGTGTAAACTAGGCCAATGATAATTGACAAGATCAAAAAACTTACATTTTCCTGTTTTAATAAGAAAAATTCGAAAGTATAAAATCTATCTACAGTTATCATATTACGCGGTAATTTGCCGATTAATTGATCCGCGCGACTAATCGTTAGTTGATCGAATCGATAATAATAGCTATAGCCACGGTCTTAAGACCGTGGTATTAGCATTTTAAGATATTACTTAAGACGATCTTGAAATAAGATCCAATTATGAATACCGGCCTGTGATTGCAGGCTTATGACATCTTAAGATTGTACTTAAGATGGTCTTAAATATAAGATCCGACTATGAATACCGGCCAATATCATTTCATATCGGGCGCCGTGTTGACTCGCGTCGTGTGTCGCACGGCATCGCAATGAAGTTGGCGCGCGTCACTCTCGATCTCGAGTCTCTCGTCGCCGCGAGCGGAACGTCGCGGATACAGGGCAGATCTACTTGTCGCGACACGTTTAATCGGTAAGTGCAATCGTTATATACTTCATACTCAATCGTGTCTTAGTATTTAAGACTTGCGCGACGTAGATTCAACGCTCGGTACATCGCATCGCTTAAAATGAGATGCGTCCGATCGAAAGCTATCGCTCGCCGCGCGGTATTGCGGTTAAGTTATGGGGCGGTGTCACGTGAAGTGCGCGCGGCGTCACTCTCGAATCTCTCGTCGCCGCGAACGGAACGTCGTGGTTACGTACGAGTCTATTCATCGTGGCAGGTTAATTGGTAAGCGCAATGATTATGAGCTCCGTACTCAATCGCGTTGTAGTATTTAAGACTTGCGCGACGTAGATTCGACGCGCGGTACATAACTTGATTAAAACGAGAAGCGTCCGATCGAAATCTATCGCGCCGCGCAGTATCACGCGGTAACGATGACGGCGTCGCTGTCGAGCCTTTCGTCGTCGCGAACGGAACGTCGCGGATACGGGACAGGTCTATTCATCGTGGCAGGTTAACCAGTAAGCGCAATAATTATGAGCTCCGTACTCAATCGCGTGTTAGTATTTGAGACTTGCGCGACATAGATTTGACGCTCGGTATATTGCATCGCCGCGGCGGAAATTGCTTCAGTGCAGTGGGCGCGTGGAGTTGACCGGGCAATTCACGCGAATTCTTCTTCGCAATTTCCAGATACATCCGTCGCGATCAAATGTCACGCGAGTATCGGGCGGATTGTAGTCTCGCGAAATTGTACGCATTTCCTGCATCGATTTTCCATCCGAACATAATGAAGCTCAAGTCGTGCAAATGATTTGACGTCGGGAGTGCCGTATAGGTACAGTTAATCATGCAATCGCAAGAAATATAATAGTGAATTATGTTCTAGCGAATGTTGAGTGAGCGTCATGAAAGGATGGCCACGGAGGGACGAGAGATGAGGAGGAAAAGGTCTAGGGAGGTGTCAACAAAGCAATCACGAGGTGAACAGTTATTTAATTTATCATTTACTTGTGGACTTAAACGGTTTTTCTCGCGAGAATCACACGCGACAGCAATGAGTATTCCACGCATCGATCACAGTAATATTACGTATAACATTGTAGCATATAAAATATATATTTTTTACATTTGAGAGCTTTAAAATATTTAATAAAATATTTATAAAATTCAATTTTTTTCTTAGCAATTATTAATATATAAAATTTCAAATTTGCAACAATAATAGATACAGTATGTAAAATATTTACAAACTTTTTGATATCTGAATGCATTTATTCATTGATTATCAATATATTTAAAAAAGTACAATTACCAATTAAGTGTACAAGATATATACATATTGTAGATATATTAAAGAACTTTTTCGGAAAATTTATAATAATTTTTATATCTAATTGAATAATAAATAAGATAAATAAGATGATTAAGATGCGCGTAAAAATTATGTACCTAATCGGTTATTTATATGTTTTATGTTTCAGAAAATATCCACGCGGGAAGATGTATATCGTCTCATTGAGGGAATCCTACAAAGTCAACCGAGAAGCCTGAGAGAAGGAGGAGGAGGCTTGGGAGAGGCATCGGGCGCCAGCACACCAACTTTACAGTAAATATTATTTTTTTTAATGTAAAAGTAATGTCTCTCTCTTTTATTCTTGGGCCGTTTTATTTCACTATAATTTAGAAATAATAATTAGAAAAAAGTAATTTGTGTGAAATTTTATAAAAGTTCTGTTTTGTGAAGATCTCTTTCGTTAAAGTGTATAATTATTTAAATATGTAGCTAATGGAATAATGAAAAAATATTCGCGTAATAAATATTTAATCAAATTGTAAATTTAAATGTTTCAGACCATAACGATGCGGAAAGACACGAATTAAAGGCCTCTGCAGCACTAAAGCCCTAGACGCGCGCCTAATAAAAAAATTCTGCCACTAGGTACTGCTTCTTCATCAATAATGCGAATATGCGACAAGTTCGTCAAATAACCTTCGTGCAATCGTAGCGTTACTGGCCATCACAGAATGGCGTGCGACATTTCTATTAACTTCATATAATAGTTTCGTGAGATTTTAACTTCGTGAGATTGTAGTACTACTGATAGCAATATTGCAACAGTAATTACGATAAATTTGCTACAGATTGATTATATACCTACATGAGCTAGTCGAGAATTACGGTATTTATATATTTATAGTAATTAAGAATATCTATGCATTATAATAAATTAGCAGTGATCACGATAAACTTTGTTTTAGCCGCGATCACTGCTTGTAGTTGCTTTGTAGATTTTATTAGAAACGCGAAATTTCTATAGTTAGTGTTGTGATTGCTATATTTAGAATGTGCATGAGTCAATTAAGATATGCAGTAGAATAATTAGCAGTGATCGCGATAATTTCTCTTTTAGCCGCGATTACTGCTGTAATGGCTTTGTAGATTAGAAACGCGAAATTTCTATAGTTAGTGTTATGATTACTATATTTAGGAAATTATGTGTACCTATGAATGAATCTATTAAAATATGCAATATAGCAGTGATCGCGATAATTTCTCTTTTAGCCGCGATTACTGCTGTAATGGCTTTGTAGATTAGAAACGCGAAATTTCTATAGTTAGTGTTATGATTACTATATTTAGGAAATTATGTGTACCTATGAATGAATCTATTAAAATATGCAATATAACAATTTTAGCAGTGATCGCGATAATTTCTCTTTTAGCCGTGATCATTGCTGTAATGGCTTTGTAGATTAGAAACGCGAAATTTCTATAGTTAGTGTTGTGATTGCTATATTTAGGAAATTATGTGCATGAATCTGGTAAAATATAGTAATTAGCAGTGATTGCGATAATTTCTGTTTTAGCCGCGATCACTACTTGTTTTGTAAATTAGGAACACAATATTCCTGTAGTTAATGTTATTGCAATGTATACAGTTTAATATATAAATACCTATATTTAAAAAATATAGAATACCTATATTTAATATAATACATTTAAGATGATATTCATGACTTAATTGAAATATGCAATAAAATAATAAATATTCTACCAATTAAAAACATAAAATCAGTGCGATTAATGTTGCAATTAACTACGGTTACAACAATCTTATCATAACTGAATTATTTCAAATTATTAAGAATATCGCGAAAAAAATAGGAGTGTAGTGTTGAGAGTTTTGCGAAAAGTATCAGTGGCGGAATTTAATAATTCAAGGCCTTCTATGTTATTTAATTTATAAATTCTTTTAATAATAATTAAGCCGCGCGTCTATTGTGCTTAACAGAAAATCTTCAATTATGCTGTTTCTCGCCGACATACATCGAGAAAACGTCTCATTTCCAGGTATGTGTTCAGCAAAAAATTTATTAAAAATTTGTTTCTATACATATATTATACCTTGAGTTTTTTTTACTCGAAAGGAACTATATGTGGAAAGTAAGATATATTATTGAGTCAGATTTATTAATAATTGTCACAGTGCTGTTGGCACGTTTTACTCATCTAGTTAATGTTTCCTTCAAGCCGAATCGCGCGCGTATTAGTTTAAATACAATATACTTTACAATTTTTATTAAATATATTTTAGTAATACTATGATTTGCATCCTCGTTATTGAACAACGTGCCTCGCAGATCTAGAGATAAATGCAATGAGTTAGATTCTATAATTAATCGAAATACCATATATTTTATTAGAACTCTCGCAAGCTACCGGGTACATACAAATTTATAATGTACACGTAAAAGTATAAAATAAAAACTGGCCGCCGATAAAATAAAGATTAGATTTCATTATGCCAAAGCATTAAATTAATGTGCATCAAGACACACGCCTATTTTATTAAGAACCAATAAAATTATCTGGAATATATTATCTTGAAATATTGTTCTTGTATCGTGATATTAGTTAATTATGTTCATTTTTAACTTATATATATATTTCATATTTCACCAGGACAACAAAATCTTAACGGTCGACGTTGTTTACGCAAGGTCGTCCGCGCGGGGGTCGTGCCGCGAGGGGGTCGCGCCGCGCAGGTATCGCGCCGCGCTATCATTCGGTCACCGAATTTCGAGCCGGCTGGCAGCAGCGAGAGTCGCTCCGTGTTTCGTATTACTTTTACGGTATCACTTTCCGAGATATGATCACGATGAGTGTCAGGATAAAATACTATTAATACTATCAATTCGTACACGTTTATTAATAATCGTTTAGTAATAATTGTAATGATAGAAAAATAATTAATTAAGAACTAATATGATAACGCAATCTAATCGATAGAATCTTTCGAGAGACGAGACAATCCGTTTCTTAATTTTACACAGAGAAACGATGCGCAAATCAGTTTTATTAAATCGTATTAAATCCCGCGACATACGTAGCATAAAATATTACTGCGGCCGTAATTCACTTTCCGCAAAGAATGCATTACCCAACGTTTTCTGTTAATTCTTTTGGAAAACATGCATTTTACGGGGTTACGCGCCGTGCACGGGGATACTCGGACGACGTAATAATTGCGACGATAAAAACAGTACTTATACGCAATTTGAGAGTCCGTAAAAGACTCGGCGATTGAATAACGAATAAGAAGTTTGATGCGCGTAAGAATTATTTAATATGAAACCATTTATTTATATGTTTCAGAAGATAACGACGCGGATAGTGTCGCATCGAAGGAATCCAAACTGACAACCCGAGAAGATAGCCTGAGACGAGGACGAGGCCTAGGAGAGACATCGGGCGTCGCGGTCGGCGTAACAACTTTTCGGTAAATATAACACTTTTATTTTATTTAAAAGTAATCTCTTTTCCTGTTTATCCTTCAGTCATTTTATTTTCTCATGATTTAGAAATAATAATTAGAAGAAAGTAATTTATGTGAAATTTTATAAAAGTTTAGTTATATATATTCTATTTTGATTTAAATAAACAGTAGGACAAAGAAACTTTTAGTCGTAAAATTAAAAAAGATCTTATAATTAAGAGAGAGAGATTTTTAAAAAATCATTTAATTATTTTAAATATTTGCTTAAAGTATGAATATAAAATTTAATGAGCAAAATAGATATCCTTTAAAATATTAATTATTTTGAGCGTTGCTATAAATTGGATTTTATATTTTTATGTTATAGGATAACATCGTAGTTTACATCGTAGTCTACAGGATTACATCTCCGCTGCACTATAGAAACTGTTTCGGGAGTGCCGCACAAAGTATCGCGCGATCGTTGCATTATGACAACCGTTTCGGGAGTGCCGTACAAAGTATCGCGCGATAGTAATTGTCCGCGTTTTCGCGAGTGTTGTGCCAAGTGTCTACGATCCTGACAGCCGAGGAGCCTGAGAGGAGGAGGAGGACTAGAAGAGGCATCAGGCACCGGCGCGCAGCGGAGCAACATATACGGTAAATAAATTTATTTATATACATATTTTATATTTTATGCGGAAGGGTTATCCACTTTTTAACTGGATAGTTATTCGGAAAATGAAAATTAAAAATCAAAAATTTTATTTTATAAATCCTATATATAGAAGCTTTTATTAAATGGATATAGAGTATTCTTATATAAAAGATTAGGCGCGTGGTTATTTTATTTTTGCTTAGTGAACTAAAATATAGAATTTAGTGCTCTGTATTTAGTAATTATTTTTTTAAATATTTACTGCTATAACTATTGATTTCTTTTCTGCTCTGCTTTAATTTAGACTTTATATTTTGCTTGTTACAGAATTATCGTAGCGACGTTGCGCATCGGTCGGTGAGTGATGAATAAATTTTTATATTATATATATAGGGTGTTTCAGGTTTTTCTCGCCAAACTGTGTCAGTATGTTTTACAAGTAAAAATAAGAAAAAAATGTTATGTAAAAATAGGATTACAAATGCTTTATTAAAAAGTTGTAATAATACTCGACACGAAATGGTGGACATTTTGAAATGGAACGATAATAGTAAACATTATTATACATATATACACATTCTTATATTTATAATTCCTACTTTTTTATCTGGAAATTAAAAAAATATATTTTCAATTAATTAAAGAAGAGACCATTTATTGCTAAATAAGACGTTAAAAATATACCAAATATTTTTTCGTATAATTCTTGCATATATACAATTTCAACTTGTAAGCCGATGCATGCTATTGCGATGTTACCGACTATCGACCCTTTCTTTAATTACCTCCCCAATTATATTTGATGATTATAAGACTTTATCCAGAGAGTAGTCAGTCTTTGTTAACATTTTACTGATAATTAATTATATATGTATAATAGCTTAATTAAATACTGAAAGAAAAACATACATTATTATTTAAAGGTAAAAATTTGAGAGTAAACACACTTTTAATGTAATTAATCCATATATATTTATTACATTTAATAAAGAATGAAATGAATATCTTATATAAGTAATTATTAATGTGTTTAAAAATAATTTTTACGGAAGACTGTGAACCGACGAGGTATCAAGCTATTTTCGAGATACATAGAGGGTGCTCGGTGAGTACCAATCAAATGCTGCACTCTGGTGATGATAATTTTACCTTTATAGCACTAGAAAATTTGTTTCTCAACTTACATTTTATTATTTTATAATGACTCTTCTATAAAAAATATTCTATATAAAAATATATATAAATTTTTCTAAAACAATAATTAAAATTATATATTTTTGTACACGTAAAATATTTTAAATTAATAATTTATTTCTCAATTTAAAGAATTGTATGTTTTTTGTCATAATTTCCCATATAAGTAAACTTCAAAATATATGAGACAGAAAGAATTTTATTTTAATATGAGTTTTTTACCTAATTAAAAAAGTTTCCCTAAGATCTAGAAAAAATGTTTCGCAATTACAGAGATTTACTTGTGCTATTATTTGCATGATTTAACGAGATTACGTTGCACTTTATACGTATATCTACGTATCGTTTATACACGTCAAAAAACCCTCTCTTGCTTAACTTTGGACTTTTTATATGACGCGCGGAAGAATTACTTCCCGATGACAAAGAACACGATGGAACTTTATATTTATATGACGGCCGGTAGCCAGCGCGGATTGCCATGTACAAGCTTATGTTAATGTTGACGAGCGTTTTAAGCGATATTTCGTCACGTATGCATAAATATTGAGTGGCTGCCAAGGATCAACAGGTGGCAGCTCGTTTCTGTTTCTTCGCTCGTGCTCTCGCTCGCGCGATATAACTTGAGTTTCACGCGTATTCATCACCCGACGCTCATTAGCCGGCGCGCAATAACAATCGGCGTTTTCCAAATGTAATCGCGCGAAGCTTACTTCTCTAATAACGGCTACGACCCCCATCGCTTTCTTGTCTACCGCCGATGAATTATTATGCGAGAGCTTTTTACCGGTGCGCGCTTTCTACCGCTCTGTACGCCGCGCCAGAGAAGCGCGACGAATCGCCGACTCTCAAGCACGTCGCTCACTCAGGATCTACCTCGTCGGTTCTCTCTCACTCTTTCTTATACATATTGCCTGAAATTAAATACAAAACTAAAAAGATATTTAATAAACCATAGAATTCTACTCGGGATCCCAGAGCGATCTTACATGGGATTAAACTCGAAGATAAAAAGGAATGTGATAATTTTACATATGCTGCTATTAATAGCTCAATTTTTTACCATCTGTCTTGATGTAAGATTCAACTGAAAAAGAATATCCAATAACTCAGGCTTTCCAATTTCCTATTTGGACGTAGTTTGACCTTAAGCTTTAAAATTAAAAAAAAACATAGATACTGCTAAAGTATTTTTACCTGGTTTTTTCTTTAAATACAATTTTAAAAGTAGACCAGTAATTCGGGCTTTCCAATTTCCTATAAATTTTAGACGTAGTTTGACCTTAAGCTTTGAAATTGAAAAAAGACATACTGCTAAAGTATTTTTATCTGATTTTTTTAAATAATGCAAAACGACTAACCGAGTGAAGTGCAGATATCAAATAAAAAATAACGTTGATTCCTTGGCACGATTGCACTAATTAATCATTGCGTAAGGCTTATTCCATTACTGTTTCTGCTGACTGTGGTACTTGCTAAAGAAACTAATGCAAATTGCATTAGGAAGTTTAATTACTTATCGGGAGCGGGTTTCGCACATCGCATCGGTGCGGACGAGCGAAGATAAATCTGCAAGGGTACCCTTGCATTAGCGTGCATATTTGTCATGCATCATGCACTCGAGTATTCTTGCAACGCCTCGCGGCCTGCAACTTAGTTGCAAACGTGATTGCATTGGAAAGTAACGAATACGTGAGCCGGACAAACCACATCCTGCGGTTAATAATACACTATATTTCCGCTTAGCAATGCATTGCAAATATATGACCGTATTATTCTTGTAATTTGCCGTTTCTAAGAATTGTGTCAACAAATTAATATATACTTAATAGTAATACTATAGTTTGAAAGTAGAACATATTTGATGTTCTGTGACTTAAAGATAAAACAGAATACAACATATATAATGTAACATATTCTAATATATTTCTTTTTTTTTTTATTATTTAAAAGTTAATTCATATTATTTATCTGGAAAGTTTTCTTCATTATATTGTTAGGATGATAATATTGACTGGAATAATGATTTGTAGAATTTGCTCATAAATAAATTTAAATTCTTTATTTACCGCTATACTGTCACGACGATTTTTCATCATCTTCTTACATCGAATTTTTCGAAAATCAAGCGTGTCCTTCCTTTCGATTGTCAATGCGCATCCGCTCTTTATGTAAATTATTCTTATCGTATCCATTTATGCAAGTTATAAAATATTTGTGACAATATATGCACATATAAAAGACATAAGAGAGAAACATCGATTATGCGTCGAACGGTCAAGCGGCAAGATCCATCGGTCGTTCTTGATCGTAGTATCGTCGCGGTGCACGAAATCGTGGACGGAAATCGGCTGAAGCAAAGAGCGGGAGAGTGCGTGCGTTACACGTGCAACTTCGGAGAGGATACGGCTTGTCGGCGAGGAGGTCAGTGAGGAGGGAAAGCCGAAGAAGGGTGGGCGGCGACCGCTCGGAACGGAGGAGTGCCGTAGGGGCCGACGCGAACGAAATCCGTTGAGTTTGAGCCGAGCTGAGTGAAGCGCGGGCGTCACGACGACATCGGTTGGCGTCGCGGCTGGCCTCCGCCAATCCGTCCCTCAGCGGCCATGTTGGCCGTGTACCTGGGGCGGAGCACTGAGTGCCTGCTCGTTCTCTCCGTCCTTGTCACGTGTTTCACGCTCGAGCGCTTCTCGCCTTCTCCTCCTTCCTCCTCCTTCTCTTCTTCTTCCTCCTCCATCGCTTCCTCGTCTGCCTCCTCCACCACGCGACTTCATCATTTTCTTCTTCTTCTTCTTCATCTTCATCTTCTTCTTCGCCTTCCTCCTTCGCTGCGCCCGCGCCCGCGCCGCGTTATCGCATGATCCTCTCGCTCCGCTACTGGCGCACCGTGGGTGCGCCAGATCGCAGGTTGCATCCGAACTGCACCTGCGACCAGTGACGTAATGCAGATCGCACGGCAGTTCACTTTCGATAGTAAAGTGCAAAAGGAATAAGTTAAAATCGTGCATTTTTATTTTTTGGTCATATATATTGTAATTTTGTGCAAACTTCAAAACGTTAAAAAATAAAATAAGAGAGAGAGAGAGAGAGAGAGAGAGAGAGAGAGAGAGAGAGAGAGAGAGAGAGAGATTCTGTACTGCGTTACACATTAATATCAAGAAGTATACGTTTAATGATTAAAAAATTATTTCCTATCGTGGTATGATCGTAATTATACCTTTGTCGAGATGGATAATTTCCCAGTGAATTGCATTCCATACAATCGCAAGATGCACCTTGGCAAGAACAAACTCCTCTCTTTTTTTTCGCTTTATCTCTCGCTCTCTCATTGTACCTATACGTCGGCTGATTTACGGCGCGCTTACCTCGCCGATGAAGGGGCTCCGCGCATAGGAAAACACCGTGCGCGGCAACGACATTGCTCGCGCGCGCACTTGGCGTTCGTTTCGTTTTACGATTACGCGAATCGCGTGTAATTGCCGGGGTCCAACTTGGCCGGCGGCCTTCAACTTCGCTTCTTCGCGGCGCGTCAACTGTCCCATAGATCTTCACCGGCCGCGGCGCGGCGGCGAAAGAGAGCCGGAGTAATTGCACGGGCGCGATCGCCGCGGCCGCCGCGCTGCGCCAAGTGCAATTATAATACTGGCGTGGAGTTATGCGCGAGCTGTGCGCGGCCGACGACTCAGCCCCGACGACGTCGATTGCACTTCTGGCAATCCGTCTGGAAGCCTGTTATTTCGCCTCTTACGAATCAATTAACGCGATATAAGCGGTATCACTCTCGCGAGCCCGCTTTCGGAAATTGCTTGTCCGGCCCGCCGAAGTGATTGGTTACACGACAACCGCGAGATCGCGCCGCACTTATTAATTCCCCGCGACTTGTGCGAGTTATTAAGTAAAATTAATTTTTCGAGCCTGGCTCACTATATATACCCGTATGACTCTTTCTCACGCGATCGACATAAATTGCGGTCACGGATGATGCCGAGATTCCTACATTGAGTGCTCTCGCTGTCAGTTTTTACGCGAGCAAATTTTCTGGGGACACATCATATTGCGCGATAGCTCGAGTTTATTACGCGATGATACGTAAAATTAATTGTTTACGGGAGAGGATGATTTATAGCTTTCTACCTCAGTAACTGAAGCAGATAAGAGATAAATGTCGAAATTAGGCGAGATAAAGTAATATCCTTGTAACCTACTGATAATGATAATTGATTCGTGCATTAATTCAACGAAAAATATTTCGAGTAAAATATCGTTTATATTTATCACCCTCATATATATGCAAGATCTTATATATAGAAGACCACATTGGTACTTGTTTTAGTGGCATCAACCGAAACATTTATAATATCTGACTTTTTGAAGTAAGAATTACAAATATATAGAAAATTGGATAATCTCTCTCTCTCTCTCTCTCTCTCTCTCTTTCTCTCTCTCTCTCTCGCTCGAAAAGAAATGGTTTTAACAAAATAAGAATGAGAAGGTTTTAAATTCCTTCGTCTTCCACCTGCTGGAACACAATCCAGTTACCAGTATCCCGTCCTGTTACCACCAGACAATGGTTGATTTGTGCTTTCGTAGGAGAAACAGCAGCGAGATATCACGCCTGCGTATGATTACGCGAGCCAGATCCTCGATCGCGATACCGCGCGTGAGCATTGTTAATAAAACTACGCGGCTGCGATTTTTCCGGCAGCGACTTTACTTTGTCAGAGCAACGGATGACGATCGTATCTTGGTACCTATAGCCGCGCGCTGTACGCACCCTTGGCTCGAAACGCAGCTCGAATGCGCATTGCGCGCAATAATTTTCTCGAATAGAAGCCCATTTAATACAGAAGCCCTCCGGGTACAGCAGTTTCTTGTTCCTCGTACTATCTTTACTGCGCAAGGAACTCCGTTCGTTACGCCGCTCAATAGGATCTTGTTACCAGTTCTTGTTATGTAAAAATTATCGAACAGACTCCGAGGAAAATGGCTTGTATCGCACGCGGTTATATCGTCGCGAGAGTGAGTTGAAGCTAAGATTTGTGATTTCAACGCAATTACGTGTAAAATCGAAATCGATATTTTTTCGTAGCATGATAACTGCTGGCATGTTTTCTCATTGCATTTTCAATTTTCCTTCTTTGATTCGATTTAAAATTATAGATTGACAGATATATTTGTTATTATTATAATTTACGTAAATTTACGTATAGTAAATAAAATTCAGAAAGCGTGAAATTCACTCGAAAAATCGAGTTTCGTTGTACGACGTTATTTCATCGGCGATCGGTCAACTTGTGACTTGTGACTCAATATTCTAATCGCTTTTCTTACATTGCCCGTGTATAAATAGTTCCGCACGAACTCTAAATCGATTTGCTTCTTTCGAGATGACTGGTGAATCGGTAGTTAATTCGTTGCGCGAGAAACATATATAGAGAACCATGAGGAATAATTAGTATGCCACATATATCATCGACGATCGCGTTATTAGTCGGGCGGTCGGGCATGAGCGAGCCGACTAGGTTTATTTTAGCAAAGGGTTTACATCAGATGATCGAATCCGTTGGCACGCTTGGCCGAGCTCGATCCGGCCAAACATCGGCGATTCGATGTTTACACCGCGAGTATTTATGGGCCACGATCCGCCCACGAGAGTTCGTTTTCGGAATTCGGAGCATCCCCGCAGCGAGTAGATCTACTCGGGACTCGGGAACCCCTCCGGTTGACCCCCTGTGATATACATTCAGTCACAGAATATCCAGGATTTTAGCTGAGACTCTAAAGAATGTTTCGAGGAACACGACCGGGATTGATTTCGACGGAAATCAAGTCATTTACATTTTCAGTTTCTAATTGCGAATGACTCGGACTCTTCCTACATAAAATGATAACGAATGTTGTATTAAGTCTTTTATTGCTAATATAGAACTCGATTGCTCGTTGAGGATCCGAGTTTTCTAACATTTGTGAATAAACAAGACAAATATTTTTAGTACGCTAAATGCAGCCACCAATTTCCACACGTTGGTACATGGAAATAAATATCGTGAAAGAGAAATTTTCATGAATCATGAGATTTTGAACGCGTTGCTGTGCCATAAGTCACGTACCGTAAAAGCACCGAGTTTGACAGAATAGGCGGGGTGGAGAGAAAAGTCGTTTTCGATCGAAATACCAATTTGCCTGATGGGGAAAAGAGATGAGTTATGTAGGAGCTAATAGTCCGAAGATGGATGCGTTATGGTCTCTATTTCAAGCTATATGACAGGCGTGTGTGCAATATGCATATATATGTATGTCCACCTGCTAATATATTGTATATATATGTACATATATATATATATATATTAGTTATATAAAGTTATGTTTTGAACAGGGGATGGAAGCGGGTGAATGTAATGGTCGTGCTCGCCGCGGCGCGGAAAAGCTTCGCTCCCGAAAAAAAAAAAATGTTTATTTTCACATCGCGGCCTAGACGGTCGAACAAAATTTCTAACGGTAGAGAAAACAAATCACTCTGAATTCGATCTGTATATTTTGTCGGGTTACGCAAACATGCCGATACGTCCGTCGAACACATTGAAAGCGAATCGCTGAATTATAGGACCCTCGTCGGTATAAACGTATTCCAATGATATGTCGCTCTCAAGTCACAGTGCTTACAATTAGATTATACACACGCTAATATACGTTAGAAAAGAAAAAACGTAGCATGATGCTGCAATGATCATTTTATTCATTTTTCTAGTTACAAATATTCAACACACACACATACTTGCTCACACATACACAGAAAAAAAATACATTCTTGATTTAAAAATATTTTAAGTTTCAACGTGGAAATCTTTAAATAAGATTATATGGCGTTAAAGAAAAAATAATTGCGTTAAACGAAGAAAACTTTCTTGAATAAAGTATATTTATATAGTTGAACCAAAAGAAATGTTGAGAAATAACACGTTGAAATTCTTATAAGAAGATTATATTGTTTCGTATATACGCAAGATCATTATAATCTTCTTATAAGAATTTCAACGTGTTACTTCAACATTTTTTTTCTTACTTGAACTATATATAAATACTTCATTCAAGCAAGTTTTCTTCGTTTAACACAATTATTCTTTCTTTAACGCAATATAATATTATTTCAAGATTTTCACGTTAAAACTAAAGATATTTTCAAATCAAGAATATTTCTTTTCTGCGTATATATTAAATTTAATATTAAAAAATATTTAGCTCCAAAGAATAGGATAATTAATCGTTCTCATTTGTAGAAGTGCTGATTGTTCAAAGAAAAACACACGTCACTACTTTGCGATATTTTTCATCTGTCACTAATAGTTCGCGTTCTTTTACCATGTTTCCTGTTACGTACACTATCGCAGAGATAGAGATCAATAACGCATCGCATCTTATGCATCTTGATAGTGTCAAGATACCACGACTGCTATGTCGTCTTACACCAGTCGCTCGCTCATCCTAGGACCTAGGCACTATGGCTTATTCGTAAGATCAGCGGATGCTTGCGCGAGTACACGTGCAAAGTGCGATGCGTTTATCGCGTTGCAACGTGCGTCGGGTGGCCTGCGCGCGGCGGGGGTCTCGCGTTCCGGACGTATATTTATGGCTGAAAAAATATTTTATCATAATAATACGGAGATACGGCGTGCAGATCTCTTCTCTCTTCCTTTCGCTCATGAAGATACCGGTGAAAATGAGTGCGCGAGAGCCCGTGTACTTACATAAAGAAGGGTTTGTTCTTTCTTACTCGCGCTTCCTCTCCTCCTCTCGACTCTCGTAGTCGCGAGACGATAGCTTAGCGCGATTACCGGAAAATTATTAGGATATCGATTGAGAGTTCTGCGTCTCTCGCATATTCATGTCTTCCGCCTGTCTTCTTGTAAAAATGTCATGCCACTGTGCGCGCGCCCGGTCATGCCCGGTGCGGTGTTGGTTACAACATAAAACCAAGCACGCCGCAACGCACGCTAACGAGGCATAAACCGTCAAGAACGGTGTTGCGTCCGTCCCTCTCTTGCGTAGTTATCACGCGATACGAAGAGAATTAAGAAATTTGAGAGAAAAAAAGACAAGTTGCGATTTAACGATATTGTGAGAGATATTCATGGCCGAGTCGGTAGCGGGAATATTTCAAAATGTAACTTGATATCGTATAAAAAAATGGGCAGAAATTTCGGTGGAGTCGCATATATTCGATAAGATCTTAACGCGTATACGACACGGGCGACTGTCTCGGATTGTTTCGAGATTACGATTTTATCGCTTCGATCGATTTTCTTCTCCTCCGTTTCCGAAATCGCCAGAGCATCAGCGATCGGGATAAAGCGCAATTTCGCGTGCACGTTACTACAACCGCATAAATGCCATAAATGTACAGTGCACAACTGCAGCACACCACTTAGCGCATTAGTCGAAGTGGGTAAGGGCGCAAAATATTCTCGGTTAAGGTCGGTAAGTGCTTCGTGGTATCGTCTCTGGTTACGCGAGAAAGCCCTCTTCGCCAAAGTTACGACACCCTTACGCACGCAGTTACAGCTGCGACTCCTAATTGCGATAGCGTCCCCGCATGCTTGCGCACGCCACGCCGCGCCGGCGGAATTTGCATAAATGGAAAATATCCGCGAGACGAGCGCCTACGAATCAAACGTATTCGCGAATCCTGCATTATGTATGATGCACGTTAAAAAGCATGCCATTAAGTAGTTGTTGCTAACTGTCGAGAGAGCGGTCCTTTTCTCATCTTCAACGTATATCGCCGTTTAGCCAGATCTTTCAATCATAGCTAAAAACATTTAATTAATTCTCGAAAAGATTAAGAGAGTTTAAAACAATTTTTAATTAATGTTGACATAGAAAAAATTAAATAGATCAAGTTTCCAACCAGTAACTCTGAAATGTACCTACTTATACACTTCAATTTTAAATGCTATTATATAAATTTAATATTTAACGTTTACGTATCAGGATTGTGTAGAAGAATTTTTTTCAACAACACTTAAGGTATGACTTTTTGATTTTTTTCGCTTCTCTAGGTACCTACATAATATATAGATCAGCAATAAAATAGATTATATTTAGATCATAAAACAAATCGCCGGATGTTTATGATGGTGCGACCGGCGACACGTGGTAAGAACGTAATATAATTCACTTTGATATAGGTTTAAGCGCATACACGCTACACAGGAGAAAAGAGCGCGAGAACGCAGTCGTCGTCAGGTGCATCTCGTTTGTACAAGCGTGCGCTGACAAAAACCTGATATCGCGTGGACTTTTTACTGCAATCGGCAGCTGGTGTGTTTTATGTCTCCGAAGGCGTCTCTTTATCGTCGCTAATTCCGTCAAACACTTTTCGCTAACGTAATTTAAGACAGTCATCGGACAAACGCGATAACTGTAAATGGTTGCGGAAGTGCACTCGGAGAGATGTAGTTCGTTTACAACCCTAACGAAGTCCTCGAGAAATTTTTTGGCGAAATAAATGAAGATGTACGATCTATACTGCTCTCGAGGTCCCGATGATACGACTATCCCAGTGGAGCGTGACTATCATTAATCACGTCTATTCGATCTTAGAGTTTACGTTACTTTGATGACGCCATTGGTTTTGCCTACTGTTATGTTGTCTACGCCAATGCATAGGTCAGAGAGGCGAGCTCAGCAGGGTTTCCGGACAGTTTTTCTTGACGGCAAGGCACGCGAGAGAAAAGACAGATTTCCCATGTTTCTACCAATTACAAAAAATCTACGGGACGTGTGGGAATTAAGAATACGTAAAGGTCATTCGTCCTTTTGATGTGAAAGGGTGGAATTTATTACAATCACTAATGCGTGAAATTAATTGGTGAATAGTTCTGTCAATTTAGCTAATAGAAATGATCGCTTATCGTAATAAAAAGATACTTACTCGTGAATTTCTATTTGACTAATCGGATGAGGTGTAATTTGGTATACTGAAACGCACAATTTGACAAATCCGATGAAGATATAATCTCCGAGATTTGCGAAGATCTACGTTGCTTTTTTCTTGATTTACGCTTCTCTACTTCCGTGACATAAGTTCTACACTGCACGTCAAATTAGCGAACACGGTCGGTTTTTACTTCAAATTGAGTATAACTTGGGATAATAACCAGCCTTGGTCATGGCCGAAAAGATTCCATATAGAGAGCCGCGGAATCGGTTCCGCATTCTACGGCAGAGAATAATAATGGCTCCTCTCGAAGAATTAGTGAAAATCGAAGGGCGCTACGGGACGGGTAGCGCAGGTAATTCTGACAGCAGGTGAAATGCATCGATGTCCGCCTACATTCAACGGCTGGCGGGTTACCTTCAGGCACTTAAACAAAAATCCCGGCGACTCTCCTTTGCCCTCGTCGGTCTCTCTCTTTCTCTCGCGCCGGTCACGATCTCGCGTCGATTTGAAAAGCGTGGCGAAGGGTGGCCCACCGCATTTTGCCTGGTATTATTTAGCCCCGCGGGTGATCTCTTTAGTTCTGCCTTTGCTCCTGACCTTTCCATCTTTCTATTCTCCTTGCACTTCTTCTGTGCCTTTTTTTTTTTGTTTCTCTTTGACCTCCAGGCGGACCGTTGCATTGCATTGTATTCTTTTATGAAGTCGTGCGCGCGACTTAAACTCGGAATGCTCGTGACTATGATTTCTGTTCGTTATTTTTGACTGCCTTTACCATCAAATCATAACATTTTCATAAAATGATTAATGTGCGATATATTTTTAATAATGCGCTTTATATTTATATTTCAGTAAAATAAAAAAACTAAATTTTTGTAATAATGTTCCGTTTTTGGTTTATTTCACATCTACGCGGCAACTAATAGGACGAAAGGGTTATCTGACGCGTTTATGAAAGCCGCAAAATAATGTATCTGCGAATAATACCACGTACCGTATTCATCTTCTTCCATAAGTTTCAAATAAAATAGGAACTGGATGGGCATTTATACTGTGTCTCTTTTAGAAAAGTCTCCTCTCTCGCCCGACGATGCAATTTACGCCACAATAGCCGTTGCCGCCGCGAGGTCAATTCGCGAAAGTATGCAGCGAGGGGGCAAATTGCGCGTTTACAAAAGGGCGCGCAGCGGCGCGGCGGGGACGGTTAAAGCGTTTAGTGCGGTTAACGGTGCGCCATAATCCAATTTATAATCTGAATTGCAACCTACCTAATCCCATTATAAAGTCGCATTTTCATGCCACATGCGTGCGGTGTGTCCCGCACGAGGCATGCCGGCTTGGTCAGCATGGTAGAAACATTTCGCCACGGTAAGCCTCTAGTAAGCTCGGTCCAACTCGTGTTTATAGGCCTACCAAATCGCTTCGATATTTTCTCGAAACGTCTCCACGTTGTCAACGCGTACGTTTCGATTAGGAGATTTGCTTGCCCGTTTTCTCTCGAAGAATTTGCTTCATCACACATTACCGGTTACCCGCAATTAGCTTTTGATCTCGCTCGACGTAATTAGTAGATAAAAGAGAGACAAGTAATATTTTCAAAGTTTTTAAATTAATGAACTATAGATATATAACGAGAGCCACTGATATTAATATAATGTTGTAATTAGATTGCGTATATAATACTTCTTTTTTAGAATTTCTTTTGAAGTATGCGCTATTCTCAAAAATCTTATATAAACGAAAATAGAATGTATCGAAAACGAAAAGTATAACTGTATTATTATTTATAATTTTAAGGATTTCCTTGATAGAATATTGTGGTTTCAAGATGATGTATTAAAGTTCCAACACGTTTTCTAATTTTAGCAAACATCTCGTATTTACATGCAATAGTCACATGTCATCTTACCTCGCTCGAGTGTATCGTATCTATTTTCCACAGCACCATAATCAATTTCTAGTAATGCACAGAGCCGCATAAGGTCAATTTGAATAGAATGTAAATGCGCTCGAGAGGCGGCGTTGCGACATGTTTAATGTTGAAGCTTTCATTCGCTCTCGTGAAGAGTCAATACCGTTACATTCGACACGCCGAGAGAGAAAATTCGTCTCCGGGTTGCTCTGGGCTGTACATCGCTATATCGGGAACCCCCCTCGTTTAAAAGGGTCGGCAGGAAAGCGCTCTCGCCATTACTCATTCTCCGTTCTGTTTAAAAATATCGTACGCGTGAAATATGGACCGAATTGAAAGTCTTCCGTGGCAAAGGACGCGGAAGACGGGACGGAGGGATCTAGGACGTGTTTAAAAAAATATATATATGTATATATAAAGAAGAGAAGAGTAACCAGCCCCTCGTACACACAAGTCGCGCCCGAGCCGAGAGGGAGAGAGCCCACGACCTGTAGGCATGTGTCCTGGGGATATTTGGAGACAATTAATCAAAGGATGGCTTACGAGAAGAGTGCTGCTCGCGTGAGAAATACGACGCGGAACCGTTTCTATCTGTCGCGCCGCGCCGGCCGGAAGCTTTAATTTCAACTATCCTCGTGCCAGTTAACGAGACGTTTAAACACTTTAAACACACGGCTCACTAAATAATTTATCGAGAGTCGTGCTTTGCGAAATAAAAAATTTCAATCAAATCAAGGCAAAAGTTCACTTGGCGTTAATTGTTAATGATCAATATCTATATAGATACTACCTACTTTAGTTATTTCGATTTCCGGATAAAAAAATCGCACAATTTTTGCGTGTAAATCTCGCTCCGTCGCATCTGTAATAAATTTAATTTGTTAATAAATTTCTTCTATTTAGTTAAAAATAGCAACTACTTGTATTGTTTCGTAAAAGTTCGATGACTTTCAAGATCTAATTTGAGAAATGATATCTAATCTGAGGAATGAGAAACCGGCGATTACTCGGTCAGTCATGTTGCAATTCACTATTTTTCTCGTGCATCTCGTTCACCGGAAGCGAGTTTTTATCTATAGAATACAGAGCAAACAACGAAATCAGTGGATCACACCGCGCGCGTTTCCCTGTTCAAACAGAGCGGGATTGCCGTTGCCAGCACCACCCCGCGTCATGAATAATCGGGATTCTCTCCATGGTCCCTTCTGCTCTCTTTTTTTGCCTTCCCCCGCCCCCCGCCCGGTGCCGGTCGGCGAGGCGACCGACTTTAATCCCGCATGAATATGTAGAGGATCCGGATCGACCTGGACCCGGCCTTTTCGGCAGTATATATCCCCGGCTCTCTTGGATATGGCGATGATCATCGCCGGACAGTCTCCATACCGACGATTTGTAATTATCATAAATTCACCGAAAAGTACGCGTCGCATTGGCATGCTCGTTTAATGACGTAAGGAGTTATTATAGACCGGACGCTTGTTCTCGTCTGATAGGAATGTTCTCTCTCATTCCATCCATAATCCGTATATCACTCGTATCGGTACGGTGATATCGATTAATTGGATATCTAGGTGATACTTAACAACCACAGGGATAGCGTTTGAAGTTTATGTACTCTAGGGCAGTTAATACACCAGCTCTCTTCTTCCAGTAGTATCTCGCCGGACGGCCGTAACGTCGAACATATAAATTGTCAAGAATTCTCGCGCGATAAACGTGTGGACGGAGTCGCATCATTAGGTGCTTTGAAGCAGAATGAAAAAGATGACGGAAAACGGTAGGAAATGGAACAAGCCGACGTAAAGGGTTGACGGTTGTATATCATTGGCACAAAGCTATTTGGACAGATTTCTCCAATAACAGGTGTACCCGCACCCTGGCAAGGTAATAATTAGCTTAAATGCCGGGATCTAGATGCTCCTCCTAACTTCTCTTGGAGATAATAAAACGTCTCAGTCCATAAATAATCCCGAAACTATGTTTCAGCACTTTTTTGTCAACTCCTTAGAGAGCTAATGATGTTTCGAAAGCTATCGATGTTTAACATCCGACTTAATATCGAATAATGAGAATTGAATATAGACTTCTGTACCATTCAAATATTTTTGTTATTCTAATAAGAGTCGACGGTGAGGCACCTTACCTCGTGAATTTTTATACTCTAATAACTTGTGATTTATGGCAATATATTACAAAAGTTTTTATTATTGGTGGCATTGATATCCATGTTACATATTTCTGCTAGCTCAATAATATAGGTATTCAACGTTTTCTTTTTTTTTCTTTTTTTAACAATCCTACGTCCACGCGAATTCAGGCCATCAAATGTAGGTATTGACTGTCTTGATTGCGCGAGGATACTCTCGTTTGACACGCATACACGAAGTGGTACGTGGGATCAATACCGGTGGAATATCTGTCAATTAATCTTAAAAAAGTCGATTGAAAATTCGCTGCTGTATCATCGCTTTGGATCTTTTCAATTTCCGACTTGAGCCGAGCCCGCCTTATTAGATTCATTGATTTATTCGATCGACTGGCACGGAGAAATGAAAAAGCGGAATGACGGAAGAGCGAGGGAAACAGAAATATTTGTTTCAACTGTCATTTTGCTGTTTTAATTACGCGCTTCGTGTATGCCTACTAAGTAAGACTAGGAGCTTCTTTCTCCGTGTTTTATGGCAGCAGACCTTTAGGAATTAGTCAATGAACGTGTCAAAATATTGTTAGATGACAATGTAATTTAAAGAAAATTGTTAAAAATGATTTATTACTCAAATAAGGAAGAAACCTGATGTTTAGGATCTTGTTGACGGAAGTATCGGCTTTCTGACTTTTAGGATACTACTGTGTTCGAACTTTACGACTTTTGAGACTACGGTTATGTCAAACTATGTCAAAGATACCGTTTTGTTGGTACAAGAAACCTAAAATAATAAGGAAGAGAAATAAAATAGAAGGAAAGCGAAAGAAAGGAGAATGCACAGCAGGCAGTCGAAGTAGTCAAGTTTTATTACAGCTAACGACAAACGACTTGAAGGGATATTTCAGTTTTTACCGTACCGCCAATTTTACAATGTTTGTATGCACGATTTGTCACAAAGCCGTTATGGAGCTATAAATTACCTTGTCCAGCAAAGCCTAATATAGAAGACGTATTTCAAGGACGGTCTCAAAACGATTTGGATGAGAATAGATTTTCCCTAAATTGTTCGGCAATTGTCAACTCAGCACTTAACGTCTTCTTTCGGTGTTGAGGCCGGATTAGCAAAAATACCAAAGTGATTTATTGAACAGAATTATGATTCGTGATTCGAGTAATTAATACGCATAAATCAAAATTATAGGATATAGATTATTTTGGCGCATTAACTCACGCGTTCGTCACATCATATATTATATTTTAAAGAAAATGTCTACCGGTAGGAACTTGCTTCCTCTTAGGTAACTTATTTAACCAATTTAAAAAATTTTTCTCTTTTTTCTTCTCTTTCTTATTTTTTCTTTAAGTGCATTATTTGATCTTGATTCATCATTATTGAATCTTTAGACTAGATCATGAAACACACACACATTTTGTATATACGTACAAATATAAATTATAGATAATACTAAAAGTAAAATACAGATACAACATAATATAAAATAGAGAACATTGATAGTAGCAGAATAAAGTTATAGTGAATTTGTCAATTTTGAAATAAAAAAGAATCATTTTTCAAAAATTATTCACTCCCTTGATTTTCTTTTCACCTTTCTAGTGTTTAATAAAAATTTCAAAGAAAAATGAACAAGAATAGATCGAGACATGAAAAGAGAAGGAAAAAGAAGAACAAAAAAAGCATGAAAGAAGGAATGGAAGCGAAATTTAGAAAGGAGGAGGCTGAATAGGAGAGAGGTCGAGGAGATGAGGAAGAGCAAGAGGGAAGGGAGTACGAGAAGATAGCCGTATAGGCATGGAAACATGGTATGCCATCGGTATGGGATCGCACGCATGCGTCTCGTCCAGCCCAGCGGGTGGCGAGTGTGTGCTCTTTTTTTCCTTCGTCTCTTTCTCCCTTTGTCCTACCGTCCTCGCTGTTCTGTTCGATATCTCTTTCTATCTCTTCTCTCGCTGCCCTCTGCCGCTCTTCAGCTTTCGATTCGGTGTGCCAGTCAGTAAACTTCTCGTTTTGTCTACGATCTCCCCATTTACCACCCCATTCCCTCCCTTCGCCGCGTTTCGATCCCGAATTTCGGCGTCTCTTTTAAATAATTGTCCACTACGAGACGAGCTGAAGGGGTACGCATCCGAGGGACCAATAGAATCGAAAGATCGAGAGATGCATTGCCGCCACGGTGAATCCTTCTTCCACGAATATATCGGTTGCTTATTTAACATTAACACATGCTTGTAATTGTATCTTCCATGACTTATGCTGCTATTAGATACTGTTTACGAATAATAAATTGCATTGATTTAGTTACCGTAATTGAAAGAAGTAATATTTGAAAAAATTAAAAATATAATTATCCTAGGAATTATCCGAAAAATATTGATATGAAAAATAGAGCTTAGTAGCGTAGATACATACCTACTTATACTTTTTAACTTTACTTGAACATTCAATTTAAAATTTAATCATCATAATAATTAATATTAAAAAATGTAAAAAATGTAAGAAGTAACAGTTTCTCATATAATTTTTCTTAAGAGGAACTCAAGTTAAGATAACCGCATTCATTAATAATGATGGCAATGAGAGGATATCCCGTACACGTCGTTATCGCAGTTTCTCCGATACAACGATATCATTAGTAGTCTACATTGAAATTGGTATATCGATTTTCAAGCAGCGTTTTCCTGGAGCGTATGTCCCGCTAATTAGGCTCGATCGCGTACAAGATCATCTCACGAGTCGGAATTATTATCCTGATGTTATCGCATGCGAGGCGCGTCGCGAGTCAAGTCGACTGCGCTCGTTGATTGAGCAGGTAAATTACATGTCTAACGATGCATGGATTCTCTGTAGATTGTTGGTCACGCCATTAGGGGAAATACAAATTGCCCTAGGTACAGAGTGATATAGAAAGCCAATTAGAAAGTTAGTGATATGCCTGATGAAGAACCGAAGGAATTATGCAATGAATTGGATAATTCGGTATTATTAATATTTCGATGTCTCAACTCTACATTGATAGTTTAAAAAATGGTCTGAACAGCCGCAGGTGCATTTTAAAATGAACTTTTAGTCATTCCTACGCTTAGTAAAGCAATATAACAAGTCTGATTTCTGTGTAAAAGCTTACTTGATTACAAAGGCATATGGTATATATATGAAGCATCAAAGATATTCGTGTTTATTATCGTTTCGATACCGATCCTCCCCCGACTATTCAAAGCTGTTTCGAGCGGTGAATCGAGCCGAAGCGGAATCGTGAATCGACGACGCGATACACAGCGTGCACCGCATTAAGCACCGAGGAACGCGTCGGGGAACGAATCGGGGGAATGGTAGAAGAATGGCGAGGCCAGAGGGTCCCGCGCGAGGTTGACAAAAGGGCGAAGCGCGACTAGGTGGAAGCGCCGGCCGGAGAGATGAGGACAAACATAATTCAGAATTATCCCGCGAGGCGGTCCCGTCTCTCACATATTTCACTCTCGAAAGGGGTTTTTATCCTCCAGGGGTGGAGAAGGCCGTGGCGGTCGGTGCACCGCGCACGCCGCGCCGCGTGTTCCTTTTCCACACGCTTCTCCTCAAATATGTCCAGCGACCAGCGACCTTATACGCTTGTTTACTGGCGGATAGGATGATAGTACTTGGCAAAGGTATACCATGCGTGGGACATTTCTGTGAGCAGATGTATTAGAATCGTGGAGCAAGATCCGTAAATTTTGGCAGGTGCCGTCGAGCTGCACCTGTCATCCCGCCGTAATCGAATCTCTCGTATTCTCACCGCGATATAGAGTAACGAGATTTTCGATTGAGCTTTCATGGCAGGCGAATATCAAGATAAAATTTTGCTTGAAAACTTTTAGTTTTATTTCTCTTCTGTCCAGTTTATTCGGGTTTTGTGGTTTTTAAGATATTTATCGACATCCCAGAGTTAATAAATTATATTCTGCTATCATCATTTTCGTAGTTTTAATTCGGTAACCTATTGAAGCCACTGATTAATTTTATCTATGCTGTCAATTTGATTGCATGTAAAATAGAAATATGGAAAGTAAATGCAAATAAATTTAAGTCAGCATCGGATTTCAAAATATCATGAATAATTCGTACGCGCTAGTATTCCGCAACGATACAGGTACTTCTGTATTTGGAAATATATATATAGTAGGATATTTTATTGTCCAATAAGAATCTCTTAATATTTCTTACCACTCCTACATCATATGTATATTTCAAGAATAAATAAATTCCATTTTCTCGTCCGATACGGTGCGATACAGTGGGCGTAAACGTGCATCCAAAATGCGGTAAGCCACACCAATGTTTGCGCGCCGCACGCACGTATACGTGGAGAGTGCATTACGCAACTATTTTCACAGCGGGTTGATGATATTTTTTCAATTGTGTGATAAGACCTCGATGTTATCCGCCACGCCCACGCAATTTCCTTCGTCTCGATCTTGGAAACGGCTTACATAAACCGTCAATCATATATGTATATAATATTCATATTATATTATGATCTAAAAACTTATTGTATATTTAAATTAGCATTTTATTATTTAAAACAAATAATTTTCAAACAAGATACGCATTTTCGATTAATTCTATTAAAGCTAATTTAAAATTCTACTTTATTCTAGCCACGTAGGACTATGCTCGACTTTTATAATAAGTGGTCATATATTTTTTTGTTATTATATTTTTTTTTTGTTTATCGACTAAATCCGCGAAGTGTGTCTTAAAATTCTCATACCATCTTTCACAAGATCGGAATTTGACGAATTATCTCAACGTTTTCTCTCGATTAATAATCGTATATAGACGTAGATCATATATAACGCATTTCGCGTAACACCACTCCTTGTCTCCCGGCTTAATAATATTTTTTCAGACGCACCGCGAGTTGACGGCGACACTCAAAGTCGGTTTCGCCGGGCAACGGTTACGGGTCGAAGTACAACTGAAATACTTCGTGAACACTTTCCGCATTGCTGCACCAAGGCCGGCGCGTTTAAACACGACGGCCGGCGTGAGCCGTGCGACAGCTTTACCGCTCGCTGTAAAACAAACCCTAATCTCCCGGCGCTGCTACCGTTGGCACTATCTTGCTCCGTTTGTTTGCGCTCGTCGGAGGAGAACGCCTCCGACGACGTCTGTACAGTGAGAACCATTAATGATCCCTGTCGCTTGCCGACTTCACTTCACGTAAAGCGAATTGCATAAAGAGAAAACACGAATGCGATGCAATTTGCAATAATGCCGACAATTAATGATCTCTGTATATATACCAATGCTATCTTATTATCGGATATAATTAAAGCGTACTGCTTATAAAACTTATTCCTCGTAAAAAATGTTGCTTTAAATACGCTTTTAAAATGCGCGTTTCGTGACGTATTTCTCGCGAAATATCAGTCTTTTAATTCTGTTTCTTATGATTTTTATTTAATACAGGCAATTTTTTCTTTCGTGCTTATACATTTTGTTGTATTTGACTTCTCTCATTACTTTTGGGGGCAATTATATTTTGATACACTAGTTGCATACAGGCCATTTTAATTAAATTAAAATTTTTTGTCTTATCCTCGTGCGTAACTTTCTCGAGCATCGTAAGATTCGTAAGCATATACATTCAACATATAATCACGCGTAACTTGGCGGCAACAGTCGTGAACGGGAATTTGTGTGCACGAAGCGAAACTGGTTTGCGAAACGCTTGCTGGTACCTGGCTACGCAGAGATATGTAGGTATATTAATTAGAAGATAATTTAGAAATGCGACGAAAGATGCGTTCCGCAGATTTTTTGTAGCACACATTTTGCGGTAATTTTCGATAACAAATCTATAATGCAGAAATTATGAGAATAGTAATAGTCTGTGACATGATACTTTATGACACCTTGTGGATCCGCGACCGGGAATCTTGATAAGCGTTTCGCTCGCAAAGGTATGCAGCAGTTAAGGGATCTTTGTAACTAATTTTATACGCAATCATGGATGCTTTTCGCTTAATTTTAATTATTTTATTTTAGGAAACGAATATCGCATTAATTCTTTCTCTCTTTATTTTTAAAGTTACTTTCTTATTAATACTTTTCACTCATTACCAAGTTTGCAATATATTAAGAGAGATAATAATTAATAATCAATAAGGTAAATTGCTAAGTGGAATTAAGCTATAGTATGTTAACAGGTTTTTTATTGTCGATATGGAATCGTTAATCTGCACATATACATCATAGAGATAGAAACGTCAAGTTGATTTTTTGCAATCTTTTTAGGAACATTTATCCAGAAAACATCGGGAAAGGGAAAAAACAGGAGTAAATGGAGAAGAAATAAAAATTGCACCTAAGAATGACCGCGTTTGCGTTCACGTTTGTATTTAGCGATCTTTTACATGTCTCACAATCAGTGAAGAATGTACGTTAATGTTAGTTTCTTAACTAATACATCGAACGATACATAGGAATGGTTCGCCAACTTATATATAGATGGGTACTGGGTATACGCGAGCTCCCATACACTATAAAGCTTCCGTAGCGAGGAGATTCTGTTTTCTTATTCGAGTTCTACGCTGAACAGGCTACCGAGATGCCTATGCAGATAAGCGAACGATCCACTAATCCTATCGCGAATCTTGAAATTAAGAAACAGGAATTCGTAGATACACACAATTAACTGACAGAAGACTGCACATTTTTGCGAAACTTCATATAATGTGTTACACATAAAGCCTGAAAAGTAGATAATTACAACCGAAGAGAGTAATTAATATAAATTTGGTGCAAAAATTTATCTTAATTACGTATTCTTATTAGTTCTACGATAGTATCTAGCAAACATTACTTTTAACAATGTAGTGCGTTATTTCTTAGGCATATCTCAATTACGTAATTTCTGCTTCGAGATCGGAACAGGCAGATTCCGTTTGTGCATTCTCTCCGCATTAGGCGTCAGTCCGTGCACCCGTCGGCCGAGTCGTTAAGTGATTCGGCTAATTGCGTCGTACCCGTGACTCGGTCCCTTGCCTTTAATCACCCTAATCGCCGTCCGCTAATTATTCGCGGCGCGATTAAAGAGGCTAACGTGGGGTCGACCGGAATACCGGTTCGCTACCGCGGTTTCCCACCGAGGTAACACGCCAGAACATAGTTTTCTTTATTTCCGTCGTATTCTCATATATATATATACACACACAAATGTGTGCATATATGTATGTAGGTGTGTGTATGTGCATGGAGAAAGGGGGGAAGGGAGAGAATAGGTCAAAGCCTTTCGCGGTTTCCTGATCCCGTTCGGCCGATACAAATGTGTGGGATTAAACGTTTTAAAACCAGCGTTATTTATTCGGCCATTTCTTACGGTTCTTTTATTGATTCGCGACGTTGCAACGAGCTGCTTATAAAATGCTAATTAGAATAAATAGTATAATAGCAATAGCAACGCCTAGTTAGCTTCTTTTGAATTTAAAGCTAAAATTCGCTTATCGTCTTATAATAAACTTGTATGCAAAATTTATATATACTGTATAAAATCATATAGAATATAGATATAAATTTCGATATCATTACTTTCCGATTTGAATAGAGATAACGCGTATGCAATTTTATATTTTGATCTACTATAGATCTAATAAATCTGATCTGTCTATTGTTATGAATCTGTTGATCTAACGATAGACGGATGGCAAACAAAGAAAATATTACTTTTTTTTACAATATTCACTCTTTCATAATCAGTACTGAGAGGGAAGAGGGTAGGCACGGCTATAATAATGCAATTAATGTCGCTGTGACGCTCACGAATAATAGCGGGGCGATTCCTTTGATACCCGAAGTCGGGTACGTAGAAAAGAGTAGCCCGAAACAATAACGAGCGTTCTTGTTTCATACACGTACGTGGCGCGACGCCATAAATTGCGGCGCGAGGCATGCCTTATTTTTAATCGGGATTTAATTTGGCCGCACTGGCCCTTTGTACGTTCTCGCCGACGCCACGAGGCGAAGGCGGCCCTGTGCCTTGTTACGTGTTTTGAGCACTGAGGCAACTCCAATCGATCTGGTTGCTCGAAATCGCCGTAAATACAGGACGTCTTTAGCCAACCGTATGTCTCGACCGCGACGGAGGCGGACAATATAAACGAGCGGAAGGCATCGAGCTTGGAAAATAGCCCTAATATTTAACGCTATTTGTAAAGCGATAATTAAAGATAGCTAACTATTCACAGTGTTTCGTTTCGGTATCCTCGGATACGAAAAGTCATCCTATAATCACAAAACTTGTTTCTTCAGGAATAAAAATAAGGAGATGACACATATGTATACATATAGATATGTTTCAGAGGAAAAATGGGAATGTATATTAATGTGAGAGCAATCAATATTGTATAATCTCTGAGACGTGTGCGTGTACATTATGTTACGTTGTGTCACGTAACGTTAATTTTTCTTTCGTATTTTTCATATTTTGTTTTATTTTCAACCGGTTCCGCATAAATTACAACATTGATACACGAATGGACGTCGTTATCGTTGACAATTCTTTATCGACATGCTTAATACAAAAATTGATGATCCTCCGCCACGGGTATCTTTAATTTATTATTTTACGGTCGTATTAAATTCGTATATGGAATTCAACGACGTCGGGTTTCTCTTCTTGATCGCGAGGTCGAATCGGACGATGACAAACAATGAATTACGCTGCTCATCCGTCACTCGAAACCTGCAGCGCGCAAACGGAATTGGGTGTCCGTTAAGATTCTTCCGCGAGCTCCTATCCGTATCGATCGGAGATCGGAGATATAATTAAACGGCGCGCGCCATCGATCGTCGTCCACGATAAAGGAACGAAAATCCTTGAAATGCTCGAGCGGGCCCGGCACTCCGATCATCTGACAAGCGGGTTAAATCATCGGCGCGGCGCGCGGCGGCGCGACCGGTGGAGAACGTAACATATCCGCAAAACAAGAATCTTGACGAGCGGGTGTCAACAAAACGATAGCTTTCGTCGTAGGCGCGAACGCGGCGATTAGCATTTCTCATTTGCATATTGACGGGATTTCTAAAAGTTATGAATATTTTATGGCGCTCTCTCGCGCGCGTTTTCGTACGTATGTACGTACAGGTACCGCGCGGCGCGAAATCACCGCCGGCGGCGTTGGCGACCGACCGGTGCCGGCCGCGGCGAAAACGTTAACAATTTATCGCCGCCGTTACACCCATATCAGACTAGCGGCTCGCGGCCGCGACTGTGATTGCGACTTCGTCTTTTGACCAATGAGAAATGCCCGAATTGCCAGCAACTTCTTTCTCATTGGTCAAGAGACGAAATCGCAATCGCAGTCGCGGCCGCGAGCCGCTAGTCTGATATGGGCTTTACGCTGGTTCATTTAATTGCCGCGCGTCAATATCAGGGGGTGGATATTCCTGTGCCGGCTCATTGCCTTATTGCGCACTCCTATCAGCCGGCGTCTCGCGCAAAGAAAAAATACTTATCTAACGCGCCTCCCTCCCCCCCCGACCTCCCCGCTCGCGCAGCATATTTGCGGCAATGCCGACGACCAATCGCGATTCGTTTCCGGGTTGAATATCATCGGCCGTCGTCACCGCCGCTGCTACACGCGTCTTGATATATGCACGCAGCGAACGATAAGGTCGAATCCTCCGGCAAAAAGGACACATTAGCTACACGCGTATACACTGATAAGAAAATGGTGATACCGGCGGAGTGTTAACGTTTGAAAACTGCACCGCGAGATGGCAACAATATACACTTATACGATGTAAGTGATGTAAGCTGCATCCATCTCACAGGGATGACTGATCTGCACCGTCATTTGGGCTTAGTGACTCCATGAACCAGAGAGCCGATTGTGTATCTTGAAACGAGGTGAAAATTGCAAAAGTGAACAGATTTACTAGATTTTGACAAATGAAATAATCGTAGATATTCTAATGAATTTCCTCCCTTTTGTAATTTTTATTTCGTTTCAAGATACACAATCGACCCCCTGAGCTCAATGTACTGTAGACATACATTCATATATTCACATTTTTATATGAATGATAATGCAATAAATTTTTGTGGAAATGTAAAAGCAAGATACAATCTAATTTAAAAGAATAATAAGAAAACTAAAGCTAAAAACAGAAACAGAAACAATAAAGCAGAATAGCAAAAAGTTTATTTTTTATTTATATTCTTTAATTTAAAAAAGTAATTTAAATAAATTTGAGAAAAAAGATACTCTTCCTTGGAAAATTATTTATTTGTAAAGAATAATTTTAAAAAGAGGAAAAAATGTCATTTTTTAAATAAACTATTGTGTTTTTTATCTTAAATATATTGCTATAAGTTTCACTTGTTGAACTCAAGAATTTTCGATCTGAAGAATACGCAGCCAGTTTACCATATAATAATAGCAGGAATTCAGAATTTCTGATTTTGTAGAATTTGTGAATTATTCAGAATTATTACGGAATCGCGGTCGGTTAAACGTGACTTACTCGTCCATTTTATAAGTTACTATTATGCAAACGCGTGACTGCCACCAATCAATGTCCTGATTACCGGTACGTGCGCGTAAGTGTGTGTATCTATGTAGTCTCGGAATTTCATTATCACGGCCGTAAAATGGTCATTATTTAGAAAAGTTTGGTGGCGGCGGTGGCGGTGGCGAATTAAGTCATTGGAAATGACGATATTTATGCGCGGACGCGGTGCTACCAGAAGCGGGAAATGGTAATAATTGACGGCGGTCTTTCCCGGTGGGCGAAATACGTCGTGCAAAAGACCGATGGCGATTTATCGGACTGAAAAGATCGACGGTGGCGGCGGCGCGTTGCCCGCCGATGTTTTCGTCGTGTTATTAAAACTACGCGTGAATTATGTGCGCGGCATTAACGAGCGCCCGGAGCAAAGCGATCGGATCGAAATCCGGCCAGCTCGGTGCAGAACAATCGGAATGATCGAGTACTCGAGTCGTTTCGATGTGAAATATATCGGGCAACTTGACCACCGTACCTACGGTCTAAAACGTACTTCTTAAATTCAACTTTAACTGGAATCAAGACACTATCGATGAAACAAAAATACACCTGATGATACGCTGGATGATACGATTCAGATTACTTTGTTTCTCATAAAGAATTAACATAAGTTCAAGATAGTTGATACCTATATTCCCTTAGCAAAATTGTCAAGACATTTTATGTGAAATAATTCGATTGCATATGGCAGGAATTTTAAGAGACAGAACATTATTAGCAAAGGTATTTTAGTTTCTTGCATGATAAAATTTTTGTCTAAAAATATTTTTCTCATAAAAAATTTTCGATAATTATCTGAAATGCTTTTTGCGATATGTGATCTTTTTATGTGGTTTTATATTTAATTGATATTAATATTTCTGATGAGAACACGATTTAGAGACAACCGATCTTTCTTTTATACGCTCTGAGTTAACATTGAAACTTATTGTTAGATTATAGAGAAGAGCTTTCCATAAATGAAAGAAAGAAAATGATAAATGGAGAACCGTAAGGTGCTGCCATTCATGGCGAGCGATTTCGCGCCAAAAGCACGGAACAAGCGAACAAAAAAAATCCTCGACCTTTGACTTTTTGCAGCATAATAAACCAGTGGCTTCTTATGCAACTTGACGCTCGGGCTACCGGATATAACATTAATATGACGTAATAAACGTCAAGCGCAGTAGACGACTGTAATAAATTCAGGTATAAATTATGCTGACAATTGCCAACTCATCTCTTTTCTTTTTTACTCGAGTTCGTTGAAAACATCGGCCCTCTTGTTCCGCTGATTAGAAATAACTCAATTAACAATCAAGCTCTTATAATGAGATACATTTACGCGTAAGAAACGTCACGTTTTAGAGGCTTCAAAATTTCCAATTGTGTTAACGTGTCACGTTTACAACCCGGTACGGGTCGTATCTCTTTAGAGGAATGATAAAGGCTAATGCGTGTCCAAATGGTAATAATCGAGTTGGTCGAGTTAGCATTTTAACACAAAGACCTCCTCCTGTCGTCGGAAAATGGTCTCAGATATAAAAGGCTCGATTAGAATCACATTTGTAACAATTTACGCCAGAGAAATATCAAAAGGGATAAATCGCATCCTACGACACCTGTCAAAGTTCTTGTAGGCGATCGTTAAAAAGCCGGCTGCGTGAATTGCTACGCGATACGATCGTCGATCGTGCGCGGTTGACAAGCAGAAGAATCCATTTCCGTCGCATTGTCGATCTTGCTCGTTTTCGAGTATAACGCTGCCGAGTTGGAGAGAAATCTGAGAAGTAGGAAGCCGGGCGGATCGAATCAAATAGCGCAGCGTAGCAATCGAAACTCGTTTCTCGAAAAATAATTCCTGACATTGATAGCGGCATTTGGCGGTGACGGCGCGGCGTCGCGCAGCGAGCGACGATCATCGCTGCACGGCCACGGATCGCTCTTCATCCAGGAATTCCTGGCTCAGGTAGTCACAGACAGGGGATAGGTCACAGAGAGAGAGAGAGAGAGAGAGAGCGGAGGAGCGCGCGGAGTTGTTGCAGGCTGCACGTACAACTCCGGCGGGGCTCTTCTTTCTCTCGAAGGGCGGAGCACTGTCCATCTACCTGGCTGCGACCGGGGGCACAAACGTAAGGCATTCTAATAATAACCTATGGGAACCGCGTTCAAAAGCGTGTGGGGGCGCGGGGGGAAGAGAGAAATAGATATAGGGATAGGCAGGTAGAGCGAAAGAGACACTGGCGCGGTCGAAGCGGGAGATTGCGGTAAGAGGAGGATGGGAGAAGAATTAGAGGGGCTTAGCCTCGCGGAGCCTATTATGAGCGCAGCGGGTGTGGGTGGACACACCGATTGCAGCGCAGGCGAATCTTCGGAGCGACCGAGGGGATAGAAAAAAAGAGAAAGAGAGAGAGAGAGAGATGGAGAGGGGCTTGGACAGATTTAGGCATTTTTCTCCTGATTTTTCTAGCGCGCTTCGCTGAAAGCCACCTGTCGATATTTAATGCGATAATGTCCCGTCGCGTGTGACCGAAACGTTCCTCCGCCGACTTCGATGGACGACTCCGACTTGACTGACTGATGTCCAACGTGTCGTCGTCCGATGGTGTATGGTCGATCATCTCCTCCTTTCTCTTGGAGAACCCTCGAGAGATTCCCGCGGGCGCGATGCCGAGTTTTTTTTCCCCAACGTTGACAGTAAATCCACTAACGGGGAGAGACCAAACGGCGACGAGTAGGTATATTATATAGCGAGCAAGTCCAAATCACTCTGATTTCGAGTTTTCAAGAAATACACGATAATCGGTTTTTCTTTCACTTATTAGAACTTATTTTTTACGCGAAATGTCCAAGGTCGGACACTTGTAAAAAAAGCAATTGGAAAAGAATTATAGTATTAGTGTAAAAATAAAACGTTACTTAAAAATATGATTTATATAATATGTTGATAAATTTATAAAAAGATTGTAACAGAAATTTTCTTAAAATTTTTTGCGACTTGATTTCAAAAAAATTTATTACATAAAGTTGCTATAATTGAATTGCAATTATTTGACGCGACCTTACCTATTTGCGAGAGATTGTCCTCCGAAGTGATAGAGTTGGTCGCAATTCGTGGCCGCCGCGAAGCGCTCCGGGAGGATCGGTGCATCGCGAGGGCGGCGGCGATAGTTCGTCTTCTCCGAGAGGCCGCCGCCAAGTCGTTTTTACCCGTTCAAGTGGGCCACGAGACCGCGCGACGGAAAGGGCCGCACGGGACGTGTGAGGTTTTAAAGAATGGTTTCCCCGTGGCGCATCACTCTTCCGCGCCGGTTAAGGCCTCTCCTCGTCGTTTTATCGGCTGTGTTTACACCGGCTCCGGATGAATCTTTTTCGGGGGAGAACTTCGCCGGCGTGTCGGTGTCCGTTGGAGAAGAACGATCGTCTTACCGCAGCCAGATAACTCACCTGTCCAATCGCGTCAAAACAAAGAATCGCGTCACAGATGCGTCACGGAGACCGGGCAAAAAACGCGGTTTTCAAAAGGGTTCACGTCACGCGCGTGTGGTGTTGGCAAATCACCGTTGCGCCATTGAACACCCCAGACTTTTTAAAGTCGGTATATCTTAATCGCGACGTCTTGACCCTCTAGAGACACGTATTTTCTCATGAAAGTTTGCTCTGATAGCAAGTTTAATGGTACGATCAACACTTAAATTCTAATCCTGTTGATATCGTGTAGGAAAAAAATATTACAAAAAATTTCATTTATTAACATGCTATATGTTCGGTAATTAGAAAAATACAGAAAGTAACAAGCACTTCATTATAATAAAGTATTGCGCACGCGTGGTTGCAGAGTGTTATTACCAAATTACAGTTTTGCGTTCCAACGTCGACGATAATCGAAGCATGAGAAGCCATAATTTGCATATTTACCGTAAAAATATAGGTATACACGGCAGCCGGACAGATTAATCAACACACCGTAGACGCGGCGAGAATTTTTCAACGTATGACGGACAATGTATTCGTCGCTCGCGTATCTGATGTCGAAAGGCGCTGCACGCTGTCATCGATAGACAAGACCACTCTCGGAGTCGCTTGGCCCGGTCGTCGTAACCGCGGTACTTGTATCGCTATAACTCACCCTCGCATAATTACGGGGCACTCTCTTTCTCTTTCTCTCTCCTCCTCTCTTCCTCTCCCTGTCTCTCGGCCATTTTCCGCCTTCCGTTTTCCCTCTCTGCTCCTCTCTCGGCTTCTTTCCTTTGCCTTTATACCTTTATAAATCGTGGCTAGGCGGCCATTTACCCGCGGCATGCAGGTATAGGGCGCGTGTCACCTGTTTCGAGACATCTCGTAAATAACAGAAATAACATCTTAAGTTCGATACGCGCGATACGGGTCTGACTTTCGTCGAACGCGTGACGACGACTGATAGACGCGTTCGATATACATTTTTTTGTGTTCCGAGCAAAGATCAACGATCCCGGATGTGTTGCTGCCGATAATGAAGGATGCCTAGTTATAGTAAACGCTTACTTTTCGACCTATCTATATATTATCTTTATTATATAAATTTCACCACCTTCATTTCGTTTAATCATTTATCATGATACTTGGGGTCTCTCGTTGCCTTGGGGTCAATCAATGCCTTTTGCGCCGGAAAAATTATATTACTACGCCGATAATTATAAAATATTAAATAATGTCCTGATTATGATTTCTTATCACGCAACCTATTTCTTTCAGTTCAGAGAGAAAGAGAAAGAGGTACGTCTCGAATCGCGAGTAATTAACTTCGCCGCACTCGTTCGCGACTCGATTTCGTGGCGTCAGGTCGGATAATCAATAACGCCATAACGAGACGGCGGAGCGTAAGATTGAAACGTTTCGCCGTCACGACTGCGCGCCTACTCGAAAAAGAAAGAAAGAGAGACGGAGAGGAGCAGAGAGAGGCCGGACGATCTCGACAAACGACTCTGTCAGATCGATGGATCAGTAAATGCCGCATCGGATTGTTTAGCGGAGGACCGGCTTGCTTTCGATAACTGCCACGCACTCCAGTCAGGATGAGTCCGCGTCTTTCTCGAAGTTCTCGAGACGAAGGGAGAGAAAGGAAGGGAGAGAGGGACGCTAAGTGATGGACGAATGCAGGTCAAACGTTTTCTCAAATAGAAGTAGCTTGTACTTTTTCCGAAGGCTCGACCGGTCCCTACGAAGTGAGATCCATGATCATGATACCATTCTTATGTGCCTATAACGTTACGTAGGTATCCCACCGAACCGAATTTTAAACTTACTCATCAATAAAAACTAAATTGTACGTTTAATTAGTATAGTAGGTAATTAAAGTACAGTAAACAGTACAAGGTAATATTATAATATTCCGCAAGCACGGGAAAACAAACTGTCAGATAAATTACTTAAAAGGGTAAATTAACAGCGTTTCGCATTAATATATAGAATATGAGATAGCGGAGTGGTAGCGCGTCTCACGGCACGCAAGAATTTCGTACGGCACGCGCTTGTGCGGATCGCGCGTTACTTACGCGCTGTCCTGAGAACTCGAAAAGAGGCGAGATCGCGCCTATTTTGTGTTCACCGTTATCTCGCGTGTAAGTAACGCGTGGAAATTTTATACATTTGCAAGTGACGACGGGAAACATGCAGCCGGAGATTCCCGGCGTGTCATCATTACAAGGGTACGCGTACGTGTGCACACACGTTTACATAGGCAAACTAACGATGTTCGATTTTTCGTTGTTGATGGTATTTCCTATTTTCTCCGAGAATTTCACTCACGGCAGCAAATGCAAAATTTTCACGGCAATGTACGTCAATTGGAAGCTAACTTTCCAAGATTATTTTTCTTCTAAACAGTATCCGAAATTGCATTTGCATCCATACAAACATAAGTTTTTCGTAATGTGACATCTTTAACGCCCTTTTTATGTCGAGTTCTAGGTCGACACTACGGGCACTAATGAGATCCGATAGACGAATGCGCTTCGCAGTCGATAAGATATATCCTCAGATGTGCAGACTTGACTATTCGAAACGAGCGCGTGCCCCGCACTCCGGGGATCAGAAAATTCGGTCCTTTGAGAAAATATATGGGCTCGATCTTGCTACATGCATCTAACTGGTCTATGCGGTCAGTACGGGAGATAAGGCAGCCTTCATTGGAAGGACATTAGATGATCAGAAACAGAGAAGGAACTGTACAAAGTCATGGAAGAAGCTTAGCTATCTCTCTCTCGCTTCTTTCCCTCCGTTTCCCACGATATCCTTCTCCTCCTTGCACGCCCTCTTACCTAATCGCTTTGACAGCGACTCGAGAAACATAATGAGACGCAGCTCGCATACTGAGTAGTCCTTAGTCACGTATCGGGATTCGAATCTCGCGGTATGTGCAAATAACTTGTGCTTGTAGAACGTTCATTCGTTATTTTCCACCGTAAATCAAACTGCCCGTATGCATTCTCGCGCATTAACAAATTCTCTATAGCTATACAGATTCTGTCTCCCTATTTGAGGATATAATTGTATAATTTATACAAGAAAGAGGATGAAATCCTGAATTACTACATCGCCCGCCGATTAAAACGCGATAACTTACAGCACGGTTAATTTTGTGCCACAAATAGCTTTCTATTAACAATTAAAAAATTTTTTTCATAAAAATTGAAAAGTTACTCCGAGCCCTGGAATCTCAAGTGATTCATCTTGATTAACTAACGGGAGAATATATGAAAAGCTCTTACATCGAATTAATTCTGGGTTTGCCGATATGAACATCTTCGACACGAATGCGACCGGTGCAGTAGGCTTTTCGGTGACCGCCCGGACCGCCTCGACGCAGGAGGATGAAGGAGAGGAGAGATCTTCTCTGATACCCCGGCGACCCCAACCCTCCTGCATCCCGCGCGCAGCCGGCCTGCCAGTCATCTGTGAGGGTTTAGTCACATTGGAATTTCTCGGAGAATATTCTGTAGTTCTCTCTCTTGCTCTCTTCCCTCTCCTTCTCTCCCCTTTTCGGTCTTTCACCCGATTAAAATACATATTTCTCATATTCCTTTTGCCGTGACATGCAAAAAAGCAAGATGTGCAGGATGCTTTTCGTATGAAACATTTCTCGTTAAAGACAAGTACGTACGGAAATTTCGTCTTCAAATAGCCAAAAATTTTGTGCACAAAAAGATTTTAATTATTTTAATATAATCAAGTTTCTAAAGTCAATTAAAGAAAGAAGAAAATCTTCATTTTCACCATATTTCTATTTTCTATTCAGTTCTTTTACCTACCTTATTTTTCGATTTACTTTATTTAAATTGCCCGCCTTTGTTTCTTGTATTCCGTTTATTGTTTTCTGCATCAGGTTAATCGATTTGTATTTTTTGCAATTGTGACTCTGAGTGTCACCTTAGAATATTTCTAACCGGAATATCACTGCGAAAATAACAGGAGCAAAATGTAGTTCTCTTTTTTTACCGTTCACCATATTTCTGTTATCTTTGATCGAACAGTTGAGCACTTGATTGCGCTGCAATAATAAAAATCGATATGTCATTACGATGCAGCAAGACACGTTCATTCAAGTATAATGATTGATTAAATCAGTACGGTCTTTGTTGCTTTTGAGTTATCATTAGTTAACATCAATTTTAGCTTCGCTATCTTTTTCTAAAATTGTTTATTACAATTATTTATAGGAAAATAGTAAAATACAAACGCAATATAGTTTGGTATATATGTATAATTAGCGTTTTTCTGACAATTAATTATTTCAACTCGTCATCCAAGATGGTATTATTATGGCACTTATCGCTTTATGGCATTTATTCGCTTATCATGCTTACTTTCGTACTCGCACACGATTATAAGCAAGACGGCGCAATGAGAATTTCAGCTTCATAAAGCGAGGGTAGCGGCGCTTAATGACGAGATCAGATTTCCACCTTCATTTCGGATGGTAATTTATGCCGCGCGCAGAACTCGCACGTCGCTAAGACGCCCACGTAACTTCGTTGCCTGTCTATCACTATTATCGCTAACACGAGAGCGAGCGAACGGCTCTCTCGTCCGGATTCGCTCGATCTCCTTCGTAAAAAGCGTCGCTCTCAGGCACACCGACGATCACTCGATATCATTAAATTTCTACAGTTTCCTCCGATGATTATCGCTTCGGTCGAACGTATCATAAATCCGCAGGTACACCCGACTATCTATTCTATAATAACTTTGACGATTACATAATCGGACGAGCGGCTCTTTCTCAATATTTACATAATAATCACGTATATATTGCCGGCGCGATTATTTTACTTTTGGCGCAGAAAAGAGAATTTTCCCCGATCGCATCGCGCGATGCGATCTTGCGAAGGGCGAAGGACCGTTCTCGTTCGATTCGGGGCGATAGGTGCGCGCGCGTAGCTCGCTCGCAAGGGCGAGCTACCGGTTTAATGGGGCGCGGATGTGCGTTCATAGGGGTGTCGCATTCACCGGGATGATCGATCACGGGTTATCCACCCTTAGTTTGTTATAATGCGCCACGCAGCGTATACACGCGTAGGTACTACCTAGACGCCTTTCTCGCAGTTCGCAGTACCTTACGATGCCCAACCGGCGGCCTTCCTCTCGTCTTCCGAGCACGCTCAACGATAAATTGCGTATAGTTCGATATTAATATAGCGGCAATCACATCTGAATAATTGAATGTGACAGAATATATCACATCCGATCGCTACCTGACTTGTCCTTACCGAGTCTAGAGGCTGAGAATTGCCACATGACAGATATACTTTCGCATTTGTTGTACGTCTTGACAAAAATTTATCAAATCGATAGTTAATGACTTGCTCAAATGAGGAATATATGATACATGATATAGGTACAGTTTATACAGATAATTCTTAAGTACTGCCGGTATGGCTGAGAATAAACGTCGAGTCAATCTACTATAGCGAGATTTTTTTATTCTTTTCCCTTATTTATTTACATGCATAGTAAATGACTTTTGTTTTAAACCGCAACATGAATTTTCGCTCTTCTTGAAAAGATATGAGTCTTGTACACTCGTACAATTTGCATGATCTGCGCGAGCGATCGATGAAAGAAGCTGTGCACTCTGTGTGTGAGTCGCACGCCGTGACGGATAAAACACTCTCATTCGTTATCGTGCGGTTTCAAGCGGATCGTTGGTTTACTAACAGATCCCTCTTTTTCTCACGACCGGTTATTCCAAATCGTACGAGTGGCGACCGCTCAAGAAAACACGCGGATGCACGCGGCCGCCGAAATTCATTGCGCCCCTCTAAGAACTATAAACAAGCGAGCAGAGAGTGTCGCTCGGTCCCATGAAAACAAGTGGCCGTGCATGCATGGGCACCAGGGAATTCGGTAATTCGAGAGCCTTAATCGGATCGGTGTTGTGTTTCGCGGACCCGACAATAATGTTGCTATACGCGCATCCGAGGCTCTCGCGGTGCTATCGAATATTCTTTTGCTACGGAACACATTTCGTGCTCCATCAACAACATCAGTTACCATTCATGTAACTATAATTTTCACGTTCGCGAGAATCGGAGAGCGTATGCATTTTCATAAGTGTGATCGAGACAACATGTAATTACCTTCGCTGAACTGTATGCAACGAGCCACTTTATTGTAGTTTGTTGTTCATAAGAATACTCACAAATTATACAGCGTGTACAATTAATCCGATCATGTCATGAAGAATGCTTAATTCTATGTCGACGATCGATAGAAACACACATAGAAAGTTAAACGGATTACATACCTGAAATCCTCGGGATTGATTCTCGCTTAATCCGTGGTGCAGATCATTTTAATTTGAGTTGAATTAAGGTGTTCTTTTCTGATATCAGGTGTAATATTTCTTGCAATGTATTTATGCATGATGATTAAAGCGCTGAAAGCCATCTCAAATAATCTCGTGACAGTTGACATTTTAAAAATATAAAGATTATCGAAATAGTATTTTTTTAAACATTAGATTTTTCACTGGAACGTTTTTACGGAAGCCTAAATTTATAATGTAACCTATAATTATTATATATTAATATGCAATTTTAGATTGCTCCTAAGATAAAAGAATCTAGACAAGAAATTCGTTGCAAGAACATAAAGTTTGCGGTAAGTACGATACTTTCGTAAATTTTGCTGGTGCTTCTCAAAGCGAGGAAAATTTATACCTCTATTTCGACCAACAGCCCAAATTAAACTTGCGAAAGATCCTCCGCGCGTAAGGCAGTGGACCTTCCACGAAAGGCGAACAATCGGGGTACATCGCGTACGAACACGTTTCCTGGCTCCGTCCAGCTTAACTGTATAGACTTTGACATTGTTACGCCCCCTTTCCAACACAATGAGAGAGACAGTAGAAATGTTTCGCAGAATTACGGACGAATAGTAAGCTGGTTAGGTTGCACACGATCGCATTGTATCATCTTTCCCAGTGTATTAATGCACGTTGTTCGTTGTTCGAAACTCCTTTCAGCCTAATATAACTCTATTTTCATAAACGTGCACTCGGGCTGGAGTGTTGCGTCGCTCTGACTGATCCAAATACGATCGCCGAAGTTTGTCGAAAAGTAATATTTATTAAATTCTCAATGAGGAATTTGTAAGGTATAAAATTTATTAGGTATAAATTAGAAAACTAGAATTTTATAATTTAATTATTGTTGATTGTGTATGTATTGTTGTTGCACTCGCACACACATGTTATTTCATATTCTTTATATACATTTCGTGCTTTATTCTATCTCATAAATCCCAAGTTCTAGTTGTCAAGCAAGTGGACGTAGAATACGGAAGAGCAGCAAGGGTGGCAGCTTTCTCGGCTCTGGCGACGTTTATCGAATTTTTCGCGGGGCCACTTAGATAATTCGTAGCAGGCAGAGGGGGCTTATACGTAAGAATCGATCATTCTCTGGCGTCACGAGAAATTTAATGGCTCGTGGCTGGCTGTGCGCGCGCGATCGAGAGAGAAAGAGAGAGGAGGGGAGAGAAGTTCTCTTCCCTATTGACAGATGTATGACATAGCTGCATTCGTGCTCTGTGGCAAAATAACAGGCTCAAAGTGTCTTTTGCACCCTGCAGCTAAGGATTTTCAACAACGTCCTGAAAATGCGAATTAAACGAATAATGGTAGGAACGGAAAGGGGTGCGAGAAAGAAATTGGTGGCCTTGTCGAATTCTTCCTTTGTTTGGGATTACAAAAGCGACTTGTCGCACGAATACCGATGCTACAGGCTCGATTTGCTAGCAGAATATCTATTACATTGCAAACAAGAAAGTCTTAAAAAGTCTCGATGTGTTAGCTCGGATGAAATCTGCTAAACAATTTTCTCATAATTTTTACGCTCAAAACTATTTGTTAGGAATAAAATTTTTTGTGTTCAATGTATTTTTTAATGTAATTCTTTATTCACAAACGGTACTTGTTATTATGCATATTTCTATAATTATAAAATTTTCTTGTATTCTTATTTGGTTCGCCATCTGTGTTCAACATTTTATTTCCTTATTATTCAGTTGTTTGTCAGAGTTTGCCATATAAATAAGCAAAGAAAATTAAACTTTTAAGATAAAGAGTTAATTTTTAAATGTTTGGTAAAATTTTTCGCAAAAACAACTCACGATCTTTCTATGATAAATTTTACTTGCAAATATTCAATGTAATTTTAGCTGAACTTATTGTTAGTATATACGATCTTATTATCCACTTCATTTATCTGTATTTGCTGCATTTACGAATGTTACAATTAATTATCATACTCGTACTCGAAGACTGCCCAATATTGAGTTTACGCGTATAGAATAAACAAGTTAAATCCACAAAGAGACAACTCTCGTCTTATCTCCCGCATCTCTTACATACAAGAAAGACGCGTCCAATATAAATTTAGGAATTCAGGATTCATTATCCACTTCGTCGATGGCGTCCAACTCGGCGCCGCAACGTCGATCGATGGCTGCCGAATGCGGATGTGTCAATTTGCGATATTATGCGGAACGCGGCGTGTAAACGCGCGCGCCGAGGACGACGACGGTAGACGCGCGAGGACGAGCACGGGAGCGGCGGCGGTGGCAAAGGGGGGAAAGTGCGGGATGAGAGAGTCATAAAATCGAGCGAAGTGAACGCCAGGAGGGAGACACTGAGTGATGTCGGTGACAGGTCGCCCGCCCTCCTCCACGTCCTCCTCGCAACCGCCTCCTGTCGCTATTACTCACCGAACGCCGAATACCATTCAAAGTTCGAAACCGCACGTTCGCGACCCAATTCCTACGCGGAGTCAGCTGTTCGGTTCATTCAAAGCTCGATCGCTAGCGCCGCCGGGTGCCTGCCGCGAAATACCGGCTAAATTATTAAAAAATAAAAGGTGCGGATCACGCGCGTATATATATAGTCGCCGTCGATAATTTCATTTGTGGTCCATTGGGTACGGACTTGTGTTAGAAGTTAGACGAATGCATTAGCGCGGTTTTATTAAAACCATTATTTTATATCTCTATTTTGCCAAATATATTATTGTTGTATAATTAGTGCATTTTGATAGCGATTATTATACGTCACGTTTACCTTTCGCAAGAATAATTCTAAAGAAATAGGTATTAATAATAAGAGTTGTAGGATACAAGTATTTATAGTGTGATTTATAGCTAGTATAGGTACAATGTGCAGAATATGTGAATGTTTGACTATTTGCTACGCCACACACACGCAAGCAATAAAATATAAAACATCAAATTTTCGAAATTTTGGTTGTGTTGTTAGTCTTTTTTTCTGATATAAAAATAAATATCGTATGGCGATATTTAGTACCTATATACTTATCTTTGATTTAATTGCATTGTACAAGCGACTTAACATAATATTTAAAACATAACAAGAGAAACATATTATATATAAATATAATATTTGTAATCTTTGTATATCAACACGTGGCTAGAGTCCTGTAATGTGTGGCTTCCTTCGGTTAGCCGAAGGATTTTTCTGCCGCCGCGCCGCGCCGCGCCGCTTACAAGTGTTGCCCGACGGGAAATGGTGACCAAAAAGATTTATTTTAGATAAGATCATAAAAAGATTACAGGCCATTAGCGACATTAGTCGGTGGTTAATCCCGGTAAATAAAATATTTATTGTACAGGTACGCCCAACGAAGGGTTATAATTTAGGAAGGAACAGGGAATTGTTGAGTTAGGATCAGTTCTAATTCCGTAAACTAGGATCAATAGGAATTTGTTCAGGTGGCTGCGTTCGTATTTCATAGAGAAACAGCCTGCAGCGGATTCTCTCTCTCTCTCTCTTTCTGCCAAGACCACTCGCCATGCTGACTGTCAGTATTATCCTGCGTTCGCGCGCGCGCACGCGTGACCGTTCGGTTCGATCTGCCGAGCCACCGGTACGGTACGAGCAGTTCTAAAAGTGCAATGTCAAATTTTACGCTGTTTGTCCCGCGTCGATCACCGACGGCGCGGCACCTCCGCGCGAAGTGCTACAGAGTAGTAGGTACAGAGTCAGTCGTATTAAGTACTCACGTACGTCAAGTTCGGTCGAAGTCAATGAAACTGCAAAATTACTCACGTTTCACGCATTCTCTTTCTCCCTCCATATTTATTATCTTTTCATAATAAAAAAGGCACCAACGGTTTGTCGATAAATCTGAACTAGAATAATAATCGAACTTTATCTGCACAAATTATGTCAAATAGATATAATTGAAACGTAACACGCGCTACATGTGTCTTTTTGGAAAATCAGTTTGCAGTCTTCCTATAGGAGCGAGACTCGAAACCAAACGCGGAACGCGGTGCATTTTTCCCCGTTTTCAGTCCTTAGAAGCGAGGAGAGGCGAACGCGAGAGGGAAACGCCTCGGTCGACCGCGCGCCAGCGTGGAATTGGAGCGATGGAGTCGGCCGATGCACGTATCTCGCTGTATTTCGCGAATGACGCTCTCTGCTGCTCCGGTCCTAGCCATGGCGTCCTCACTCCTCGTCGTCATCGCCGTCGCCGCCGTCGCCGTCGTCGTCGTGGTCGCCGGCGTCGCCGGCGCGGGCGTCGTCATCGCCCGTCGGCGGTCGCGTTGGTAGTGGTGTAGCGATGGCGGAGGATCCCGTGGTTCGCAGTCTCGCCGCCGCGCGGCGCTGCGGCGGAGCAGCGCGCTCTCGGCTCTCTCGCCCGGGTGCCCGCGCGATAGGCGGGCACAGGCGGACGCATTGGCCGCTCACGGTGGGCGTGTCCGCCGGTCTCCCACTCCCGCGCGTAGCGCGGCGCTGATTGACAGTTGGCGAACGACTGCGGACGGCGCAGGATCTAAAACCGCGCTAGGCGCTGCTGCTCCACACGCTCGCTCGCGCGCGCTCCGCTCTTCTCTCTACCCGTGGTTATACGATCCTACAAACCCGGTTGCTTTTTCGTAGGGGAAACCTGAAACACGCATATCCCCGTGTGGTGGCTGCCTCTAAACCGTGTAACACCACTACGAACCCTTACCGCCTTCTGTCCGCCCGGAGTTACGAGTGTGCCACACGCAGTAGTAGTCACGGTCAGGGAGGAGGGTCGCCCGCCGCCGCCGCCGCCGCCGTCGCCGCCGCCGTCGTCGTCGTCGTCTCGCGGACAGCTCTCGCTCGCGCGGTCTCCTCTCTCGACTCGCGCCCGTACGATCCTGCGGTTTATATCGCGATATACCGCCCCGCGAAAGTAGTAAACGCCGCGCGTCCCGTCGCGTCGCGTTCATCTCGCGGTATAACACGTCTCCCGTGGTAACATCGCGCGCGCGTTTATTCCCGAAACGAAGCAGGCAAGCAGGCAGGCAAGCAAGCAAAGCAATCGCGCGGCGGCCGCCCGGTGTTAGAATCCCGTGCGCGACGTGTGTAAAGGCGGCAACCGCGGAGAGGCAACGTATCGCGCGCGAGGAGATACAACGCCGTGCCGTGGTCGTGGCAACGCCGCCGCCGTCACATCACACACCGTGTGCGTCACGCGTCACGCGTATACCGTCTTCGCCGTGAACGCGCGCCGCGGAACACCCGCGGAGGCGCGAGGTGCGAGCCGCGCACGACACGTTTAGGTTGACTGTGCCGCGACGGTGAATAGTGCTCGCGTCGTGGCGCCCGTCGTCGTCGTTCACATCTTCGTCGTCGGGCGTCATTGTGGCTGGCTGCTCTTCTCTCTCTCTCTCCCCCCCCCCCCCCCCCTTTTGATATCCTGAGAGTACGGTGTCGTGAACTGGAGAGAGAGAGAAATGTAACGTGGTTCTTGTCAGTGAACATCGTCGTCGGTGATCAGTTGTGTGCGAAACAGTGAACTCGAAGCGTCGTATCGCATCGCATCGCATCGCGTCGCGTCGCGTCGCGTCGTGCGCCGCGTGCAGTCGTGTACCACCGGATGTGAAGGGACCAGGAGAGAGAGTGGACAGGAGCCTGTGTGACTCGGCGTGTTACTTCGTGTTACTTCGCAGCGTACCTCCCCCCAGGAGAAGTAACTTACGGATCTCGCGTCTCGATGCGGCACGCTCGCCGGCTGGCAGGCCTCGCGATCACAACGCGACGCTCTAGGTGCTAGTCCACCGCGATATATCCGGATTTCCTCTCTCCGGGACGATCTCGCCGTTGTCGATATCTCGGCGTTGCCGTTCGGCCGAACCACGTGCCCGAGCGTATACACGCTCGCGTGTGACATGCGGGATTGACGAGAGGAAGTCCCTCGACACCGAGCTGGTGTGCGCCCAGAGTATATATATATATATATCCAGGACGTCCGAGGTGTGGTGGCGGTCACCGCGACGATGATGAGGAAGCACGTGCACCCGGCAGCAGCCGTCGTCGTCGTCGCCGTCGTACGAGTCCTACCGCAAACGCTACCCACCGCCGAGCTGTGCTGACGCACGTCCGCGACAGAGTTTGAATTGAGCGTCGGCTGCCGTTTCGTTTTTCCGAACCGACGCCGTCCTCGAGTGTGTGTGTATGTGTGAGTCTTTGAAAATACAGAGGACGAGACAACAAAAGGGAAAAAGGAGCCTACGGAGAAACGGAGAAACGGAGAGAAAGAGAAAGAGAGGGAGAGGGAGATCGAGACAGAGAGAGAGAGAGAAGGATCGGCAGAGCGGAACCGAAGCAGACCGACGGACCGCGATTGTCGAAAGCCGAGTGGCGTCGGTGGTCGGTCTCCGCACGAGTGACGGCGGCGCATCCCGACGGCCGGTTTCAAAAGGAAGAAGAGAAGGAAGGGAGTTTGAACTTCACCTCGCGCAGCGTGCCGTCGGCCGCCGACGGAGCCCGGAATTCGGGCCCCACGATCCATCTCGTCCTTTACCGACGGGACGAGAGACCTTATCTCTTTCGCCGTGAAAGAGCCTAAGCGTCACGCAGCGCGTTCAAGCATTGAGCTTAGCGCGCTATAACAGTGCCGAGGAAAAGTGTAGTGAAGTGTCGAGGCTCGCTTGCATACATTGTGGGAAAATACAGCCGCTACGGTGGCTCAGCACGCAGAGTTCCCCGGCGCGGCCAGGGCGTTCATGGCGCAGCCAAGGGTATGTTTCGCACTTGCAGTTTTGCATGCGTCTTTTCCTCCGATTTGATGCTAGGGCGAGCGGAGCGAGCGAGCGAACGATAGGCCGCGGACGACGATAATCCAGCTCCCGAACGCGGAGCTCGAGAGGGAATCTTGTGACCTTTCTCGAAAAATGACGTAACACATCGCTAGTGACGGAAAAAAACCACGAGGACGAGGATATCGCGACGTTCTTTCGGGTATTTTTGCGAAGTGTTTCAAAAATGTCCAAATGAAAGTTTCACGAGAATCGAAATGCCGTTGCAGGAAAATTTTATCTTTTCTAAATCTGGGCGATGGGCGAGAAAAGATTATATCGTCACGCGAAAGTGATTGAACGTCCGTCATTTATGAACGCGCTTTCGCGATTTGCCGACAGGATTTTTCGCGTTTTCGCGGAGACGCCTGCTACGTTTTTCGAAACAATTTCGTTCGGTCCTAGGAGCCAGCGTGGCGCGTGAGTCTGTAAAACGGTGCTCCTCTTTCTCTCCCGCCCGCGCGCGGTCCAGTATAAAAGTTTCGTCTTGTTGTTAGACCCGCGCTCGAGTCCGCGGCCGGTGAATTTGAATTGAATATCGACGCCGCGCCGTGTCGAAAGGGAATTTACATGCCGTACGCGGCCTCGGCGCTTTGTAACGTCGCTTACAACGCGTTTGCGACGGCGACGAAGAAAGAGAAACGGCATCGGTCGCACAAAGGGGGCTGGCTTTCGGGCTCGCCGAGAGCGAGAGCTTCTTACTCACGCGCGCGGAAATTCGCGGGCGATTCGCGCGCGCCCGTGTCACCAGGGATGCAAGAGAAAGAAAAGAGAGAGAGAGAGAGAGAGAGAGAGGGTCCGATGAATTTGCCGCGAGTCTCGCGGGCTCGTTTCGTGTTTACGTGTGTCGATTGCACCCATCCGTAATCGGACGACTTTGACCGCGGCGTAATTACGACCGATAATCATAGCACAACACCGGGGGAGTAAATTTCCTCTGGCCTCGATTTGTGAGTCGAGCGACGATGCCTCGTGCTCGCCGGTTGTGTTCGGCCCGGCTGACTTCCACCCGCAGAGTCGAGTCGTGTGGGATCCAAGAGGATCCGAATAGGAATCGTCTGTTGAATATTTACACCGAGATCGTTTCGGAACACCGCGACCGCCGCGAAGAATCCTCACTGATTTCAGGCACGCTCGCGCTATCGTAGGCCGAGTATTCACCTCGGGATCGCATATTGTTTTCGAATATTGTCCTTAATCGTGTTTTACACACACACAGATTTATACGCGCGTTTCGAACACGGAGAGCGTTTCGGTTAGATTTCAGAAGTGACGCGGAGCTTTGGTGATTTTCATTCACTTAGGGGCGCGACGACAAATGCATATGACGTTAGGAACGCTTAATTAAAACAAGCAGCAAGTTGACATTTCGTTGTTCTCAATGATGAAAGGCATTCGCCACTCCGAAACGCGTTTTCCATTCACCGTGTCTCTCGTAAACATTTCTAACGTGTCAAAAGTTAGACGCATTATTTCTTCATTATTCTCTACTAACGTGATAAATAATTACAATATTATTCCGATAATAGATGGTTGTCTACGATAATTCAATTAAGTATCATTGAAATCCCTTTTTTACAATTTGAGCGCCGTGAGTGACACGAACTTAATGAATCATAATATCATATTTCAACAAATCTGAGACACTATAATATAGTAGCGCTCTGTACTATATCATACTAATGCAAATTATTCACTTTCGCATTATATGTGAGATTTCCAAAATATTCTTTTATTTGAACAAAAGCTAAGCTTATTAAAATCTATTTTAACTTTTTATCTAATGCTATATTATTTTTAATTTTATATGGTCATACCTAATACTCTAGCATCGATGACGTAGCATCCTTCTAAATTTTGAATTAAAATTCACCGCATCTCAGAGACCGCAAAATTTAGTGTATCTCTTTTCGAAGAATTAATCAGGCTTCGCGTCATTTGCGGTTTCTTGTTCACGCGACGGTCAAATGCGACGGGAACTGCGGGACAATAGCCTCGTTACAGCCTTTTACATATTCGCTTACGTGAAATCTGTCAAAAAATCATACGCACGCGTTTAAGTCCAATGTATGCGCGATTTATGTACTTAATGTGCGTCTAATGCAGAAAAATATGAATGCAACTATCGCACCTCTGAATATATTTGAACCAGTATAAGTAATTTTTGAAAGATATTTTATTTACATATTATATTTTCGTTGATCCGTTGCTTGCTATTCTTCATGTTTTACGAGATACGTTTCTGCCCGTCGGACATATATTATGTAACATGATTCTTTCTCAATGTGTTTTTCGGCTCTTGGTGCTCTTAAATATTTTAAATAATTTTACGTAAATCCAATTATTGTAGTACTAAAATAACGCGCGAAAGGAGTTTTAATTCTTGCCTTTATATATCATGACATATTGGTAGAAGAGTGTCTTTTACCTTTCGTATCATATCGAGTAAGATAGCGAATCACATTTTCACATCGCGATATTCAACTTTCATGAAGAGCAACGTTAATATTCATGTCTTTTTTAAGAATGCTTTTACGATAGAATTGACACATTGTGGGATTAATGTTTGAAATATGCGGTCTATTCTAAAAAAGTGATATTTTTTTTAGTTGTGCCCGAGTTGTTTTGCGAGATACCCGGCATATTCGAACATTTTTCTCGTTTCATGCAAATACGAGGTACTTGGTGAACTGGTTTCGATCCGAAACGAAAGAGCTGAGGATTAAGTTCGATCGCACTGACACTTCTCGATCATTCATTTGCGCTGTGTTAAACAGGCCGTATTGATTCCGATAACTGAATCCATGCAAAAGCAGTGTTTCTCGCGCGCCGATAACTACTTCCATGTTTGCACGTTTCACACATGTGGCATTGTGATGCGATTCACATGTGACTTCTTTTGACCACAGCCTCTTTTGTTGCCCAACTTTTGATGGGACACCCACATTAACGAAATCTTTTCGCACACCTATCTTCTGCTTCTACACCGCTCCGTCAGTCCCGTTAACATAAACGAGAACTGAAATCGGTATAATTTTAGTTTCCTCAATTTTTAGAGTTAGAAATATGTGAAAGAAATGTGTCTTACGTTGATGCTCATGTTTCCGTCGCCCAGAATAAATGTCAGTAATACATCCTCAAGGTGTTAAGTGCGCTTCGCCCTGAGAACAGTTCCGAGTAAGCCGAATATAATGAGTATTGACAATTTCGGGTAAATAATATGTTTGCGTCTGGTAATACCGGCGTCTCTCAATCGCAGTCGAGTCGTGCAGAGCGATCCAGCGATGCGCTTTTCACCGCTCAATTCCGCTTCATCCCGTCGCGTCGCGTCGCGTCGCTCGGTCCCGGTTGCGCTTGCAAAATTGCCGAAACGTGCGTGCGTGTCTGCTTCAATGGATCGCAAACCTCTTTTGCGTGCAGCGCGCGGAGAATTCCTCGCGATGGGTAGATCGAGAGAAAGCGACGTCTACGGCAAAGCTCGGATCCTTGACAGGTGAATTTTTTTCAGTTACTTAACGCTCTGTCGGTGGTTGCAAAATATTGATGAAATACGATAAGTATTTTGCTAAATGCGCGACTGTCGAAGGAACAACGAGTACCTGAAAATTTTTACCTGCCTACAAACGATGACAGGTATATCGGGAATTCAAATGGCCGCATATACGATAAGTATCAAATTTATTCGGGATTACTGGCGTTTTTTTCTGACTTTTAATTTTATTTATTTTGTGCTCTTCTATTATGGGCTGTTTTGAAGATCTATCGATATTTATTTTAGAAATACGACGATGCCACTTACAAACTCCAAGTTTTTGTCGCTAGGAATAAACATCGGTGTCGGGTAGTCCTTGTTTTAATTTCTATTTATTTTTGTAAGTTTGCCGTTTATTTTGACATGTCCTTATGTTATTTCACGATATATTTGCGTTTCTGATCCTTCTGAACTTCGTTTCCCGGCGGAAAGTCAGCGGGCAATCGAGAGTCAAGCGGCATCTAGGTAATTGAATGAGCGAGAAAGGTGTGCGATCGTTTCGCATGAGCGACGCGTGTATTTCGCGGTGTGGAAATTCACGTAACGCGGATACACTTAGCGCATTTAGGATTAAAAATTTCGACCGCGGGATTGGCGGACGCGAGGTTCTCCTCGACGACGCCGACGAGGACCCGATTTTTCGTCGTCCGTCGGCGCTGTATACCGGCCGCCGCGCCGAATGAGCCGTGATTATGTATTTATGGGCATCCATCAATCACTTTCGCTCTCCCGATTGCGGATATCGGCCTTTAGCCTACGGATTAAAGTAGTATCGATTTCTCGCCGTTCCCCATTGGTCGTGCGCGCCGCGTCGCCGCCGTTTTTCCCCCCCCCCTTTTTTTTTTTTTTCGTCTGGACAGTCGTTAGGCATATTCATGCGCGAGATAAATGGGCCTAACTCGGCTCGGTGCCCGCGATTTAGAGCCGCATGGTGGGCGCCGCTCGATACGAGCCTAATTCTGTTTTCCGAAAATATGCCCGTGTATAGTCAGTGCGACCGTTCAAATGCAACCATAAACTTCCTGTCAAACGCCTCTCAGATGCACGAAATAGTTTTACTGGTGAAATGACTTAGAAATTGCGTCTCTTGCGTTGTCTGATACTTTCGAAATACAATATTCTCACATCTCGCACAAAAATCAGAAACGATGCAGGAAAAACGTTTAAATTTACCAACTTGCAATAGGAAAAAGTGTAAGGTTCGCTTGTCGTAAATAAGTGTCTTATGTTCATTTCTTGATTGCAGATTAACTTTAATCTCGGTTCAACTTACTTTTTATCTTTTTCTAATTATTACAACTAGAAAATGATAAAAAAAAAAATAAGTTAAACCAAGATTAAAGTTAATCTGCATTGGTAGAAATGGGCATGAAAGAGGAGGAGCTCGTTATATATTACAAAATATAGACATATATAATTGTCATTATGAAGAAAACGTTTTGTCTTATAGAAGCGCGCTCATAGCGTGACCACGTAAGGGTTAACTGGAAGCACTACCGCGATTTATATCGTTGGATTTTCTATTCTAAGACGAGTTCTAACATAATGAGAAAAGAGAGAAGAGAGAAAGAAGCGATACGAAAGATAGCAAGGCGCGAGCTTATGAGAATTCTATCTGATTTTATACGAAGTGCTTGAGATAATTGAATTTCTAAGGAAACTAATTACCGCCATGTGTGATAATTATACTTGTATGTATCGCGTAATCGTTTGCAGTAGTGAAAAAGAAAATGTTAAATGTTAAATGGACGTTAAATGTTAAACAAAGTCAAATCGGAAATAGAAAGAGCTTAAATTGAAATGGGAAAAACATCTATAAATATATATGATAAAGTATGATATTAAAATGTTTTTTTAAAACATTGATAATGATTACAAAAAAGTAGATGTGCACAAGAGCATTATTTTATCTTTTTATTTTTCTCTTTCTCCTTCTCTTTCGCGATACTAACAGCGCAAAAGCGTTCTTAAATAGTTTAGTATTGGCAATCGGTGCACATATCGGCCGAACTTTTATTATAAATTGTAAATCGTCATTTGGCGCGTTAAATAATAATCAATCTATCTCGATTATATTTGACGCCTGGCGGTCCTCCCCCTTGGTGAACGAGTTTTATTTTCATGCCGACACTAAATGTCAAATGAAAATTTCGACGCAAAAGTTTGTTTCGAAATAAAACATTATGGCTGACGTGAAGAGCTCGCGAACATGCTTGCCGATTTCGAGGTGAGCTTGCTCCACCGTCAAACATCATCGAGAGTCTCGCCTTTTTCTCTGCAAAATCTTTATGATACCCAAGATCTCCATTTTCTGTCAACGGATTAAAGAGTACATAAATTAGATGTGGAGATAACATTCTTAATAAAAATAGGATTATGTGAAAAACTATTTTGACGAAGTTGTATCTCGAAAGTGACAATCCATGGCGACGCGATGCCAAAGGCGAATTTTATTTTTCCTCGAAATTTTTTGCATTGCGTTGCTCTCGCGAGAGATTAATAGCCGATTGGTATGTTTCTGATATTTCTACGTATGATATATTATATGATTTTGAAATTGATTTCAACTCCGGCTGCGCAGTACGGACTTACGGTGACCGAAGCGGGGTGTTAGGGAAAGAGCGAAAGAGGAGAGAAATGAAAAAGAGAAAGAGAGACGCGAAGGGCCCACGCTGTCGGGTTATTGGTGTTTACCTCGTCGGCTCGCAAAATTCGCCGACGGCGGCACCTTCATCACTCGGCAATTTTCTGAATTCTGATCCCGCGCGCCGGCTCGCGATGTATTCTGCCGATTTATATTTTCACCCAGAGATAATCGCGCGCAACACACACACACAAGTATTGCGGAGCAAGCGAATATCACCACGTCTTGTCCTTCTTCCCTCCCCCGTCTCCGCCGTCTTTCTCCGCGTTTTTTTCGCAATTTATATTGAGATGCTTAAGCGCTCGCCTTGACCTATCTACTTATAAATGGCGGTCGTTTGTCAGGCTTTGCTAAATTTCCCTCGGTTCTCCGGCCTGCCGAGCCGGTTACAGCTGCGCGAAACCGAAGCGGCTTCGCGCTGATGTTTACGCAAAAACGTCATTTCCATACGTCGGAATTCTCGCGTCTTGCATTAATCCCCATGACAGGACAAATTCGTGTATTAACCCTAGGACGCATTATTCAATTTTTGCCCGAGACGAACGTTACGCGCAACATAATTCAGCACTTAAGCAGTCAGGAATTTTCACGCATATGTGACATTCGTTTTAGGTACTTTATTTCATGCAGTATAATATTGATATTGCTCGAAGGAATTAACTCAACAATGAAGAGTGAAATAATTCGCTGCAGAAAGAGAGAGAGAGAGAGAGAGAGACTAACGGTTCACTCTAAAAATCTGCTCGTCGCTTCCTCACGTCATTTCCGGAAATATTCTTTCCACGTCATGCCGGCCCATCGCTCGTACGTCTCGGTGACAGCTCGACATCGTCGCGACGTCGCCCTGTTACTTCTCCGTTTCGGTCACAAATTAACGCCGTCTGCAAATAGTGATTGTATATGATGCGCACGAGCGCGTTCCCTCGAACCGGCTTTGTCGCGAATCTCCTCGGCGACGTTGACGAGGACGACGACAACGACGACGACAACGACGAGCATGACGACGAGCTTCATCGTCGGTAGACGCGTTCGTCGCAAGAGTCTTCCATGATCGCGTCTCGAGACACAAGACACAACCTTACCTCGCTCTTTCCGCTACCCTTTAAGATATTCCGCTCGCCCGTCGAGTGATATCTTCATACTGCCATGACGGTGAATTATTGTCCATGGCCTTTTTCAGTTCCTCCATGCTCAGAGAAATTCGCATTCTAGATGTGACATGTTCGCGCGCTACCAGACAAGAATCCCTTTTACGTCGTTTTTCGCGGATAGGTGCAACTTGCGTATTTGTATGAATAGAGAGACCGCAAAGTGGAAATATTCATGATAGTTGAAAAATAATTTATTATACATATATTAACATTGCAAAAATTATTTTTACAAGATATATTTAGAAAATAACGTCTACAGTTTATTTATTACATCTTGATTGTTGGAAAAGATAAATATAGCGTTTAGTTTTTTCTTATCAATGTATTTACTATGTGTTTAACTTAATATAGGTATATCGGAAATCAAGGTTTTAGCTATATTAAGTTGAAGAGCCGCAGAAAGTATATAGAAGGACATATCGAGCGCTCAGAGTTTCATGGTAAATACGAGGTACGTCGATGAAGATATCGGCCATATTAATTCAGTACTTTGTTCGGTTCTTCGCGGCGTCTTATCACCGCACTTTCGCGATACGAAAACGAGGACAAGTTGCGCGCAGCTGGGAAGGACGAATTTTAACCAACGCGCCATGCTCACCATTCTGCTCCGCGAAGCGGATCGTTTTAGTGACTTTAACGTGCGTATCGGATTAATTCAACCGCTATAGCAGGCGATTCGATTCGTACCGCGTTATTTTCGCGATTCCGCCACTATCTTGATATTCGACGCAAGAATAATCCAAATTAGGCGAGAGAGGGAAAGAGATGACACTTATAATCGCATTTTTCTGACTGCGGCAGTATACTTTTTCTCTCTGCTTAAACAGATTTCCGTGTACGTTGATAGCGCTTTTCTCGTTGCTCTCAGGAACGCGAATTGCGCCAAAGGTTGAATTAAATTAAGCAGAACGCGGATTGCAGATAGTTTCCGATATTTTTGCGGTATCGCTTCGTAACGGACGCAATTGCACTCTTCCGGATTGCATCGAATAAGTACACATTCGCACTTGCCGCGGTTGGTAATCGCGAATTCCCGCCGCTTCTTGTTTTCGCGACGAAATTACGCGGAATTCCGAGCTCTACGCTAGAATTAAGCAATTAGCGATAATCATCGGCTTGCTTTCGTTCCCGCGCAGACTGGCGTGACAAGCCGCGGGCTTGGAGGACTCGGGAAAATCATTGCTTCCGTTCTCGATCGGCCAATCGATCGCGATCAATCGAAGCGAGTCTTTAGTTTTTCATTTAAGCGCTCTCTCTCTCTCTCTCTTTCTGTATATTTGTGTCCTGTCGATATACACGTTCGAATTTGTCCGACAATTAGTGCACTTTTGTTTGTCATCCGTCAGCTTTGCATCGGTGCGAGAATTTTATTGCTATGAAATCACAAGGCCTTGCCCTTTTTTTGCGGCATTCTAGAAGGTTGGAACAGCTAGGCGTAATTGAAATATGCGGTTATTTATTACCGGTCGTACGGTGGTACGTAATTAATTGTTTCTCCCGCGGCGATTAAATCTTATCTTTTTCTCCGACAGTGATAGTGTAACGAAGAAAAAGTTGACAATTGTAATTCCGCGGAAAAGTTCCAATAGGTGTTTGTGTGTCTTTTGAAAATAGAATAATAGCTGGTTAAAAGTACTTCCTATCGACAATAAGATAACCTCCCATTATCTCGCGAGTAGGACAAATTACGTTTGGAAATATCTGGTAAATTGATAAAGTTCTTAATTAAGGACAACAATTAAATCTAATTACTCCCTGTTTAAGAATTATTGAAATTATATAAGTTTTCAAACAGGTTTTACTAACTTAATTATTTCACACTGTATATTTTATCATTTTCGACTAATGATAGGTTGAGCTTCAACTCAGTAGATCGATGACGATATAAGTATATGAGAATTTTCATTTTTCAAATTTAATTGCACTGTCGTCGCACGGATCACAATAATGCTACATTGTTATCTAATATAGCTATAGAATACAGTTTACTGTTCTAAGAAGTGCCAGCTGATGCCATCTCACGAACTTGAAGTCGCGAATTACGATTGTTACAAGTTTAAAAAAAAGCTTAAAAAAAGACGTGACATTCTAGCAGTCTCCCGTGTCACCTTTTGAACGTTCTCCATCCACGTGTGCGCTCTGAGTCCTTACGTCAATCGTTATAAACGCGCGATTCTAAATTTACGAGCCAACGCAAGAATAGACAGTGCCTATATTTAAATAGGAAAGAAACTCGAGGATTATTACGCTATTAGGGAGCACTAATAGCAAATAATTACAAACAACATTTTTAAGTCCGTAGATCAGTCTATAACGATCTCATTTCTATAAATACTTAATATCTAATGTCTTTGAATAAAAAAAAGACATCGGGTAAATATATGTGAGAATAAGTATATTGTATTTATTTCAACTTTGTAACTTTTACAATTTTGTGATTGCAGTACGATGATGGCGGGCTGCACGGGGGTTACCTCGAGGGCGGTGGTGGCGGTGGAGGCGCAGGGCTATACGATCCACATGGTAGTGCCCGCGGTGTTCCCGGTCTCCATCACAGCCCACACCTGGGAGCAATGGGCCCAGCACACCCCCAATACCCACCGCCTCCTCCTCAGCCGCCACAACACGTTCTCGCGGCGGCAGCTGCGGCCGCGGCCTCCGCGGTGCCCGATGTTCACAAACGTGACAAGGACGCCATATACGGGTGAGTGAGATTTTCTGTATTTTCCTCGTATATATATATATATATTATATATATTTTTTTTTATTGAATGCGCGTCGCGCAATGCGGCGACGATCGGTAAAACGAGTATTATTGCGCGGCGATAATGAACGCATATTTCGAAATGCAGCTTATCGCGATATTATGCACACTTTTAGCTGTCATTGCGACGATCCTACAACTAACTTTTGAGTACAACTGCATACTTAATAATTGCGGTAATCGCCGACGATTATGTAATCAATGTCGTAATCTGTCTCTATCGGTACTTGTCAAATTTGCATAAAAGTACGCAGCGATAAATGTTCCCATTTTCCAAAGCGGGATGTTTTGGCGAGAAACAGGTGCGAGAGCAATCGTCGCGGGACGAACTTGAAATGCACATAAATTCGTCGTGGCCATTTGATTTTCTGAGTCGGTCTACCCGACCTGCCTCAACAACTGCCCGTAACGGACAAGTCGTTGCTAGATCGCCGTGATTTCTTCCCGCGCTTTCGAAAGGAAGGCGATCTTTTTCTTTCTCTTTCTCGCTAGTGATAGAGTTGCTCTAACAAGAACAAGTATTGTAATTTTTTATATAACGTTAGTACAAAATGTTTTGATACTGTATAGCTATTAATTTAGGAAGAAATATTTTCGTCGTTTAGATTATTAAATATACCTATATTTTAATATTTTTTATAGAAATTGTATAATAATGGTATGTTTAAGAAAAACAAAGTTGGGTTGAATTAAACATTGTATCATAACGGGACATGAAACATCAGCTGAAAAACAATTTAAAGTGTTCAGTATTTTCAAGAATTAATGACATCAATAATTTATATTTTGTCAGGAAAAATATGATAATGCTATTGAATATTTCATGATAATACATAATCCATACTAAAGTTATATTGTTAGTAAGAAAACGTCAGTTTTATCCATATATATCCGAGTATCTCAAGCAGAAAGTCGTGACTGCTAAATTATCGAAATATCGAAAGAGAATGTATCGATAGTTTACTACTATTATTAGGATTCTCAATCTCGAATATAAAATTGACGTTACATTTCGAAGTAGCGTGTTCAGTTTTCCGTATCACGCGCGATATCGTTTTTGTGATACATTGCAAAGTCGAACAGAATATCATTAGCATATGGTTAACTCGAGAGAGATAACCATACCACGTTTCAACGAGTTGTCCCCGGCTTAACGATACTTCCCGTTTTTTCGCGGTGACAATACGTTATACTGTTTTTACACAAATTTCTCGCTTAAGCTTGGTGTGTATATATATGTGTAAATTTAATAAGAAGCTACCGCAAGATTGCACGTATAAAGTGCATATAAAAGCATAGGTAATATACGCGATGAACTATTCTCATATATCGCGATACGTGGGTATTTCTCTTTATTCTTACATCTTATTTTTATATTTTGTCGCAAACATTCCTGCATTTGTTTCTCTCTACATCATTATAGCTGTGCCCGTACAGCAGCTCGTGCCACGCGCATCGTTCGTACAAGCTGAAACACGTCAATTGGCCGTTTTACGGAGCGGCTCGGCGGCCGTGTTCCGCGTGATTTATAGCCGCGAGATGCCCCGATTTCTGATGTACGTCCTAGAACGGGAGCCTCATTATTCCGTGCACCCTGTAATTTGTCCATTCGTCGTGTGCCCCGGTCCGACCCGAGCAGGAGATTCCACAACTTTCTCGGAACGCCGCCGCCGCCGCTGCCGTGCCTGCCTCGCTGAAACGCTTTCGGCGCGGTTATACGCGTGTACGCACACTCTCCCGTCGCCGGGAGGATCCTGTTCCTATCGTATAGCGGTATCTTAAATTTCGGTTATTTTGAAGATTAATTGAAAGGCGTTGAAGATAAATTCGGATTAAGTTCGTGATTCTTTTTATTTGAAAAATTGACGAAAAAATATATATAGAGAGAAAGAGTTTATTTATTTTTACCCGTTTTAAATAATTTCCAATGCGAAATTTAAATCTTTAAAAATACATATTTCTTTTTTATTTGGATTAATTCTGAGAATATCTATGACCTCACAGTGTGCTATGCCACGTTTGTTTTTTTCCACTGTGCTAAAAAAAAACCTCGGATGTTAAGAATACTCGCGTCTATACAGAGTAATCCCGATTTATACAATACGCTTTTGGTGAGGTCGGATTGAGTCGTTTGATTGCAGAATCCGTAGCCATTTTTGTCCCATGTTTCATCCGAGTCGATTAATTCGTCTATTAAAGCGCGTGGGGCTTTCCACGTGCGAGGAGATTGATGCTGCTCATGCTCGAGTGTAATGAGGCACGGCAAAAAGAGAAAAAGTCAGGGACATCTTAATGCATTTTATTGCATAGCATGATTTTTAAAACAAGTTGCATAAATGTAAATGTATGAAGATGGATTTTACTGGAGATCTTACTAACGTACACTTTGTAATAAAATAAAGAAGTAAAAGATAAAGAAGTATTTTACAAATCTTTGGCGACACATATGTACAGATAAAACTTTTAATAATTACTATATTTTGAGACTATATTTTTGCTGAATTTTCAGTAACAATATTACATAATAACATGCTTATTTTTCAATATTTTCTTAATTTGGTAATTAAGGTATGGCACAGTACAGTAATATATTTAATATGGCGTGGCGTCATAAACGTTTAAAATAATGTGGAAAAAGAATCTTGTCTCTGATGATTTTTCTATCATGACGTTGAGATTCTCCTCGTAAAGTTTTACGTAAGAACCGGATGTAACGTGAAGACGAAACTAGCCAATCACTGGAATCTTGGCGACTTATGCAAGGGGTCGTTTACGGATTAGACGTCTCGCGAGTCTTACGCAAATCCGAGCGACAATTTATCGCCCGACAGACGGAGAAGCGCTATCGTTCAATTATCGATCGCTCAGTGAAATAATAAGAAACACCATGGATATCGTTTCCGTGATTGGCAATTTAATTGATATACCTTTGGCTTCCTCTGCAAAAAATGCGAATAGTTGTCATTTTTGTGCTACGAATGATTCACAAAAGGAATGCAAAGACGCGCGTAGTTTTCTTAGAATCTCATTGATTTATAGAGTGTAAAGGTTTTAAAAGCTGTAACATTTTATGCTATTATTTACAACTCTGTATTTGAGAACAATATATCATAAGCTGAAAGAATAGGAGATTTCAGTGTTTATTGATTTTATCTATTGCAACTATTGTACAGAAATTATTTCACTTTTGACAGAAGATTTTACTATAATAATTTATGATTTTCGTGAAAATTTATTTTCTTGCGCGAAAAAATTATCTGACATGGTCGATATGCATCGCCGATTGATATAGGTACGTAATGCGTCCTATTATAAGCAACGAGTCTAATTAACCATTAGCTAATTGGAGTCCTTTGTAAACGGTTGCATTTTTAAGTAATGGCAAATTGTAATAATTACATTATTTTTATCCTCGGTTCTTTTTTGGCTTTGATCTTTTTTTTTTCTCTCTCGACTTGTCGTTTCGATGACTCGCGTTTTATATTCGATTATTATGCGCATCGGTATTGCGATCACGACCTTCTCGCATTTGCGACGAAATCGAAAGACATTCTCAAATCCACTACGTCGCCAACAAAATTAAGCCATACGCGTGAAAACGTGTCGGTGTCGTTTAGCAAATCGTAAACCGCGGCACTGCGTGAAATTGACGATGCTCGTGCGCAATAATAAGAGTCGGTAGAAAGAGAACGCGGGGGAGGTGTATAGAGAAAGAGAAAAAGAGAGACAGTGACGGGGGGAAGAGGGAGGGAAAAAGAGGGAAGAGGCGTCGATTTGAGGGGCGGAAACCGCAAAACCGCAAACATCCCCCATACGGCGTGTACAACGGCCCCAATCATATCATTACCTTTTGCGGTCCCGCGACGTCCCGTCATTCTGACACCTCGTTTCTGGCCGTCGTTTGTCATCGACGTTGCACTTTGTTGTTGCGCCGCGCGCGACCGCGTTTTCAAGAAACGCGCACTTAAAGTACCGCGCCGGCGTTCAATCGCAGCCCGCAACGCTGCTCGGTGGTTTTCCTGGCCACCAACCACCGTGTAAAAAGGAGAGAAACTGTGGCATCCGATTGGCTTCACGAGGCCTGAGAAAACGCCAAGCGAGATTGGTGAGATACGTTGAGAATCGCGAATCTAATTCTCGTGGGGTTTGACTCTGCCCCCCTCAAAAAAACGCTCACTTTGTTCCGTGCGATTTTTTAAACGTTTCCTAATCTACACGAAAACGATCTCATGAATCGCGTTAGCCATCTTCGGATCTCATTAGAAGCGTAAAAGGGAGAGCTAGACAGAGGAGCTTTCAATACGACTGGGAGCGCGCGAAAAATCTAAATTAACAATTACCGCGCGACGTTGCGTTAAATCGATTATCCCGGTGGTGGTGGACGGTCCGTGGTGCTAGGGGATAGAGTTCGAGGAGGAGCCGCGGCAAAGTAGAGGCGATAGAGATATGGACAAGGAGAAAGTAGAAAAAAAAGACTACTAGGTAAGACCACACCGTGGTGGTGGTGGTGGTGGCGGGCAAAAGGGGTAAAAGTCGACGGGGCTTTTTTTCGCCTGGTCGGGTACCTTGGCTTCTTCGGTCCGTTCATTGTGGTGGTTCGGTTCGGTTAGGTTGGCGCGCAGGAGAGTACGTTGCTCGCGGCGGCCACGTCAATTTGTCGAAATTCGTTCCGAATCGTTTTATGTCCGCCACGCCGCGAGACGCGACCCGCTACCATACGCACACAACGCCTCCACTTTGGCGGCTACCACGTTCGCGCCGCTCTTTCTCTCTCTTTTTCTCTCCCTCGAACCTCTTGAGGGCCGAGACCCCTCTAAGGTTTCATCGCCGTCTTTGAAATTGTATAACCCCACGGGACGGGACGGGACGGGACGAGCCGCGAGCTAAAAATCCGTGTCAATGGTCACTTTTAACCGACGTCGTCATACATCCAGTATGTATAGCCTATTTATATAGATATATAAGCGTTTAATGATTTATTTATTTGAAAAACTTATTTAAAGTAATGATTTTATATCTCGGAACTTTCTTGCATTTATTAATTATTGTTTGAGACTAATTGTAAGTGCTTTAAAAGGAATAAAGAAAATTAAGTGTACGAGGAATTTTCTAGTTGCCGTGATATTTTAGTTCGGTGTAATTTGTTGAATAGTACTGCCAGTTCCTATAGTATTCCTATATATTCGGTAAAATTCGTCTCAAATCAACGTGCATATGTCGTAGCCAGATTACAAAGTCCGCCGTTTTATAAAACGTCTAGGCATTTTATAAAGTGCGGCCACATTCTCAAATCATGGTTGAAAATAAAATGTTTTACAATCTGGCTAAGAATTTTAGTCGTTTTATAAAACGCTAACAAGCGACCCGCCACATTGTCAAACGCAATGATTTGTACATCCATTTTAGATTCTGGCTGATTCATTTCAGTCATTTTATGAACGGAGTGTTTTCACCAACGTTTCATGTTTCGTGCAACCCAAACCAATTGTTGTGTGGGTGGGCCACAGTCACTATCTTTAATTGTACAATTATGGTTAAAGCAGAGAATACTTTATATTTATGCTAACACATAAAATTGTATATACCTATATATACTTTTCTATACCACAATTATTCTCTGCTTTAACAAAAAGACTGTTCAATATATCAACGATTCACTGCTATAAACAATGGCTAACGTTACTTTTTATAAAATCTTAATCGTAATAAATGTGTTTATACAAGCCTGAAAATTTTCTTATTTAAAAATACACATAATTACGTATTAATTTTCTATGTTTACCTATAATTAGCTATTAATTTTCTATAAATGGTTATTCTATAAAGACAGTTCATAAAATGACTGAAATGAACCAGCCAGATTCTAAAACGATGTACAAATCGTTTGCGTTTGACAATGTGGCGGGTCGCTTGTTAGCGTTTTATAAAACGACTAAAATTCTTAGCCAGATTGTAAAACATTTCATTTTCAACCATGATTTGAGAATGTGGCCGCATTTTATAAAATGCCTAGACGTTTTATAAAACGGCGAGCTTTGTAATCTGGCTACGACACATACAAATTAAATGCATTGTTTTGTGGAAATTTACTTTGCGCATTTAGATTATATGTACACTCTTATCATCTCTTGTCCACCTGTGTCTCTAATTTACATGCGACTGATCGTTTGACAAATTCTAAAGTAAAATGTTAACGATACGAACGCAAATAAGAAGTTGATGTAAGCTTCGTTTAACTTCAAAATGACGTCAATTGCATTTGCATAGCCGGCAATGGTAAATATGTCTGTCTTTTGTACATTACTCTAAAGTTAAATTTCATGTAGGTGATTCAATGTAATGTAAACGTTAAATAGAAATATTTCTCTGTGAGCGTCGCGCGTTACAGCAAAATAGTATACGAGATACCAACAAATAAATAATTCCACGTCAAAGAATTGTGTCAGCTCTAAACCTCGATATTAAGCCCCTGTTTGCAACAATGTTGCACAGGCACCGACCTAATCTTATCTTATCCTCCTAATGTCGCATTGGTAAGCGTACTTTACGTGTAACACGCGCTTATACGCACAAAGGAATATTACGTCGTATCGAGCGGTACGACAACCTCTTTTCCATTTTTTTCTCTCTTCCCCTTCATCTCTCTCTCTTGCTCACTCTCGCTCTCTCCCTCATCGAATCATTCTAAGGATTTTCCATACATAATGCTTTTTTGCGTTTTGCATTTTTTAATTAGATTCTAATTATTAATGCAGTTATTTACCAACGCAGTCATTTTATGCTGTTCAATTTTCCTCATTTAAAAAATAACGAATTAAGTGTATTTTACTTATATATATAACTTTTATCGATTTATATTAGTGGCTAAACTCTGACTAGTGTTTTTAGGCATGTTTGGATCTATCGCGATCGATACATAAACGCAAGTCGAAACTAACCTAACGGAAAGAACGATTTGCGACTGTTTTCATTATTTAGCACGCTCTACCCATTGAATTTGCAGTTTTCCACGAACGCACATGTTATTTCGCCCTGGTTGTTATTGCCAAAGAAGACCCATTCGTTATCATCGACCATTTTTTAATTTGTCTCTAGAATACTCTAGGTATACAGCCCATGCTAGATATACGACACATGCGTGTTCGCGGATTACGAATAAATTATGAATTGAGCTAAGGAAAAGACGATAGAAGTTGAACAATCTTTACTGCTGATAGTGTCCCACAGAAAAGAGTATCAAATTATACATAAAATGGGCGGTCGGGCGCGCAATCGCAGAGATAATGATCGATATGACAGGAAATCGTATTACTGAAAAGTACAACTACAATAATAATAAATGTGCATAAGACTTTGCAACTAGAATAAGAACAAAAAATATAGAGCTACGGTAGTTAGCCAGTGTTGTAGGTCTCCGCATATAACATCGTTCTTCCGCGTAACAAAATGCAGGGAGCGAAATCTAATGGTCGTATGAAGGCGTCGGAATCATTTTTTCCACGCGGACGGCAGTGAAGCAATCCCCTGCTTTTCGGTTAAGCGCTTCACGCCGGATTTCGCTTCTTCTGCCAACACGGTTGTCCGAGTTAATTGCGTCCTCGTAGCGCTAACAGGCGGCCCACCCTGTCGGTCACGCGCGGATAAGAGAAAAACGCTACGCGGATAAAAGAAAAACGTACGGCGCGGCGGCCGGTCTACCGCCGCGCGGACGAGACTTTGTGTCGATTCAGATCGCTTTTTCGCACGGGCCACGCCTCGACGATTCGAGAAACGCTATTTACGGACATCCGGCACACGGACATCCCAAACGACTCGCGAAGAGACTTCTTCGGCGCAGAAATCAAGCCTTTAATGAGCATACTATTCCGGCGTCTTAAGACTCTTGTTGTCACGAAGAAGTGTATTATTACCGCATATTTCTTTACGACACGTATACGGGATCTGCTAATTATATCGATCTCGATTAATTACATTCGTGAGCGCCAAGTTTCTTTCGTTCGAGATGATTTTCACGCCTTCTTTCGCAAGCGCCGACGCTCGTTATGTAATATCGCGGGCATCGGATAATAATTTATCGCCTCTTCGCAGAAATGAATCGGGCCAGAAGCCGTCTCTCGGCCAGAAGCTCGAAAGATTGTGGTGTTAATTAGCATGCCTACCGAGATCGGCGCTGCTTTGCGAAACGGCGATGCGGTACGCTCCGTTAGCATAATGCGTATCCGCCGTTCACGCGTTCACCCGTCTTGCATTATTCCCGTTATCTTTAAACGCACTCTCTCGCTTCTTCTTTCAGACACCCCCTGTTCCCGCTCCTCGCACTCATATTCGAAAAGTGCGAGTTGGCAACGTGTACGCCGCGCGAGCCCGGTGTAGCTGGTGGTGATGTCTGTTCGTCAGAAAGCTTCAACGAGGATATCGCCGTTTTCTCAAAACAAGTAAGTTAACAGAGTATTTAAATATGTGGAGAAAAAAAATACATATACGTATACATATACGTATGTATAGAGATGTGTGATGCATGTCGCATCGCGAGCCTAATTCGACGTACATTCGTTGTTCTATTTATTAATTTTATAATTAGAATAGCTTATCTCGATAATCAAATTTATATCTGTCAATTAATAAATGACCGGGATGATATTTTTTTAAATGCACCGTCTTGCTTGACTGGCTCAAAAATAAAAGGAAAGATTCTAAACGGTTATACAATAAGATATATTTGCGAGTCGCTCTTAGTCGGTTTTTGGTATGTTTTAAAAGGTCGAAATCCTTGGACGAAATCCTCGCGAAAATTTTACGATTTTGTCCGGCGAACTGTCGCACGATTCTTCCGTGAGAGAATGTCCCGGAGGGATTTTCGAGCCTTCACGTGAGTCACGAGGACGCACGTTCCGTCTCCGTCCCGAAACTGTAGATCCACGCCACGAGACTCACTAGCGTGTCTCAAGCCTCGAAGAAGAAGAAGAACCCTGCCTATCGTGGGACTTATTTTTAGGATTACCGTTGAGAGACCCGGGGCACGGGTATACGGGCCCCGGTTCTAGCTACGAGGCAGAAGATTCGCTCGCTCGCTCGCGCGCGTGAGCGCGTTTTTTCTCTTCCCTTGCTTCCTATTTTTTTCTTTCCCTCTAGCGGCTCACCTGAGGCAGGTCCCCCCAAGGACACGCGTAGGTAACTCGAGAGCCTATGGGGCCGCATGCCGTGAAACGATTTGGACCTTTTAAAACATACCATTTCGCTGTCTGCGTGCCGGATCGCGCACGTAGGTCTGCTCGAAGGTCTCGGTAAGTGTACCGGTCGAACGCGCGTTTCCGCGTGCTTTTGTACAGATACAATAATTCGATCGCCACAGACATTTGCGTCGATAACATGATATACCATAGCTAGTACGACAAATGTCATTCGGTAGTAGGAAAGTTAGAAGAACGATAATTCTATATCTGAAGGTGTCACCTTTGCTTTCTGCTATTGGTCTACTTCGAAGTGCTCTACTTCAAAAGTATTGAATTAATAATTAACGATTTATGTAACTAAACGTCGGTATATTGAACTATGTAGTGTGGGCGCATATTATATCTCGGTTTACTGTGAATAATAAATTTTCTTGATATGAGAAACGCGATTAGTTGGAAATAGGTCGAAAATAACATTTCGGATGGAGCGTAATGAAAAAAATTTATTCATTTCTGCTCGCTTTTTTACTAGAATTTTCTAGAAATATAGCATTGACGACAACACATTAAGCCGAGGCGACAGAACGGGCAATAAAAATGTTATCATGCTCGTTTGCTTATGGTGAAGCGATGCAAACGAATTCAGCACATTTAGATTGAAGGGTATCGTACCCATTGCGCTTGCATCGTTAGATAGCTTGTAACCTGCAGTTATTTTCATGTAGCGTTACGCGACCGATATGGTGTAGAGTTTTGTAGTGCATCATGCATGCATCATTAATTAAATTCTTAACCGAGATAATAGATAATAAGTTTTAAATATGCGATCGCAAGAATTTTCGCGAATGACTTACACTCACGCGATCGCGCTCGCGCGTCATTATCGCTGGAAGAAAAAGAAGTTCGTCGAGACTTACATCTAAATATAGGGTGTCGGTAATACGGTAGCAGTGGCTTTGAGCAACGCTATGCCGAGATAACGATAAGAATTAAGCCTCGGCGCGAGGTAGGATAAGGTGGCGACCCGTATGTATACATTATTTTGTCTCGTTGATGCCGAAAAGCACACCAGACGATAAGAACGCTCCAAATTTCCGGCGTATCGAGATTTTCGAGATAATTGCACGCGAATTGCTTTTTTTTCAGTATAATTTTTTTTTTCTCCGATAGAGAAAGCGGAGCGTAATGAAATTCGCGAAAATCGCGAGTCTCTATATCTGTTATTTATCTATAATACGAGCCAGCGTCGACGTTATTACGTCGGTGTATACCTACCGTCGAAGGTACCCCGGTGGCGTTGCAAAACTGACATGATATTTGCATCTTAATAAGGCGCACCATAAGGTGCATTTCAAAACGTGCGCCGACGGAAAATAATGCTTATGACTACGGAACGTTTATTCCGCGACGATGCCGCGCGCGTGTATCGCCTCAATATGATGCCGCTTCTTACTCGAATACTTTCCTCTTTCTCCCTTGGCGTCGAAGTTAGTTCCGTGATTAAATCCGTAGAATATCCGAGGTAGAAATTGACAGTCATGTAGACATTGTAGACCTTTCTTCCATATTTGGCTTTTTAATAACGATAAATTAATAACACAATCAGTGGCAAATGGATAACGAAGTGAGGAAGTTTTGTGTTTAGAGTGTATATGGATATCACGTCAAGTGGAACATCTATTTGAGATGTTTATAATTAATTTATATTGATTAGAGATAGTTAGCTGATACCTACACTCGATTATTATCTTAATCAGATATTCTTACATTCTTTTAATGTGAGTAATACATTAATTTTTGGCGCTTATCAAGGTTCGAAGATTCGAAGACTATTTTCAATTTATCAGTTTACTAAACTTTATCGACAATCTTTTTAATAATTTAAAATTCGCTTCGCATTAATTTAAAACTATCTAACTGTTGAATTGAAACCAGCGCCAACGTAGCTATATCCCATTCCTTTTTCTTGCGCGTTCGAATCTTCTCTAAGAATATTCCTGGGGTACCTGTAGCTTTTTTTTTACGCGAGAACGCGTCTCAGATGTATCGTGCATCTCGGCAAATCAACACTTCGCAAAGCATCGATATTCAAGCGAGCGTTGCCTTTTGAAGGCCGTCACTAGGCGCGTAGGTCTCTCACGCACACGCGACGATGCACGTTGGCAGATAAGCAGGTGACAATCCTCTTGCGGCGGTTTCCGAGGCGTGCCGTGTGAGCCGTGCCCTCGTACCCCTCGGTGTCCCCCTCGCTCCGTATATCGGTACCGACGCGACGCGGCGATAGGGCCATACGACAAAAGGGCCGCATGCTGCGCGCGGGATTATTTCGCGTTTCGTTGCGTGCGTACCGTGCGTGCGTGCGTGCGTGCGTGCACGCATGCGTCATGGCTGCCGTGAGGCACGGCGCATGCGCGATCTTCAGTTGGGGCCCGACCACGGCGGTCGTCGAGTCGTGAGAAGCACCGAAGCGTGGAGAGTCGAGCCGGGGCGACGCGGCAGTAGGGGGGCTGGAGAGGCGTCGAGAGGGGCATGCGATGCAAGATGGGAGTGGGGAACTGCTCATTTTCTGCCATTGTAAATTGATCTATTCAATGGGTCCACTATTATCCCCCCCTGCGGTCCACGCATCGTGTGCCCTATGGGGCCGCGATGTTCAAAGTCTTCCGTGCCCCCTTCTGCCCTTCTACGTTCGCTCTCTCTCCTCTCTCTCTTTCTCTATGCTCTCGCCAGAGACTTCTCGGTCCTCTCTCTCTATCTCGGTTCGCGCGCGCACTCGTTGCCTTCGACGTCGCGTCGTTGCCTGGCTGCAACGTGCCCATCGGTTGTACCCCCGCTGCGCTACGTTACGCTGTGCCTTTGTTGTGCCTTTTTTTCACCCGCCAAAAGAGGCATCTCGCTTTTTTTTTCGCGATCATCGCCGGCGACCACGTCGACAAAAAAAATTTACTTGCGCTTCGTCGCCTCGTGGCCGCGCGCACCACCTTTACGTGAATCTGGCCGGTCAAATGAGCGTCGCGATGTTCGCTCGGCCGAATAAAAGCTCTTGATCTACTACTTGCTTAAATGCTTACCTACTTATGAAGACTTGACTAAAGGAATTTTGTTTTAAAAGGAAATCAGTGATTAATCGCGTTATAGATCTATTATTTTGTCACTGACAGAAATTTCATGAGAGATAATTAGGCACATGTATACAAGCCTAAGAA